>OZ005742.1:226383749-226708671 GCA_963930735.1 Dioctria linearis
AAACATAACCAAGTTTGTTAAAATTGAAAAGAAATGTGATGATGGATTGCCGAATATTATAACTCTGGAAGATGTATTTGTTTCAAGTAAGTATATAGTTAAATACATATATCCATCGGAGGATTTAATGAAAAATTTTATTATTTGGATCCTAATATATGTATAAATTGATTCTATTGCTTTTATGATTCTTTATTTTAAAGTTGCTCCTGAAAATTGTTCAGATGAATTTTTAATAAGAGACAGAGATAATGCATCGATTGATCTGGATGATTTGCTAACAATTTTATCTCAATACGGAAAGTGTGCGTATTTCATGCTTGTAGTAGACAATATAAAAAAAGTAGAAGGCAAGTACCTATACATAAAATTTTTTGTTTTCACGGATATTTTTTCTATTTACCCGTTACTCGAATATATGTTCATAATAGAAAGCAGATCAACTGAAGAAAATGGTGTAGTTCACCGAGTTAAAAATTTTCTGTATTTTGTAAAAAGTGGGATATTTTTCATAGTTTATTATTTTGTACTTTAGAGTCTTGAAGCTTATCTAATACAAAATAGTGCCGCATACATTCCTCAGGAATATAAGAAAACGCAAACCGTTAAGGATTCCAGCCGCAGGACTTTAGATACATCTGCAACCAATTACTTGCGGTCAATATGCGGAGACTACCCTAACAAAAATCAAAAGCTGCCTGTGCAAAGGCCATTATCTCTCTATTCCCTAGTTTTGCAGCTCCCAATAGCAAGTTCGGGGAAATTGTAAGTTATTTTGTACATACATTGTGGTATAATACTATTTTATTTCTCTTCATAAGGATTTATTTTATCATCCTGAAACAAACAGAGGTTATTTGGTAAATAAAATAAAAAACATAAATGTGAAAAGACATAGAGTTGAAGGGCCGGATATTCAACCAAAACTTGCGAAGTATGTCGAAAATACGGCGCCAACCGATTGTGATAAAAATTTAAATATTAGTAAAGAAGACGAAGAGTTTTTTAAAAGCTGCTTGGCGGTGGAACAAGCAAAATCTATAAAGCAGAGACTTGCAAAAACATTGAAATGCAGGCAGAAATTACACCAAGACCCCGTAGATCTTAACAAAAACTACAAATTTTTCTTTTTTAATTCCGAACTTGTAAGTACTTATTGAAATCATTTCTTTTGTCATATACTGAATAATTATAGCGAATCAATGTTGTACCCAAAGACACACTTCCGGATGAAGGTCAAGGACCAGAGACCCTTCCGGTTTCAAAGGTGATGCCAGGGGTCAAGGTCGAGCCCACGTGTAAATATTTTTTTCTGAAGCCGTCTTAGCATTCTGGGTAAAACGCTCAACCGCCCGATTAGGAGCTCGCTGTAGTGGGCAAATATTATTCAAGAGATCTGTACTTAGTAGGGAAATTGAATAAAGAGAATACCATATATAAGATTTCATTATTGATTTATTACAAATCGAAAAAAAAGTAACATTTAATTCTTAGTGTGTCATTCAATGGTTGGGGTTCCTTAAATCGGTTTCCTTATAACTGTAATAATACTTTCTTTATTTTACAGTAATCTATATCTTAGACTATAATACAATTAAAACAAACTATTTCTTTAAATGGTATTTAAGCTATAATACTATTTTTATTTACAATACATATCTTAGACTAGCCTTAGATTATATGTTTTCTGCGCCCGCTCCTTGCTGTTCTGATTGAATAGAGTAATGTCCCCATGGTAGAGTATCCGTTGTCCCACTCATAATATACCGCTTATTAACATATGGACTCAATGTAATCTTCTTTTGGCTGATCGTGTAGACATTATGGTTATTATGGAGCTCTGATTAGCAGTTAACACTCGCTTGTTATTCAAACACTCGACGTAGTCTTCGAAATTGATATGCCTCTGGACTACATTAGCATTTACTCCTTTCGCTTTTTTTACAGTTTTACCATCGTTTATACGCAGACTGTACATTTTCGAGCGCAAGCCTACAAATTCGGTCATGATTTTCCCATTCAGCTCATCCTTCATTAGACCAGGAATCTTTTTATTCATTAGCGGTTATCACTTGTATCAAATTTGTTTACATTTTCGGCCATAAACTCATATGCATTTTTTTCTTCAAGTTCATATATTAGAGAATCTGTATCTGTATACATGACTTTACATTTATCTCCAAATTCACGCTGCATAAAACTGTAATGGAAATCGTAGAGGCATATATTTGAAATTTCCATAACTGCCATTCCAATATAGAGAGGCTTATTGAATAAAATTTTGAGTCACCTTAATTCCACAGCAACTAAATTCTCATCAAATATCATTGCACTGTGGAAGTTGGGTGCCGCAATCCGAGCTTTTGCACCATAGCGACCGACCTTCCCACTTTACGCAAAGCTTGATATCGCTATACTTGCGAACATTTTCCATGGTCTTACCAAAAGCTGCATTATTCATCTTCTTATAGCTGTCCGTGTCATGATCGTTTGTAGCCCGCATCCGTTTGGTAGTATTTAAGTCAATATATGGTTTAAGCCAAGCTGATTGGTCGAATTGAAGAGCCCGGTGCACTTTTTCAGGATGAGTCCATGTGATAAGCATTGCTTCAAATTTCGGTAGTGTACAATATATTTAGTTTTTGGATATAATGTTGTCAAAAGGTTTTCTAATTTTGCTCCAGGTGGTACTGAATGCTCAGAGCAAAACGGTAAGTCCTTATGCTTATCATGTAGATGTTGAGGATAATCCAAGTCGACTTCGAATATGTATCCATTTGGAGAATCATCAGGAATTTCGGAAACGTCAATATTGGGAACATCAATCCATTTGAATCCTCCGGTTGGTAAATGCTGTGAAGGTTAAAGGTTATTCACATCATAATACATCAAGTATTTCTCTTCCTCCTCAGGTTTAAAATCATCCATATATTTATTATTTGCTTTACTATATCTGTTCGAACATTGACTTATACCACCTCGAATGCCTCTCTCTATGAATAGCAGTATATCTACGTCGGTTATCAGCTATAATTTCACATTAGTGTATTTTAGCATAGCATCCCATGTTAGACCTGGCATGGTGTAATAATGTGCTGGATCTAAATTGTATGTCTTCATGCACACTTCTCGAAAGTTCTCAAACACATCGGCCAATAGGAGAACATCAGTCTTAAGGTATAGATCTGAATATGTTTGTATTTCAAATTTTTGCCAGACCTCTTCAGCACGATTGCAGTCCTCAGGAGATATAGCACTGTCAGTCTGTTTATTGTAGAACGCTTCCTGTGTTGGCAGGTTCCGGAAATCCAATTTATCCCAGTCATCAATAAAATCATATGGGAAGACACCTTTGCGTGTAAGAAGTTTGATAGTGTCATCATCCAATCCCTGCCATACTGATCTTGTAGTGTTTAATTTATCCATTGGCAGGAATGATGATAGCTTATCTAAAGATTTAACCATAAAACGGAAGGAATCGATGAATCTGAATTTTATGTGGTTGCCTTCCATGTGCTTGGTGAACGAGATATATCTTTCCTTGTTTATTGGTAAGAGATCAACTTTTGCTGGGAAAGATGCAGCTATATCCTTAACAACGAAGTGGGCATCATATCCGGAAAAATTATGAAAAATTACTGGAACTATGGTGCAATCTTGATACATTGTGCGCTGGCCCTCGATATTTTCCTGTTAAAAGAAATTATGAAAAAATGAATGGAATTATCATTATCAGTATTTACCAGTTAAGTGACAATGATACCGAACTCGTTCCTCATCGGCTGCAAACATTTGTTCACATATATGGCAGCAAGTATTTTCCATATGTGAACGCCGTTCCTCTTTGGTCAGGGGCTGCATTGGCCTGATGTTCAGCTTTTCCTGTACAGCTATGGATACGATTTTTCGCAATTCTAATGCAAACCATTGTTGACAATTCTTGCCTCGATATGCTCTGTAATATGAGAGCTCAGCATCATGTTTGCAGTGGAAATAGAATCCTATGCTGTGAACTTCATGTTCCTGGATTCGCTGTGTATTTTGATCGTTTCCCTGAATCGGCTTCAATATTGACTCAAGATCTGCATACACACAAAACGGGACTGGATTCTTATGGTTATAATTCTTATATTCCAGCCAGTTCTTTTCCTCTGAGGGAAACATAATCCTACAGTTGTTTTGTTTCTCGCATTCAGGAGTGTGTGATGCTAATTTTTCTTCAGAGTTAAAGTAGAGCAAACATCTGTCGCATATATACACTCTATGAATATGTTTCGAAGTTTGTGTTGATATGAGTCGGAACAGATCTTTAATCCAGCAGAAATGATATCTGCTGGCATCATCATCGTCATCATCATCCTGGTCATAGTCATCTTGTAGCATTAAGAGATTTACATGTCGCTCCATACTGTGTTTCGTAAGTCTAACTGGAACTGTGGTGAAGGAACGCTCTTTCTCTAGGATGAATACGTTTATTGATAAATCGTTCTGGTCTTCAAATTGTTTAATCTGGTTAAGCGTCATGGGAAATGTTACTCCAGTTAAATTTTATACTGAAGAGTAATGCGGATACGATGAGATCCTATTGGAATGAATATTTGCAGGATATAGCGCTGATATTACTGCCCACGCGAAGCATGCTTCATCATTATTTTTCACATTAATGCATGCTTTCTTTAATGCAATTGCCTTTGGTAAGGGTATATACGAAGATCCTCGGAGTTGTTAAAACTTTTTGATGTGTACTGCTAGATGTATTATTGAGTGCAGTGCCCAGCCGCTGTCTTTTTCCTGGAATTCTTCCAGATGAGTGTGTATTGGATCCAAAATGTTTGATTTAAACCACTCCTCTAAGTTATCATCTGCACTAATTGGAGCAGTTCTCGCTTGGAAATATTTAATGTCTTTTATAATTTCATTGTCACCAGTTTCTTTAACAAATTCACCGCAAAACGTTGTAGAAACTTTAATATTAAAATAATGTTTTAAGATATTCTTAACACGACGCGTAAATAATTTGGCAGCGTCTTGCATAAACAGCTTCGGATCGATATGTTTTAAATTTGCAATAACACCTTGTCGAATTCTGTCTGCGAACGCTGTCTTTATTTCCTCCCACTTTACAAAATCACTTCTTCTTACTCGAGTAATTCCTCCACCTCGACAGGGAGTTCTCAATAGCGCTCCCAATGCTTTAATTTGCTAGAGACAGCTCTCGAAATGTCGTATCCTAGCACTCTTATTGCACTTCCGAAATGCAACTTGAAATTTATGTATGTTTCTGTTGCACTTTCTAACAATATAGTCTTTATTCTCTAAATTTGTTAAACACTTCAACACATCCTTCCGCAAGTTTTTAATTACTGAAAAATTTTATTTACTAGGTTGTCATTTTTAATTTTTTATGTTTTTTAAACTATCACTGAGACTCACTAAAACTGACTGATGATCCCCAAGAGTTTGCTTGGGCTTTTATAGCAATAGTTTGTAAACATGAATGATCCTGCTGCTGCATCTTTTGCCCGTTTAACATAAGATCACTGCAAATATTTTAGAATGTTAGGACTCCGCTGAGGGCTCCCATGTAGTAGTGAGGGAGTCTGTTTCATGGCTTGTGAAGTATTTTTGAGGGTTTTGCTCATACCAATCATGAAAGCTTTTATTTTAATTTACAATATTCTTATTAATACACCTCAGCTGCACACATACAGCCAACAAGTTATATAGCCCCGTTCAACAACAAGCCTGATAATTAAAGGCAACCATACTATACTCATAGTATATAAAGCAGACAAGCAAGCTCCAAGCTGGCATGTATATGATCAAGTTCAGCTCAAACATATGTGCTTGAGAGAGAAAGATGTTTTGAGAGAGCGAGATGGTTTCAAGGTACGGTATTCACTAAAGCTTCCTAATGTGTTAGAGCGAGACATATTACAGCACTCACTACTCATCCAAAACTAAATTAATATAATCATACCACCTTCTTTCATCAAAATTTTTAAATTAATCCACCCCAACCAACCTAATGCTTTCATGGCTTTCATAAGTAAGTAACACTAACCACTCTCAACCATCGCCACGGTCTTCTCCAAAGCTTCTATATCCTACTAGAATTATGTGATGCTAAATACCATCCACCAAAGCTTTTAACTTATAGTACCACGGTCTTCACTATTGATACAATACCATTTCGGATGATGATACTTTAGAGGATATAAATATGAAACGGCATTGCAGATAAGATTTTTACTGGGCGGAAGACTTTCCAATAGACAAACCAATTCTCAACTTAATGCTTACAAAAATAGCCTAGACTTGAATTATGAGTAATATGAATTACATCAGAAAAGGTATGATCGCTCATATCACGAAAACCATAGCCCGTAGAGGATTTCTTATAAGACTTTTCAGTACACGCACACCCCTACAAAATTTTCTAGGCTCTAATTTCCATTCTTACCATCCCAAGCAGCCGTGATCTCTTTTTAGATATCGAATATCATGATCACTCCTGTTTATAAAAGATACATACAGACCACAACTTCGGTTATAGTTCTTGCTGATTTTTTATAAGCAAAAGAAATTTTCAATTATAACTTCCACTACACATCTAAGACAACTTATCAGTTGTTGTTTTTTTCTAGCTAAAGAAATTGGGAATCGTTCAATTTGTTTACTTTACTCGGGTCTGTGCGAATTTTGTTTACATTATTCGACTGCGATTTTGTTTACATTATTCGGCTGTAGGAATTGTTTATGGAATGAATCAAATTAGAAGCATTGCACCTGAAGATCAAAAATTAAGCCATTTCTTATCTAAGCCAACATATCTACCTACGTTAGTTGTTGTTGTTGCTAATTTAATAACATGGTGCAATACGCAATATCACCTGGTAGAAAACATTTTAGTATGACTTAGCGTGTATGTGTGTGAGTGTGTGTGTGTATATATATATATATATGTGTATGTGTGTGTGTGTGTGTGTGGGTGTGTGCGTGTCTACCCTCGCAAAAGTGTCCTGATGCCTCTTTCCCACGACTCTAAACGTATATACCAAGTTTAAAGAGCATTCACACAACACCTCCATGGTCTGATGGTAGAGTGCCTCGGGTTTTACAAAACCAAGCGTTCTCGGTTCGATTCCAGCAAAAGCCAGCATTATTTTATTAAAAATCAGTTAGGACAGAGCTTGATCAGCTGACGGGGATCAGCCAACCAGATGGCGTCATGCCCTGGTCAGCCAGATGGGAGCAAAGGAATTCCCCAGGCATGCGCTGTGACGTAGACCACTGGACGGAATCCCCCTCAGTGGCCCAGAATCCGATCCAGAACCACCAAAATAGTTTGAATTTTTCGGACACTTTTTGTATGGAAAAAGTGGTCCAGAACGTAACTACTGATAGGAATGCTCAAACCATTTACAAAAAACTAAAAGACCTTGACAGCCAAAATTCAGAGAACATACATTTAATGGAAAAACAAGTCAGCATAGTGAATGCAAAATTTAATGCCATTGACCAAACTTTCCAAGACATAAAGCAATACCAAAACAGCTAGATGAACGTTTTAAGGACTTCATAGACCAAGTACAGAACTCCACGAATGAAATCAAGACAGAACTCAAATCAGTCCACATTAAAGCCGACACAAATGAACTTCTTATATATATTCTACACCAGCTCCAGCAGATACATCAACGTCTAACAGACGAATATATGGTAATAGTTGAATGCTCTACACCAACACTCATTACATCCTTTAATTTTATTCGCAAACAATTTAGTCCAAATTTATAAAGAAATCAGTGCGCAGGGTATGGGAAATATTCTTCTAGATTTTAAATTGGTAAGTCATATAGTTCAAGTAGATAGCGTCCAGGAGGGAAAAGAATACTTTGTCAGAATTACACTACCTCTACCAGAAAACACTATTTTCACAATAAACAAAGTCTACTTGCTACCCACACCGATCTCACTGGTGAAATCAGCTACCTTAGATATTGAAGCAAATTATTTTTTAAATAATACAAAAGCGCAGAGATATGTAGAGCTATCCAGTGCAGATTACTGGGTACACTGCAAGAAGACAACATCTGCTAGTGGTAAGATACATACCTGTTTCCAAACCGTACCTAAGGGAATAAGTTTCAGTAAGTCTAACTGTCTCATGGGTTTGTTCAACAGTCCCTCGCCGGGACCCGCTCGTTGTACCCATAGAGTTATGGAAAATAATTTGAATTTATTTACAAAAATGGTCAGTTCAACCATATGACCCCAAAAGGTTCTGGAATACTCTCACTAACCCAACCATGCATACTTACACTAAATGAACACGAGATACCCTACGAGAGTAGTGTCAGCTATCACACACCCATACACCAACCTGAGCTGCAAAATTTCCCCAAAATCAACCTAGAAGAGATGTTTAGGGAAACCCCACAAGTAAATTTCAGAAATAAAACAGGTCTAAAAATAAATACCTCCGGAAATCACAATAAAGTGCTCTTGAAGACAAGTAAAGATCTTGAAAAACTATAACAAGAATTGCGGAAAACTATAAAAAAAGGGAACGTGAAAAACTTAGTATACAAACATATACTAACACTGGGATTTTGGTAACATTTTCTATTGCTCTAACTCTGTTTCTTATTATAATATAAGATATATTAAATACAAAGGTCAGAATAAAGCATCTGTCCAAGCCCCCAACATAGAAATCGAACGGAGGCAAACCTCCAGTATGAGTAGAATTGACACACATAACCTGGGAAAAAAGAAACCCTCATACACACCATCTCTAATCAAATCCCAGAAACGGGCGAGCCAAGCCCAAATATTAATCAAATAATAACACCCCATCCTAGTATTGAAAATTCATCAAACGACCCAAGCGAATCATACCTTTACAAGGTTTGAAAAAAATATCACTGCCTATGAGAAATTTGTTTTATTACTTCATTTTTTTTACTAACTTGAAATTGTTTATATTTTTTTTTTACGACCATTAAATTGAAGGAGTTAAAAACCGATAAGATTAGTCAACAAAATTTAAAAAAAAAAATGTTTATATGTACTCGTATATATGTAATAATAACACTCAGTATGTACAATGTCAAGTTCAAAAAAAAGAAAGACGGAAATTTTTGACGTAGGTAAGAAATTTGACCGCCAATGCAAACGAAAAAAAAACAAGAAGTTTTTTAGTAATAATGATTTCATATATGTGTGTAGCATTTTAAAAGTTTTAATTTTATGTAATAATGATTTTTTTCTAACAACTGTATGTACATAATTAAGAACTAAATAATTGAGACTATGTCGAATTAGCTATTAGGGTTAGAAAATTAGGGTAAATAAAAAAAAGAGGAAAAAAAATATAATAATATGTAATAAGTAATATGCATGTTAAACAAAACAAAATTATAATGGTCCAGAGCTTCTCGAACACCACTGTCGCGACGACGGCGTCTTCGCAAGGGGAAGGAATGTTGTGAAAATAATATTTGTAGATCGAACGCAATTAAATGTGATGACACTCATCAGCTGCACAATTTCATGATGACCTATTAAGCGCCGCTATGAATTGTGTAGCTATGCAGTAATACCAATGCATTTGCGGAACTAAAGTAAATATATGTAACACAGTGACCACGAATTTAAGCGGCACTGTTTTGAAATTGTACACCTGTGGTCAGTGAGTAAAAAATATTACTTACATTAATTTATTGTTTTAAGTAGAACACAAATAAAAAAGAAAAAGAAGAAAAAAAGCGACGAGGCAGAGGTAGGCGAGTAGTAGAAAAGAGTTTTGTTCTGACCATTCGCGCGGTGACAAGTGTCACATTACTCGCCGTGATTTATAATTTGTAAACATAGAAATAAAAAACTACTAAAACAGATTTAGTGTTTATTTCGCCTGTGGTGTTGTATCAATAAATAAAAGAAGTAGTGTGTGTTAACGAGTGAATCACCGTGCGGATTGGTACTGACAAGTGTAGAACACCTCTAGTGTTGAGCAGGTAAAGTACAGCAAATATATCAAACTACACAAAGATGGGTAAGTCCGTAAATAACATTAAATTTTATTAATGCGAGCGCCATTGCACCCCAAGGTGCCGCGGCTCCCCGCTTGAAAACACTGATCTACATAAGAATTGGTCGTAGCCCAATTCTAGCTTTTTTACTTGTTTAAATGAGCTTGCATGCAAGGTGATAAGACATCAAGCGAACTGCCTTCCGCTGTCAAATTTAGAATTGCGTTGGAATGGAGGCCTGCATGCAAGTGTAACCCCTAGGTTAGAACCCACAGGATGAACAACATGGGCAAGATGAACTAAAGTAAAATTATAAGGGATAAGCCGTGAAAACCTTGATTTAGCAAATAAACATTTGATCGAGCACTACAAAAAACAAAGACAGATAAGGCTTATCGGATGAATTGGAAAAATAATACGCGGACTTCAGCAAAAATACAGACGCTTATTGAAACCCATCTACTCAGTAGTCAACATTAGACTCGAATCAAGATTGGACAAAGTCAAGAATAATATCTACATAGCTCCTTTTCTCTGGCCGGACATGTATAGTGGTAACAGTGGCTTTCCAAGCGATTTTAACATCCACGCTAGGTTTTAGTTGCCTTTAGAATATCCTAGTAGTTGCGAATTATGCTTGAATCACATTCTGTCCAGTGAAATTTTTAAGATTCTACGTAGACACTCAATTACAAAAATTTACATACATACGTTGCGTTATATATTTAGTGATGATTTTACAGGTTTATGTAAAAATAGTGCTGGCGGAAAAGTTCAGGGTCAATAACCTTCAAAATAAATCGATTGCAAGAAAATCAAAACATCCAGCAATATCGGCATATATGGATGGCCAGAAAATCAGTATGAAAAACGCCATCCGGTCGCTGCTGAAGCTTCAGCAGATTCAAGAAGCCGGCAGAGAGTCCTGTTTAGTGAATGAGCAATAAGTAACTTGGGATGCTCAAGCGAATGACAGAAAAAATAGTTGCTAATAATTTATTTCTAAATGTTAATACAAGTGGAAAGCACATTGCCTCAGGATTTCTTAGGTTTATGCTCGATGTTTGATCGCCTCAATTCAAAGTGTTATGACTCCGTTTACCGCCGTGCTTTCTTGGGGGAGAAGAGCGGCACAGGGGGAAGATTCAGGATAGGATGATGATTGAACACACGCTCTCTTTATACTATTGTAGACTATAATTTTTATTTAACACAATTTGTTAGGGTAAATTACATGATTAGTTTCACTTTCCTTTATTTTTATACATGCTACAAATTATATTTATGTTCGTGCCCGAAATTTTATCAGCGCTTATCTAGTACTTTATAGAAATTTCACCTTAAGATGATTTAAACTCTTGACTACCTCGAACACCAACCGCACGTGTGCACTTGATGAGTGCTTATCCTGAACTTCGACTTTCTTTGGATTGTTGTATATTTTCATCACCAAAAATAACTAACGCCCTAGCGTCAGCAAAAATTATGAAGAATTTTCGTCATTGGTGCGTTCAACTGACCAATCAGACGAAAAGCAGTAAAAATGGAACGAAAATAAGCAAAAAAAATGAATTTGATCTTGCTCTTGATATTTGTGAGCGATATGCAATGTGGAGTACATTAAGGTACACAGTACAGTTAAGTATTTTACGAGAGTAAGTAATAAGAATATTTATGAATTTTAGGACATATTAGGAAAATTTATGAAGGTAAGTATTTATGCATGTTGCTGTAATTTTAAGAGTTTGTGCAGGGAAATTTATGGAACGTGCACTGTGTGGTATTTTGTGACCACAATTTGAATGCTCATGAATTTTTAGAAATCCACAAGAGGTAAGTAAATGTAAATGAAATGGTTGTAATTTTGGAATCACAACATCCCTTCCCCCTAAAATAAAGAAAATTCATAGGCTGAAGGGTGAGCAATTTTCTGTATAATTAAGGCCCAAGTTTGCTTCCAACAAATTTCAAAATCCAAATCCACACGTATCTCGGAAGGCTTACAATAAGAAATTAACTCCGTTATAAGATGAGTTGCAGATAATAAATTGCTTGTTTCTTTAAAATGATGTAAGGTAATACAAATTTACGCAGATATCCAACCAAAAGAGATGCCAGCAGGTAAAAAATGACGATTCGTCATAATTTCTACTTTGTATTCAAAATGAGAGGCGTGTATTTTATGATTTTATAATACTAATCCCGATTTTCTTCTACACGTAGTGGAAGAATTTTTGTGTTATAACTCATAAACGGTGAAAGGTACAAAATGAAAACAAAGTTCATTTTAAAGAAAACAATCTTAGCTTCTAACAGGAGTAAGACAGAAAAAAAATATAAGGTTATTATTTTAGTTTTTTTGCTTCAAACACAAAAAAATGAGGTACAGAAGCTCAAACTTGAAGTTTGGCAGACCGTTTCTTCTAAACTACATATTGTAGAAGAAGCACTGACACATTGAATCAAAGGGCAAGAGGTTCTCTATAAATTAGCACCCCGACCATCTTTGTACTGTTTGTTGTTTAGGAGATATAACTGTTTTAGTACAAACCTACGTTTCACGTACCCTTAGTCCTTTAACCCCGATTATCTCGGAAAGGGTTGAGAATGAGAGGGGGTGCCATACAATATTTTTCATTTGTCGACATGACCTATTGCCTCATTCATTATTATCCACCACTTGTGAAACACCCTGTATATATATGTTACGCTCGAGTTAACTGAATTTGGGGTTCCTGTTACGGATTTTCTGAGTTGCTATTCTCATTTTTCGTTCCTGATTTGTTTTTTCTCTGGAAAACGCTACATTTTGGGTAAATAATGTATGCTATTATTACTAATATTATCAGAAATGATAAGTCACCAAGCGTGTAATGATGTACTGCGTGTGGATCTATTGGTTCCAGACTTATTTCTTCTTGTTCATTTAGGGTGTTTATTTGCTCGGATAGTTCCTTAAGCTCGTTAGGAATAGAATATTTGATTAATCCAACACTATCAGAACTCGGCTTAAATTTAATAGTTCGGTTAAAAATTTGGGTTATGTTTAATGAAGGTAATGATTGTAACCTAGAATATTCTCGTTTGAGTAGATTGACCTCACATATTGAATTATCTTTATTTCCATTAAAAATGGGGTGAATTAGACGACAAAGGAACTGTGCTTCACTATCAGTGGCACAACTTCCTAGTTCGTGTGCATCCATATTATAATAGTGTTCACGATTATAATCGGCTACTGGGTATTCAGTACTAGGTTGGATGAAAGTGAAATCTTCTTTATAGATTGTAGGTAGTGAGTGAGTTTTGAATAATTGGTATTCTTCCTTATAAGGAAGCGGAATTCTAAATTCGTATATAATTTTGCCGTTATAAGCAAGGGTACTCATTTTTCCCAAGCGATATATAGATAACAGATTCGTTTCCCTTAGTGTACTAGGCAATCTAAGTTCACTAGAGATTTCTCTCCGTATTGTGATGAGGAGTGTTTCCAATTGACTGGGAGAAATAACTGAGAGATGTGGTTTCTCGCGTCTGACATCTGTTACGAGGTCGATAATTGTACTAACTTTTTGGTATCTTAATATCAAAAGAGTGTTAAGGGCAGTAAGCGATTCAAATTCAGCGACAATTCTATTAGCATATGTTGCGTTGCGAAGTTCATCCATAAAACCTCTAAGTGTTCTATATTTGTTGTTTAGAGTTACAAATTGCATTTGTATATCGTTTATCGATTTATTAAAGATATTGGCAGTGGTTTCCAATATCATGGTTTGGTTTTTTATCAAAGACTTCAAATATTGTTCGTTATTTTTTAATTTTTCGATTTCCCTATCATAATAGGTAGCATCTTCTTCTTTTAGGATGCCAAAAAGAGGTTTGCCTATTGTTCCCACTATACCTACTAACGATCGCTTTATCCTCAGTTTTGGATCTAACAGGATAATGTTCTGCTCAATGTCATGTATCAGGTGATTCATTTCCAACACAGTGTGATTACAGACCTGTGAAAAAGCTGGTTCGTTTTTTAACACATCGCACAAGTCATTAATTTCCATTGTGTGTTTCTTTAAATAGGTTACGCCCAAGTTTATTCCCAATAGGTCATAATTTATTACAATTTTCCACTCGTTAGAATAGAATTCTATGTTTCCTAGATTTTCAAAATATATCCCTGCATTGTTTATCGGAGTAATCTTGATTCCGTCAGATCGAACTGCGGTTATAGTGGCGAGGATGATTAACGTCCAAATCATATCTGGAAAAATTTTAGAGTTAAGTTTGATGTGGAGAGCAATAGTTTGGAGCATACTAGAGATCAGAAAGAACCCAAGCATAAGCATTATAATAAATAAGTCAGTATTCAAATAATGGACGATTAGCTACATCAACACAATTTATTACGATTAAATAGTCTTCTAAGCAATAGACTCAATTGCTAAGAAAGTGTCAGACAACCTTACACTGGACGAATAACTTTCAGCGACTTACTGAGCTGAAATTACGTTAATTTTTAATTTATTTTGGCTAATAATTACGTGGGCTGATTGCCCATCATCCTAAGTCAAAGTGGATGGGGAGGAGTAGTTATTGGTAGATTGCTGATATATAACTTAAGTCAGAAGATAATGATATTATATGCATTCAACAAATGGTTTTAAGTTGTTGTTGTGGACAATTTTCATTTTATTTCCGATCTTTATCTTAGTTGTTTAAATTTATTCTGTCGCACGTGTTACCTTTTCTCCCACGTTAAACGATTTCTTCCGTTTGTTCTCGTCGTAATATACCTTGGATTTTTCTTTGTATTTTACGATATTTTCTCTCGCTAATCGATATCCATGCTGTAGTCGGACTTTAAGCTCGTTCGCATAATTTTCGTCATTGTAAGTTATTTGGGGTGATTGCTTTAGAGTAACAGGTATTTTTGGTGGGTAACCATAAAGAAGTTCGTAAGGGCAATAGTTTGTACTGCAATGAGGAGTAGTATTGTACACGAACATTGCATACGGGATCCATTCATCCCACGTCTGAGAGTCATTATTAACGTAGCGTCGTAAGTATTCCGCTAAAGTGAGGTGACTTCTCTCCAGAGCCCCATTTGTCTGTGGATGGTATGGAGTAGTCTGTATTTTCTTTATTTTTGACAACTTGCACACCTCTGAAAACATATTACTAACAAAATTGCTACCCTGATCTGTAAGCAATGATTCGGGAATACCATGTCTTGATACAATATTTTTGAAAAACTCTTCTGCTACAGTGTGTGCCTCCGCTATACGTATAGAAACTGCATCTGAGAATTTAGTTAAATCATCCTGAAAGGTGAGGATGTATTTATTTCCTTTATAACTCACAGGAAGCGGACCTACAATGTCCAAAGCTACTCTTTCAAAAGGTTGCGAACTGGTTGTAGTTATTTTCATGGGTATGCTGTTAAGTTTGTTTGACTTATTCTTTTGGCATGATTCGCAGTTTCGAATATAATTCTTTATATCCCTGAGCATACTTGGCCAATAGTATTTCATTCTAACACGCTTGAGTGTTCTAGTAAAGCCTTGATGTCCACCTATCGGAGAGGTATGATATTCCTTCAGTATTTGCTGAATGTCTTCAGAACTATTTATGTGAATCTTAGTATTTCGATAAAGGAATATTTTTATTTCCGTATGCACTTTTAATTCCTTCAGAATTTTCTTAAAGTCCAATAGTATGTCATTACTATACACAGGTATTGAGATGTGATACTCCGTAATTTGATTTCTTTCACATGACTTCAAGAATTGTTTTAAGGATTTTTTATATATTCCTTATCCTGTTCCGTTCTTATGGGGATAGGTATTCTGGTTATATAGAAGAATTCATTATTCAGTTTAAATGATTTGTGTTCATCTATCTTAATATTATTGATATCAGGGAAGAGCTCTTTTAGTTCAAGTCCTTCGGTTGTATTGAATAAAGGTAACCGAAAATGTTTATATTCCACTTTTCGTGTCATAAGGGATTCCAAGTTCTCAGTTTATTCTACAAAATTTGTTTTTGTTGTATCACTATTTGTACTAAATTTTTTTAGGTCATCGTTTCCTTTCGGGGAGTTTACTTCAAGCCATTTTTTTGTTTGATTTCGGGTCAGAACCCATATAATTTTATCGTAATTTTCAGACTCATTGATCTTTATTCGACTTAATGCATCCGCATTAGAATTATATTTACCAGGTTTATAATTTATTTCGTAGTCATATTCCTCCAATAAAATTCGCCACCTCATTAGTCGGGAGGATGGTTCCTTCAAGTTTATGAGCCACTGTAGGGGCTTGTCATCTGTTAGAATGACAAATTTTTTTCCATATATATAAGGTCGGACTTGCTTTACTGCGTAAACTATTGCCAGTAATTCCTTCTCCGTTGTCGAATATCTCGTTTCCGCCGGATAAAGCGTACGACTGGCATAACAAATAGGGCGATCATTTCCCAGTTTACCTTGTGAAAGCACAGCTCCTAGCGCTACGTCACTTGCGTCGGTTGTTACTAGAAATTGTTGTTCAAAATCTGGGTAGACCAATACAGGTGCATGGATAAGTTTGTCTTTCAATAACACAAATGCCTCCTCGCAGAAGGCATCCCATTTAAAGGTCTCATGTTTCTTGAGTAGTTTCGTTAAAGGTTTGGAGATTTTGGTGAAGTATGGTATAAATCGTCTATAATAGCCTATGAATCCTAGGAAAGATTTTACATCCTTTTCCTTTTTTGGTCTTGGGTATGTGTTGACTACGCTTATTTTGTTGGGATCTGGCTTCAGACCGTGTTCTGAAATTATATGGCCCAAATATGTAAGCTCTCTCTCAATGAAATGGCACTTATCAGGCTGAAGTTTAAGGTTATTTTCTCTCAGTCTGTCCAAAACATGTACCAGTTTCTTATCTATAACATGTCATCCACGTACACAAAACATTATTTTCCTTGCACGCCCATGAGAACATTGTTCATTATCCTCTGGAATGTTGCCGGGGCATTTCTCAGACCAAATGGCATTCTATTATACTCGTAGTGACCAAAAGGAGTACTAAAAGCAGTCTTCTCTCGGTCATGTTCATCTAACAAGATCTGATGAAATCCCTTCGCCAAATCGAGAGTGCTAAAATATTTTGATTTTCCTAACTGGTCCAAGATATCACTTATATTTGGAAGTGGGTAAGCATCTCCGACTGTAATGTCATTGAGCTTACGAAAGTCTACTACAACCCTCCATTGTTTGTTGCCTTGGCTATCTGCCTTTTTTGGAACTGTCGTGACCCAATATTCAATTGGTGCAATTGTGACATCACGACTCGAGCTAGCAGCAAATGCACAAGTAATTAAACGATTTGCAATAACTAAGCATTTTACTTCGCACAGTGAAATGCCTGGCGATTGCGAATTGTTTACTTGTAAACTGTCGCATGCTGTATGTAACTGGGCATTGAGTCATGGTTAAGTAATTCACTTCGCATAGTGAAATACTCAGCTGGGCTCACTGTTTGTTTACATACAGTATTGGGGGCTCCCGCTGTCGGCAGTGATTAGCGTAATACTTTGTAATTATGATTGCAAGGTATTGCGCTGGTCACTGGGTCAAAGTCGCTTCCGCCTAATTGAATGGAGGTGAGCACGGTCGATTCTCTAGATCGGTTAGTTCAGTTAGAAGTTGGATATTATTAAAGATAGCGGTTCGGCATCTTTTTGAGTCAGTTGTAATTAGAGAGTTAAAGCAGACGTATCAATCACGGGTGATACGCCTCTTACTTTATATCGCCGTTGAATTAAAGTAATAAAGTTGTTGTCCAATTGACTTACGCGAGTTTTAATTGTTTTCCCTGGATTGCTTTGGGACACGACAATTTGGCGCAGCCGGATAAAAAGTAGGTAAGTGTTATTGAGTGAAATAATTCATTTCAATTAATTTTTTTTTATTTGTTGGGAGTAAAGCTTATTAGCTGCTCCATATTTTTGTGAATTGTGGGAGTTATGCTTTTTTAGCTGCTCCGGTTTTTTGTATTTTATAGGAGTAAAGCTTTTTTTTAGCTGCTCCATTTTTTAAGTGTGGGAGTAACGCTTTTTTAGCGGCTCCGTTTTGCTGTATTTTTGTGGGAGTTAACGCTTTTTTTTAGCTGCTCCATTTTTTTTAAGTGTGGGAGTAACGCCTTTTTAGCGGCTCCGTTTTGCTGTATTTTTGTGGGAGTTAACGCTTTTTTAGCTGCTCCAGTCTTAGGCTAATTTTCTTTACAGGTTAAAGTGTTGCAGAAAAGTAAAGAAAAAGGGTATAAATTGTGGTGATTGTTGTTGGGTGAGATTGTTTTTGGCTAGGTTGTCTGAGTTTTATGAAATGTATAGTGTGAAAGTGTAGTATGCAAAAGGAGTAGCTTTAGCAGTTTAGTAGATTAAGTAAGTAAAGTCTAATTTTTCGGAATGTACGGCGTATTAATTAAGGGTTATAATTTTGGTCATTGGGAAGTTGTCAAATGCTAGGTAAAAAATTTAAGGTATTCGCGGGTATTCGGCCGTTAAACTTGGAAGTAGGTTCGGAAATATTAGGAAAGAGCATTATTGAAACACCGTCGAAAAGTTCAAGCTTTTGTGTTTAGAGTTTTTAAACAATCAGTTCAGTCTTCAACAAGGTGTACGTTAATTAAATTGGTGCAAAGCCTCATTTGGCTTCGCCATTTATTTAACAATAAGTTTTACGTTAATTAAATTGGTGCAAAGCCTCATTTGGCTTCGCCATTCATTTAACAACAAAGCTTCGCCTATTATAGCGGAAATTACACTCCGCTGTGAGTGAAGACCAAGTGCTGAAAGAAAAAAACTGAGAGAAACCAGCAAGGAAACCATGGCCGATGCTTATGATAAAGTCATGGACTTGGTGTCCAGATACATACCCACGTTTTCTGGAGGAAGAACGCCAAAACTGTTGAAGGAAGTTCACCGTTTCCTGAGCTGCTGCAAAGATCTTTACGATCGTTTAAAGGCCGAGGAACAGGCAATCTTCATGAAATGTGTAAGATATCGGTTGTTAGACGACGCATATTATCTAGTAAGCTCGGAGGAGCCGAAGGATTTTGAGGCATTGCAGCAGACAATTCAAACTGCCTATATGCCAAAAAAAAAATCGTACTGTGAGCTCCGAGCTGAAATGATAGCATGCGTTCAAAGGCCCGGTGACGACATAAAAGACTATGCGGATAGACTTAAGGAGCTACTGTGTCAAATCAAGGCGGCAGGTTCGGCTAAGTATCCAGACAAAGACGGGGGATTGATAGCGGAACTTGAGGCAGACGCGGTGGCAACGTTCAAGGCATGTGTTATGCAGCAGACTACTCAGCTATATTTGACGGGACGCAAATTTCGATCTCTGGATGAAGCACGTGAGGAGGCCGACTACTTTGAGATGGATGCTAGGAGACTTAAAATTAAGGTACCAGGGGTATGGAAAAAAAAACACTAGAATATTACAGAGAATCATCACAGGAAGGAGGGATGACCAGTAATTTTAATGTTGAAAGACAGAGACAGTCCCACATACCTTTTCCATCGATACGGAGGCCAAATCAATTAGGAAGGAACTGGGAAATTCCGGCTAGGGCAGCACAACAGCCCAGAGTTGTCAAATTCTTCAAATGCGGTCAACCTGGACACATTGCGATAGAGTGCCAACAAGTTCCTTTCTGTACGGGATGTCAGGAATATGGGCACGTGATATCCAATTGCCAAATTCATCACGTCAGAGTAGCCAACTGTGCCGCTAGCATTCAAGATAACTGCCATTCAGGAAGGGAGGGGCTGTATTGCAAATTTTGCAGAACACGTGACCATTACACGGATATCTGCGTAAAGAAGTATTTAGCAGATAGGGAAGAAGAAAAATTGACTTCCAGTAATAAATTTGTCATCACAGTGCCATCAGACATAGCTTTAGAAGGCAAGCTTACGCTTTTAATTGACACTGGGTCTACGTGTAGTTTGATTAAAGTTAATAGAATAAAAAGAAATACACCCATACAAACACATCAGAAAATACAAATTGGAGGACTTTTTGGATTTGTTAGGAACTCCATAGGCACTTGTGAGGCGAATTTGCTTATAGATAACAGTCAGCAGGCCTGTCGATTTAACGTCATAGGCGACACAGATTCAATTCCAGCAGACGGTATCCTTGGGATGGATTTCCTCAGTGATAGAGCTGTTATCGACTGCATGAGGAGGAAATTGTGGATACAAGGCGCTGAAGCAGAAGAAGAAAGTGCCGTTTGTGGAACGTCGCCGCTAGTGGAGAAGTTGTGACGACTGCTTTCCATTGTTATAGTCTAGAAAATCCTTCACAAGACAGAGTAGAGGAGGGTCAAATTAATGTGGCAGAATACATCACACCAGGCAGCAATAACCCAGACAGCAAAGGGAAAGGTATAACATGCAATGTAGAGCCCGCTTCAAGACACGGAAAGAAGAGCACACCAATATGGCAGAAGACCTGGAACACATCTGAGGACAGTGCGGGACTTGATAAGGTAAGAAATGAAGAAGTCAATAATGGAAGTAGGACACAACATAGGTATTACGGGTATAGCGGAAATACGCTGGGAGATGGACCTGCATTTGTTAGAATCGCGAATGCAAGATCCTACCCTGTCAAAACCATGAACTCCTCGCACGAATGGCACGGACCTCGTAAGTATCCTAAACGATCTGGATGGCGCTATAATGGTAGGAACAATTGTTATCCTCAACTAGGGAAAGTCCAGGGGATTCTGCAAAAAGGTAGGTTTAAATCGCAGGGAGATAAAAGGAAGCCAGATAGGACAGAAGTCCATCAAGGCAGAAGGAAAGTAAGGGAACGGAACTTTATTCATGCTGAAAGTTCAACTTTGGCTACAAGTTCAATAAACCCTTACAAGGTAGGTAACAGTTATGACCCAGGAATAGGGGTATGTAACCAAAAAGATTTCCAACAAATTCCCTCTATTTTCAGAAGAAATTCGATGATCGGAGTTTGGTAGTCTGTGGCCAGGAGGAATATGGAAGGAAATATAAGTAACGCAGTGGATCCAATTTAAGGGTAATTATAAATTAAAAGGTAAGGAGGTAAGCAAATGCTTTT
Source organism: Dioctria linearis (assembly GCA_963930735.1). Taxonomy (NCBI): domain Eukaryota; kingdom Metazoa; phylum Arthropoda; class Insecta; order Diptera; family Asilidae; genus Dioctria; species Dioctria linearis. Next base: position 226,404,918 of record OZ005742.1, read on the forward strand.
AGGAAGAAGACAGTGAGATTTAAGAACAAGAGAAACTTGAAAAAAAGAGTTATTTAATTACAGGAATTAAAAAAAAAGGAATACCAGATTAAAAAAAAAAGATAAGATTGAAAAGAAAAGAAATAAGAGATTAAAAAGAAGGAGAAGTTAAACAAAAGAGGAGAAATATTATTTGACAAAAAAAAGTAGAAGGAAAAAGTTTGTAAATCATTGGCAAAGTTATAAGCAAGATTAGGTTAGAAGAATATATATATGAAAGTGTAAATATAAGAAATAAATATGTAGTAAGTGTTTAAGGCTTAAAACTATAGAATAATGGAAAGACGGAGAACTAGATAAGATTGAGAAATTTATATAAGCAATGTAAAATAACCTCGACGTAACGGAAGCAGATGTAGCAGTCGCATCATGACATCAATTTATCCCTGTATAGACTACGTGGAGCAAGCATCAGACCAATAGTGTGGGTGGGAAAATAATGATAAGCACTTGTGAAAACTGAATTTTTCACCGCCGACGACTTTCTTATTTGCAGATATTAACCGAACTCTGAAGATTGATGTCCAAAGCAGGAAGGCACCGATGAAGAAGTAAAATAACTTCGGGAGGAATCAGAAGTTCGATCTCAACTATAATTACTACGAGAAAAGAATGGTATACTCATCATTTCTTAGTTACACCGACATTGAGATATCTGAGGGATTCAAAGAAGTTAAGCCTCAAGATCATCTAGTTAAATAAATGGGGTTAAAAGTAACGGCAAGATTTTAGTATACTCAAATAAGTCAAGATCAAAGTGAAGTTATATATGGCATCAAATTCAAAACATATCACTGAATAAATCAAAAGATTTGGGAAACAGGCAGAATGCTATGCAGTTGTAGAAAATACATTAGCAGGTTCATATAAAGAGAGCAAGTCTATTCCTTCTATGTACGGGTGGACTCTTGATATAATCGAGAGAACTCCATCGTACATTTAGAAATAGTACAAAAATATCTAACAAATTAGCGATTCAGAGGTCAATAAAAATGAGCATAGGAAAGGAGGAGCGTCCAGCACGGCTAAAAAGAAGAGTGAGCATTCGTATAAGCAAAAAATCTCAAGCGTAAATTGATGATCCGTTCTACCCAAAATCCCGCTATTGGAAATTTTAATAATACCGTAGAGAGCAGCCCCACAAAGAAAAAGAGGACTTAGTTTATCCCACGGATATGCTCTAGCTTTTAGTAGCCTAAGTCAAGACCGAACACAACGGACCGCACTCATCAAGAAGCAGCTTGGAGCAATCACAGTATTATTAGGGTTATAATGTGTATTACTTGTCGTTGTAAAAATAGAGCATAATAAACGTCAATAGATTTTAGAAGATAATAGGAATCGAATAGAAAATATTGTAAAGAGGGAACATTTTGTTAAACAGCATATGAGCTAAAAATTGTTCGTGAAAATAAAACAAATGTAATCAGAAAGATGTGATAGAAGACATCAAAACAAGGAAAAAAGGAAATTATAAGAAAGATGTTAGAGTAACATTTGTAAAGAAAAGAAATGAATAAGTAGAAAAGAAAATGGTTTGGAAAGAAATAAGTGTTAAGTTTATTGGATAAGTCTAGTATATCAAAATTTGCCAATGATTGAGAATGCAAAAGCAAAAGTTAAATGAAATGGATATATTATAAAGAAGTTAAAAGGTAGTAGTAAAAAGATATTGGTTAAAACAATAGTAAAATAAAATAAAAATAAAGAGAATTTTTCAGAAAAATGTATGAAAACGTGGAGATGTAATTAGAAAATTATTAATTATTAATTCAATAAAAAGAAATGAAATGGATGTAGTAAAAGAAAAATATTTGTTAAGACAATTGTAAAAAAAAAAAGACTAAGCAAAATAAGGTATAAGAAAGAAATTTAGGAAAGATAATTAAATGTAAGAAGAAAATAAGAAAGAAATAAAACGCGCAAAGAAAAAGATAAGAGAAATAACTATATACCTAAAAAGAAATATTGTAAAGAAAAGAAACGGATATATGATAAAGTAATTAAAGGAATGAAAAAGAAAAAAGAAACATTGTTAAGGTAATGGAAAGAAAAATGAGAAAAGAATATAGAAGAATAGAACAGAAGTTATATATGAAGTAAAGATGTACATAAAATGACGTAAAGAATGTAAACCGAACCATAGCTATAAAAATTGTGTAGATGATAGTGAGTATTGTCTTTTAATTTTGGTATAAATTAGTTAAGTTATATATTATAATCTAACTGAGCACCCCGATCTGATTCCACTTGGGAATCAGTTTTTCTCAGGGGGGAGGAATGTCGTGACCCAATATTCAATTGGTGCAATTGTGACATCACGACTCGAGCTAGCAGCAAATGCACAAGTAATTAAACGATTTGCAATAACTAAGCATTTTACTTCGCACAGTGAAATGCCTGGCGATTGCGAATTGTTTACTTGTAAACTGTCGCATGCTGTATGTAACTGGGCATTGAGTCATGGTTAAGTAATTCACTTCGCATAGTGAAATACTCAGCTGGGCTCACTGTTTGTTTACATACAGTATTGGGGGCTCCCGCTGTCGGCAGTGATTAGCGTAATACTTTGTAATTATGATTGCAAGGTATTGCGCTGGTCACTGGGTCAAAGTCGCTTCTGCCTAATTGAATGGAGGTGAGCACGGTCGATTCTCTAGATCGGTTAGTTCAGTTAGAAGTTGGATATTATTAAAGATAGCGGTTCGGAATCTTTTTGAGTCAGTTGTAATTAGAGAGTTAAAGCAGACGTATCAATCACGGGTGATACGCCTCTTAATTTATATCGCCGTTGAATTAAAGTAATAAAGTTGTTGTCCAATTGACTTACGCGAGTTTTAATTGTTTTCCCTGGATTGCTTTGGGACACGAGAGTACGAGGATAAGTGGACTCTTGCTATGTCGTATAATACCTGCTTCATACATTTCAATATCTTGCCGGTGAATTTCATCTTTCTGGGATTCCGGCAACCGGTATGGCTTTATATACACTGGGGCTTTATCCAGTTGAGTTTGGATTCTATGAGATCTGGCATCAGTGCATGTCAATACATCGCCCTCCAAGAGAAAGATGTCATTGTATTCTCTACAAATATTAATTATTGAGGATTTTTCCTCGATATTACAATGATCGAGCTTTAAAAACGATTTCAGTTTTTCCAGTCGACGATTTACGGGGTCTTCATCGCGACGATAGTTCGAAATATTATATTTATTAAGTTTTTCATTGTCCAAAGTGATTTCACGAGTATCTACAATACTTTCTGTTTCGTTGCAATTTAAAAGTACTATTTGTAATTTATTATTACGGGGTTTAGTTACAGTTGCTTCGAGAAATATTCCTTGCAATATCTCCTTATTTTTTATAACGATTTCCACAAGAATACGACATGGCATTTCTACTATTGTCTTACACCGAGGTGCTATTACGATTTTATCGGAAGTAGCCGGAGCTACTCTCGCTACATTTTCTCCTTCAGATTTATTATCGATAGATGGTAAGGCTGTTTTTTTCTCCTGCTTTAAAAAGGAGTCTAAATTTACACAATTGAGCAACGGTCTTGAGGATTTATTATCCTCCCGTGCTACTGGAAAACTTTCAGGAAAACTCAGGTTTATATAACCTTAACTCCAGACATTTGCTATCATAGTCGATAATACAGCGATATCCCTTCAAAAAATCGTTACCTAACAGACCATCATATTCCAGGTCTGTACGAGAGGGGTCTAGCAACAGAAATGATTGTTCAATAGAAAAATGAAATTGTTCATTTGACAGTTTTATTTCACCGTTAATGGATCCTAATGTAGGGACTGATTTCCCCGTTATTGTTACTACATTAGAATTTTCTAAGTAAATTAATTTTTTAATCTTTTCGGGACTCGTATCTGATTTAATTAGGCTAACTTCAGCTCCAGTATCAATTAAAAATCTTTTAAATCCAACTTTAGATGGCTTGAATTGTACATTTGCTACAAGACCAGCTTTGGTGTTTTCTAAAGACCCTTCAATAATAGTGATTTTGTTTATGTTGTTTATTGGTGAACGTCGGCTCTGACTTTGATTCGAGAGGGGGTGCCGACAACTTCCGCCCGAATCTCCTCGTTTCCCATTTCTCCAAAATGTGGATTGTTTTGCCTTACGGCGTATTGACTAAATTTAGCTCCACGATTACCTTAAGGTATATTTCTTCGCGGGATTGTTCCATGCATTTCCTCATTGGATTTAGATGTATTCGGCTGGTCTCTCCTATTGTAATTATTGTGGTTACTATAGACAGGTGGTATATAGTTATTTTGTTGGAACCTGCCTTGGTCTTGTTGTCCATACCAATTTCTAGTATTATGGACTTGTTGGTTTGGGTAGTTCATTTTTCTCACGTGTTGAACTTCCCTTTTAATTGTGGGCCTATCTATATTGGGACATTTTCCCCTTTGATAACAAGTATCTTGAGTATGTCCCCTCTTTCCACATATAGAACAGTTTGGAACAGGCCTAGTATTTGGTTTAAAAAAACTTGAAGCCGAAGGGGTGTCTTTTTCAGAGCGCAACTCTTGCTCCATGGCATATGAAATGGCCTTTTGTAAATTTGTTTTGTTGTGCGGCTTAGAACGTAACCTAAGATTCGAATTTCGTAAGCCATCCTCGATTACTTGTACAGCCAACTTGGTGTTTTCGCTTAACAGATAAGTTTTGGCACCTACATCTGTTACTTCGGAGTAAGTACAGGAATTTAAAGTATTCAACATTTGTGTTATCCTATCTCCAAATTCTCTAACAGTCTCTTTATAACCCTGTTTGGCGTTTATCAATTCGTTTTGTGCCATGGCTATAGATTTATCTTTCTTGAATTGAGCTTTACGTGCAGTTATCAAATCATCCGAAGCTTTAAGTGCAGTTATCAAATCATCCGAAGTACCATATGTTTCCTATTGTACTAAATCGAAAGCGGGTCTTTGGAGCTTAGTTTTTATAACTTCAAGGAAAAATTTCTTATCTGCATCAGTCTTAGCTGAAGAAAAAAGTATTTTACCACAAGCGATGAACTTGTTCAACGTCTCGAGATTTCCATCGTATTCAGGCACTAAATTATGTATGTCAGACAAGCTGACGGATAATGCTTCGGTATCTGGCATATTTTCGTCGTTAAAAGGAAGCTCACTAAAGCCGAATATTAGAGCGGCTCTTTCCCGTGTTTTATAACGAGTAAAAATTACACTTCTTGACAAAGCGAAACCACGCCGCTTAGCAACAGATTTCTTATAACTTCCCGTTATGTTTTTTATAGGTTTTACTCTACTAGAGGAGTTATTCAAATAAGAAGGATTGCCCTTTTCGCTTGCTAGTTACTGTTGATGTTACTGTATATATTTAAAAAAAAAAATTTATTTTTATTTTTTATCAATAAAACTATATATAAATGGCAACCTGCCGCTGTAATTTATTGAATTTGTTGACCATAGTATGTACTTTAAAAATTTTTGGATATTTATTTTGTTCTAATAAGCTTACATTACTGCTTTGGATAACTTAATATATATAACCATGTAATTAACTCTTTGACATTACACAACGTGTGGGAGACGTGATCTCCCTTCTGTACCAAAAGTGTGAGATCTGCGTATCAGACACGCAATTCGAATGAAACGAAACAATAAAAGTATAATTATCAAGCAGCTTTATTCTATTTTCTCATCAACAAAAACCAAAATCATTCACGGTTTCATAATAACAATGATTAAATCTATTGAAGATTTTTATAAGGGGAAAACAAAAATATTTTAATATTTTAAAGTTGTTTATAAGAGCATAGACAATTAAATAAGAATTACCCACATATCAATTAAATGTGCTCTAATTTCACTTTACGTGATGAAAATATATTTTATGGAAAGTTGATTCAATGAACTAAATCTCTTTTAATGTACGTTAAGTATATCTCGTTGCTCATTATATGGACGATGTAAAGTTCCAATATTTCTATGTTTCGTGGTGAAGTGTCTTACAATAGGAACTTAGTGTTGCACAGTCATATTTTACTTGCTTTCTTCTCTCTTTTTTTTTTAAATAATAAATAAAAAAAATATAACGGTACACGCTAAACTTAGTAAAAAAAAATTTATATGTTTGTATAATAAATGACTATTTAAAAATAGTTCTTATCTCTTCCATATATGTTTATGGTTTCTCTGTTAGTTTTAGAGGGAATATATTTCTCACTGACTGGTATTTCTCATGTGTTTATTGGGAATATTCACTATTATGTAGGAAAAACCTTTATCTCTCTCTTGTCAACACTCGAGTATAGTGTAAATGGTCAAATTTGCGTATAATTAACACCGTTGGGTTGGGTACTCATCTACATACATTCCATAATCTTTCGATTAAATTCAACGAGGAAAATCTTGCAGAAATTAACCACGGACTCAGTGTCATTTACCCCCTAAGAATCACTAAATCGACGGTGGTCAAAACCAGCATAGACCTCCACAATCACAAAATCCGATCCAGGCATGAATATATTGATTTTCCACCAAAATATTTGAAAAATTTCTAATTATTTTACAATTTATTCGACAAAATGAAAACCTCCCGTCGGCAAACCGCGATACGGAAACAAACCACTGATTTCGAATTTAATGTTATCAAAGTAAAATGATTTCACTAAAGTATTTGCACTTTTTTTTCTCTTCTTATATGTACATATATACTAGAAATAATTCCAATTTACTAATTAGATATTTTTTTTTGTTTTATATAAGAATATTCCTGACTACTACAATAGTAATATTATGTAATTATGCAAAAAAAATTTTACTTGGTATATAAAAAGATTCTATTCTCCGTGTAGTAAGTTGGGCATCAAATGTTCTGACCGACACGTCTAAATCTGTTGAATAGTTTTCTTGTAACTTATAGTTGGTTATAAGACACAGCCCGTCTCTTTCAGGATCACACCAGTGATGGATCGGGACCGTCCGTCCACCGACCTTGACTTTTTTTTTTTTTTTTTAGAAAGGTTATTTATTTATAAACCTTTGCTTTTTTGTTAAGATTTTAGATAAAATTTGCTTATTATGGTTTACTTGAAACCTTTTTGTTTGTTGTTTTTTTTTAGCTTTTATTTTATTTTATTTATATCGAAATTATGTAGGATTAATTTATTGAAAATAACTTTATTTGAAAATTTTCTTTTGAAATTGCACTTTACATAATAGCTGCTTCATTATTTTATTGTAGTTATCGTAATAATTTTCCGGGTTCATTTTAATGCAAATTTGATTTAAACCTTTAAACTTGGTTGGGTATCGGCACCGCTGCCACCAGTTGTTATGACTCCGTTTACTGCCGTGCTTTCTTGGTGGAGAAGAGCGGCACAGGGGGAAGATTCAGGATAGGATGATGATTGAACACACGCTCTCTTTATACTATTGTAGACTATAATTTTTATTTAACACAATTTGTTAGGGTAAATTACATGATTAGTTTCACTTTCCTTTATTTTTATACATGCTACAAATTATATTTATGTTCGTGCCCGAAATTTTATCAGCGCTTATCTAGTACTTTATAGAAATTTCACCTTAAGATGATTTAAACTCTTGACTACCTCGAACACCAACCGCACGTGTGCACTTGATGAGTGCTTATCCTGAACTTCGACTTTCTTTGGATTGTTTTATATTTTCATCACCAAAAATAACTAACGCCCTAGCGTCAGCAAAAATTATGAAGAAATTTCGTCATTGGTGCGTTCAACTGACCAATCAGACGAAAAGCAGTAAAAATGGAACGAAAATAAGCAAAAAAATGAAAAGATAAGACGATATTTGTTGGCTTGGGTCTTGCAGTAATTTGATCTTGCTCTTGATATTTTTGAGCGATATGCAATGTGGAGTACATTAACTCCGTGAATTATGTTTACAAAAATGACTCATTTTATTGCCCGTCTAACTTAGCTTTAAATTTAGTAGAGCAGAGTACGAATTTTAAAGACCGCTACACAAGCTCAGGCAAATCATGCGGCTGGGCCATGTAAGACCCACTCGTATGATTTGCATGAGCATGTGTAGCACAAGTCGCACCTTGAGACGAGAGTGAAATGTACCATGAATGAAGTCTGCCGAAACTATTGCGTACAAGCAAATCTTACGACTTTGCTATAGAAATGAATCAAAGTTTGAATAAAATTCATTGTGAGTGGAGGAGGAAAATGTTAATATCTGATTTTGTCTAGTTCAATTCCATAGCAGTCAAAAGATTTGCTTGTACGCACTAGTTTCGGTTGATTTCGTTTATCTCTCAACTCAAGTTGCGAAATTCGCTACTCACGCTCATGCAAATCAAACGTCTGGGTCATGAACAATTCGCAAGTATTGCTTGAGCATGTGTATTGGTCTTAAGGTTCATAGTTGTACGAGGGGAACCCAAATTATACTACATATATATATATATGTATATAACCTTCGTTTAGTTATAATAATAAAGAAAGGCATTCTGAATTACCTTTTAGGTGTGGGACTTCCGTGCATTTTTTTTTCAAATTTCTCTTTACTTTTATATTATACTATTTTCGAATTTCCTTAAAAGAACTTCGACTTTTCGAAAACCATTAAGTTTTCGATACGGCCGGCGCTTGCCACATAATATGAAAAGAGATTAACAAATTTACGATTTTTGATCATTTTTCTTAGGAATTTACACCAAAAATTTTCGTAAGAATTTCTAATTAATAAAGCTGCATTGCTGGTATGCAGTATTTATCGTTTACCGGACTTTTCGAGTACAAGACTTTGTTCGCATGGAGAAGTAGCTTTTTAGTTTAGTCAAAACTCTTCTTTCTTCTTCTATTTTCTTATCATGATCTGCATTTTACCTTCGATACTTGATAAATTCCCACAACATAAGCAGGTAGCGTTATTTCTGAAACTAGGAAAGGTCTGTAAAATATCTGTATCCAGTATTTGAAGACATAGCACAGATAAAAGCCACATGTACAAATTTAAGAATACCGTGAAATGTTTACATCTGGCTATTTTTCGATCGACCTATATATTGGAAATCCCATTTGCTGTGAGCTTATATAAATAAATGAATTCATCCGATGCTGGAGGCATATCATGTATACCCGCACACATATACAAGCCATATAAATATAAAAATTGGGAAATTTTTAAAAATAGCATTAAATTCCGAGAAACGGTTGCTATATTTTCTCCTAACCAGGATCAGTACTTCTTAGCAAAATGTTATATGGGGCGACCCGGCGACTATAAAATTCATCGTGAAATACTTTCATCCTCTCTCTCTCATCGCATATTATATACCTGCTATCGCATCCTTGACATACATCTAGTAAGAATGAAGCGTCGTAATGCATTGATGTACGTCGATTATGTACGCCGACAAAATAAATTCAAGCGCTCTTGCCTGGCTTCTAAATCATGCTTCCGGAGGAATTTACTTTATGAATTCGATAGGAAAGTGGAATGGGGTTGCTGGCTCAGAAAAAATGGAATTTATGGAATCAGAAAGAGTGGAAGGAAGAGGAAGTCACAGCATATGGAACGGATAAGCTTTTGTTATTTTCTATCTCTGCTCGGCTATGTAGAATTGGATTCATGGCTGGATATGGTAATGATAAACAAATAAGGATTTCTTGCCATATTTCCTAAGGCTTATGTTTTCGAAAAATGTTTGAAATTTTTTTTTTTTTTGTTAGTGAAAATCGAAATATCCATTTCATACTTAACAGGATAAAACATTGTTATAGTTGCTGTACAATTATGTGTATTTGAAAGGACTTTTATAACTATGGTGATTATTTCCTTTATATGCTTAGATATCAATTCCCTGGAATTTTCCAGCAAAGGGACATGATCTGGTTTACTTTCAAATAGAATAGGAGGGGAGGACTGTATATTCTGGTTTACATTGTATATAAATAATGATGGAGTTTGGTCATAACTGTCCTTATAGATTTATTAAAGATATTCAGCGAAAATAGCTTAAAAATGTGATTCCTAGAAGAAAATTTCCCATTCTTAGGTATTAATTGCGGTTTTTAATTAGATTTAGATAAAGACGCTATAAGAAGCTATATGAGCTAAAGCTTTTGGCGTTTTTCAGTTGTATCCATGTATGTATTAGTCCATTATACAGAGAGGAAAATTTCTGTTTGACCAGAATATTAGACAAAGAATTTTGTCAAGCCGCACAGATAGAAAAGAATTCTGGTCTTTCATTAAAAGCATCACGAACAATTGTTTTTGCATCTCCCGTACGAGAGATGTGCTCAGAATCCTCAGTGGATTAAAGCTGCCGGTTATGATGGTTTGTCCGCCCCTAGTTAATAGACGGTTGTGCCTATTCTTTGGCTAAACCTCGGCACAAGATATTCTTCTTGTCTTATTCCACCGGACACTTTCCAACTTCTTGGCTGCTAGCTCACGTTTAGCCTATTAAAAAAAAGGGGTAGGTGGTAATCCCTCAAATTATCGTGCAATTGCAATCACTTTGAATCTTACGGGCTTTGATACTATCATTAACACCAAATTAATGAAGCATCTATAAACCAATCAACGATCGCCAATATGTCTTTGGAACCGTAATCTCCATTATATTGGTGACTCTAACAACATTACTCTAGATATTTCAAATCCCTTTGATAGATTCCTGTATGCCACCTTTTTAGTCAAACTTAAGGCACTTCTTCTGCTATTATGTATTGAAAGTTTTTTATCTGATCGCCTATATATATTGGTGTGCCTCAAGATTCAGCTATCTGACTGTCGCTCTCCTTAAGGTTGATGAAGATACTCTTGAGTAAATGAAAAAAAAATTTGCTTCTAAACGGAAGAGAGCAGGGAGGATTTAAGGGTCTGTTCTACCCTATTGAGTAAAAAAAAGTTTTAATATACATATTTTAACACATACCATAATAAAGAGTGCGGAAGACAGTCTTAAAAGTCTCCTGGTATTCGAAATCCGAAAATATAATTCCACTGAAATTGAGTTTTGAACGAAAACGATCCGAAATTCAATACCACGTCGACGAACAAATTGGCCTGCTCGCACGGACGCGCTTGTTAAATCTTGTGTTTTCAATAATAAATTTTACAATTGTTTTTTCTAAAGTGTAAAATATTTAACTGTGTGCTGAGTTTTGGGAAAAAAGACGAACAAGGCATAAGTTCTCAAATCGCTTTAAAATGCGAATATGGAGACTTTTTCATCTATTCCAGTGAAGAAAGATCGGAAACAAGTCATACGAAATAATTGGAAGATCAGTTTTTGTCATGTAATTTTTGTTAGAAATTGGACTGAGCGGAATCAATACTTTTTTGGTTTTGATGAATCTTGGGATAAACATCAGCACAGTAACTTAATACACAGTGGTCAATAATATATTTTGTTTATGTAGGCTTGTTTAAATCCATCAGAAAAGCAGGATGTAAAGAAACTCTGCGGATAGAAATTAATAAAAGAAAAATAAATAAAATAAGTAAAAAAGCTAGAATTGGTCTAAGACCCTAGATGAATGCCCGTATGAAATTTCGTATTGTCACCCTTTTGTGCAAGTTTGATTTTTGAAGTTGTTTTTCGCATATATTTCTAGAACTGTTTGTCGGACAGAAAAAATGATTATAACCATTTTTATAGGATTTCGTATTCTGAAGAAGTTTTAGTACAAAAAAAATGTCTTGGACTTATCGTTTTCACACTATACGTAAAAAACCAAAAATTTTATATGGCAACACCAAGAAGGGGTTGCCGGATTTAGTCTATTTTTGAAATTTAATTTTTATTACTATGAAAACAATATAAAATTTATTAGTCTGCCAAACGATCTACCGCCACTCGTGCACTGAATATCATGCGCCAATGGATTCCACTGGCGAGCACATTGGAAAAAGTAAGAATGCTGGCCAAATCGTGAACTACAACGAGGGATTAGAAGATTCCCATGTATAGCCGATTTCAAGAAGTTAAGCTTTTCGAATAGGTACGTGGCCTGTTGGTTATATATTAGTCTGTGCAGAAATTTTAACCTGCATTGGATTAGGTATGCATCCAAAGAACAACCAAACAAGCATGTTGAATATGATGATATATGACTCAAGCGAGGCAGTTTAAAGACAAAGCGGAGTACATCATTGCATGCTACCAAGAGTCGCCTTCGACAGACCGAGTCTAGGTCAGAGAAAAACCCACTACCATATGTGAAGTGAGGGACCACTAAAGACCTGACCAGCTTCATCCGCATGTGAAGTGAGAAAACTAGAGCTCAGCCATAACTGCCGCAGACACCCATATATCTTTCCTATCGTAACACCTATATGTTTACAGCAGGTGAACTTAGAGTTAAGCTCAAAGCCAAGAGCCCTAGCTGAATCAACATATGGTAGTAAGGTGTTGTTAATGAGTATTTGTGGAACGGTATTAGGATCAGTTTCATTCCTATAAATCGCTAAGCATTTTGACTTACCGGGATAGTTGACTATCATAAACGCAATTGGGATCGATATATTCCTCTATTCCTAATGGCTTATGGATCAGCCGTTCATGGTACTACCGGACAAACCCCCGCTAAAGTCATATTCGGAAGAGAGATTGGTTTACCTAGCGACCTCAAATTCGGTACCCCCAGAGGTGAACAAAAGTTACCAGAAGACTACGTATCGGAGCTCAAACAACAATTAGCTGATGCACACGGCGCCACGAGCAGCAAATACTAATCGGATGAAGACCCGATATGACTTACGTGCTACTTCCGCAGGATTTAACGAAGGTGATAAGACATAAGAGACGTTCTTCAAAACTACAACAAGAGTGGGAGGGACTATATTCAGTAGTAACTAGAATTAATGACGTGGTATACAGGATTCAGCGTGGCACAAGAGACAAGCGTAAAATTGTCCATTTGGACCGCTTGTGTCAATACTACGAGCATGTAGACCGTGGACCACCTTTTGTTCGGGACGAACAGTTTTAAGAAGGGGGCAGTGTTACGTGCAAGAAAAAGAGACAAGTGGTGACATCTACCAGAAATGGAGAGTAAACAAGTTTCAGGTTCGGAGAATCGATGATGGAATCTTCGGGAAGGTTCAGGAATTGAATAGTCAAGCAGATTCTGGCATAGAGCACTCCAGAATACGGTATAATTATAGCAGTTGTCACCGCCAGAAAAAGAGTCTTGTCTTACACGTTGCAGTGTTAACAAGTAAAAGTAATAAAGAAGCGAAAGTGTTGTAATTGGATTGCGATAATTGAAAGTACAGTATAGTTGAGTTGATTACTTGAAGCTTTGTGAATCGTTTAAAATTAGAGTGAAATAAAGAACTTGTATATTAAATATTTAATATTGCGTTTTAAGTAACAAACCAAAGGCCACGCTCGCAAAAATATATATATTTGGAGATGTAAATTGTTTATCTTATTTTTCACAGTTTAGCGTAAAACAGAATTCGTCAATAGTCGATGAATTTAATGAAGATTATGGTCGTAAAGAAATCGATGGCAAAAGATATATCAAGTCGTGTTGCAGTGTGATATGTCTAACAATAACAACGTTGGTATAAATATAATGCAGCTAATAAAATTAAAAGTTACTAATTATATATATTATATATTGTACGTGAGTTTTGTGAACCTAAGACTATGTATGTCCTAATTAACAAGGTAAAATCCGTTCAACATAACCTGGATAATGTCAACCAAAATAATCCATCAAACTTAACCTAATTAATTTGTTGGTCTGTTTTGCGTCTTACAACGAATTGGAACAATTAAACCATTATTGTTTTTTTGATTGCTCGCCATACTCAATTTTTATATGCTTGTATGTATATATATCTTAATTTTTAGTTGAAGTCAACCTCTGCAACTGCTCCTGAGTGGAGAAATGTTATAACTTCGCATCGAAAGCCAAGATATTGCTCTGGCGGTATGTTATGAGATTTTTGTTCTACAGGCGATTTTGATTGTTTCGAAATTATTTCTGAATTGTGTTCCTTAGCATAAATAACATTTATAGATTTTTTTTTCTTGTTGTTGATAAATTTTAATAATAATAAAATTGGAAACTATGAATTTTTCAAGCTCAATGGCTTTATTTGTGGAGGATAACGAAAAGGACGAAGAAATAATTAATTACTGGGACAAAAGAAGATTTTGAAGGTAGCGACATAATGTTATGGATATGCCTAACAAAATGTACTGCTTTATTAATTTTTGAATTCAAAAAACATTCTTTCAATTTTAATAACTTGCAAGTTTCAAGAATCTATATAATTAACATTTATATTGAATAAATTAAAAAAAAAATGTTACATTTAAATCTAATTTCTGTAATTTTACATATATTTTATAAGCTTCGCTTGTCCTATCACCCTCAACAAAACTCAGTTATTTTCTATTGAAATTATCGCCTGTCGAAAGTGTATAACATACCGACTATCGATAAATTGTCGAACTTCGAATTTCTCGAAGTTATAACATCTTTCCATGAATTCGATTCTTCGTAGTATTTTCCTATTTTCAGGTGCACTGGTGCGAAACATTAAAGTTGTGCAATAAAGTGCCGAGCCAAATTTATATAATTTACGGAATTTTAGTAAAAGTGTGATAGAAATTTGTTTTGAAAGCGAATTACATAATTCAAATAGGGACATCATGAGATCTTTTAATTAGCTTTTAAAAGTAAAACACATTGTTATTCGAACTTGATGTAATATATAATATAAAACATAAACAACGTATATCAAAATAAAAGAAAAAATATTTCCAGGTTTCGCATAGATTTCAAAAAATATTGTATGCCAATGGAAAATTATAATTGTTTTTGTGGTAATGAGGATTAAAGTTTTTTTCTACATTTCTTATAAATCACTATTATTTCTGAAATTTATAATTGGGTCTTCCTAATCTTCTTTTCGGTATCAATTCTTCACTCCTCTAACAGACAATAGTTCAGACTGCTTAGTAATGCAGTGACTGTACATGACCCCTTCTGATATTTCGTGAAGAAAATATGGAAATCCAAAAATTAACTGTGTTAAGAAATGAATTAATAAACAAAATCTTACAAAGAAACTTAAGATTTTAAAGTGACATATCGCCATATTTTGGTGGGGGATAAGGTTTCAGCTATAAAAACGTATGCTTTCACTCTTGGAATAGTTTTACATATCAATATATCGCTCAGAGTCTCTGCAAAATTTAAATGACGCAGTAATGGAAGTCCGCTTTTACTTGCTGAATGCATCAGCTACCCTACTGAATACCTCGAAAGCAATAATAGATACCAGCTACCTGCCCTCGTTCAACACCACCTCAACAAAAATGCACTCTTTAACAACGCAAACGAGTTAATCTTCTTCCATAAGCGAAGAAACATAAACACATAAACAGAACAATAACTCGACAAACTTTAATCACGCAGGCTCGCACTAAATGTTCCAATAGTACCTACTATTAAAACTGCACTTTTCTTATTAAATTTATTTATAGTAATAAACTTGAAATTAATAATTAAAACGTCAGGAAATATCAAGGCACACCAAGGTCAGAAATATACTAGTAGGTAGGAATAAAGGTGAATTACTTAGGCAAAAACCGCTATCTTTAAACCTCAAACATGTTTAATAAAATTCATCCATCCCTATCTTAGCTTAAGTCAGGTATAGCGAGTTTTTTTTCATGACCTTTTTCTCGCACTTTATAGTCAGTAGAGATAAGAAAAATTTTTCGTGTACATATCTAAGTTGTCATAAATATAAATTAGGGTAAAGACCATTAATGATCTCTCTAATTTTAAGGAAATCTAGAACTACCGTAGCAAAGAGATTAAAATTGTCAGTAGTTGTAGATCAATAAAGAAATAGTTAAAAAACAAAAAAACAAAAAATGATGCCTTCATTTCTGAACTTTTGAACGAGAAGCACTCTAGGGTCTTCTCTAAGAAAGCGAATAAAGTGTAAATTATATATATTAATAAAATTAACCGGGAATTATTTAGTAATAAAAGTATTTTATTTGTGCTTTCGCTATAATATAAAATAAATAAACTTTCAATTTCGGAGATCCCCTTTTATCTAGAGAACTCTTTTGGGCTGAATGCAGTTGCCTAGCGATTATGCTCAGCCGACAGCACCCCGATTGCAGCGACCCTCATGGTGGTCCTCAAGTCAAGATAGGGTCGCCTTGAGCTCGCATCCGGATTGCTACCGTCCTGACATATTAGCATTGCAGCTGTAATTCTACAGAGTCATCAAGTCGAAATAAGATCGATTTGACTCTCATGCTACCTTAATTGGATGAGCTTTACGTCCGCTTCCCTATTAAGCTCGCAAGAACAAAGTAATCATTACAAGTTGTATTTACAACTGCTTCATTTAAAGTCACCCAAGATCTTCAGTCCGTTCTCCAATCAGTCATGGACAATAGACTTAGTCTGGACATTGAATGAGATCTCAGTACCAGCCTTAATCTGGATACTGAAAATATTTCAGGTTCTGCCGTCAAAGGTCAGCCGCCATTCATGAAATTAACTGTGACAATTTCACGGTATATTCAATGCAACATCAACCCCCGAAACTGGTATTCCCCAAGCTACTGGCACTAGCCAAAACACCACGCCTGTATGCAATCTAGGGTACCTACTTAATAATAATAATACTATATTTATCCAGAGTAACACAAGAAAAATTTCGTTGCAAAATACAAAATAGTAGAACTCAGAAAAAATCTTCAAAGCTTGGGGATGAGTTGCAGTTAAAAAAATGGGATTATAGTTATGGGTGGATGAGTTCCAACTTTTTTATGTTGCAACAAAACTTTTCTTGTGTATATCAATAAGAAAGAACTTGTTTTTTTTACTTTTTAGTTTAATTTACTTACCAAAGCTATTTATGCCTACTTTCTCCAGCATTGTGATCTACATGTTTATCGAACTTCAATTTCTTACCTATCACAATATCCTGCACATCATCTATCTTTTCCTTTTTTATGACAATATTTCTAGATAAGCTCCCAATAAATATCTTTGCTTTATTTATTTTCAAGTTCAATTTATTTTCTTTTGGCGACTCATGAAAATTTATAAATCTATGTTAATTTTACCCGAACACTCGTTTATGGAGGTAACTCAGGTCCTCAGCAATATACAATTCACAAACAGAGCTAGCTGTATATGCAAGACAACTATTTGTATAATTAATATAGATTAAAGAAAAGTGTTCCTAATTATTAACGCATCCATGATTTGGCCTTAGGGGGAGGGGTGGACGGACCATAGGTATACCAAGTCTAAAAGGAGCCGAAAAAAAGGACTCTAAAGTAGCGTCCTATGCCCATCTGAGCACTGAGCAACTGTAGGAACAGCTATTATATATTTAAAGGTTTTATTGTATTTTACCGGATTTTGTAACTCCCCCCGTCCATCCGGTGCGTCCCTGTTCAAAATACCGCTCATTGTGACATCCCCAAAATTGACCTCTATTTGATTAAAAGTCGCCCTCTGTTTCCTTTTATCTAAGGATGTAGCAAACCTAACTTTTTTAGAAAATATTTCGATCGATAACTACATACGCATATTTTATATCTAGTAATACTGCGACTACAGTTAGTTCCCCTCATGTCTAAACCCGGATTGGTACTGTGTCATAATATTGGGTTACTTCAAAGTACCGCGCTAGTTGAGTATCTAGTATAGACTATTCACTCTAGCAGCTTACATATAATCTTTAGCATGGTTAGACGTTTTAGGTCATGAGGTCTGCATTTAAAATTTTGGAATTTCAGTTTTTCTATTTTCAAATTACCGCTACTTCATCAATATAATTTTCTGGGATGAAAGTGCAAACTCTAATATTAAAATATAATTCCTGTACATGCTTTCATTTCATATCATTTTTAACCCAAGCTTTTTTTTAGTGAAAAAGTTCTTTTCTTTTAAAACTTATACTGATTACGATTAAATTTGTATAGAGATTATCATTTAATTTCTTACATAAACGACGATATTCGAAGTATACCCTATAATTTTTTTGGACCAATTTTAACGGATACTGAACCATTTAACAATCTGTCGGGTCAATTTGACCCAGTCAGTGTGCCGATCGCGGAACTGTCCGGATGTGCGACCAGGATTGGTTAAGCAATGGTTTTTTTTATTAGGTAGGTAAGTGAAGTCCTATTGAGAATTTTGTACTGTGAGAAAAAAAATGGTTGATGATGACATGTTTCACTATAAAAATAACATTAAATTCAAATCCTAACTTTTGTAGCGAGCCTTTATAATTTTTGTTTTAACTTTTATCCAAGCATAGTGAAAATGATTTTAAAATGTACGATTACATAAAAATATTGCCTTACTTTAGGTACCTACCTATTTATTGTAAGTTGTATGTGTTTTACAAACAATAGATATAAAAAACAAGTAAGTGATGACGTGCTGCTTATTAAAAGTCGCACAATAAATGGCAAAAATAGCTGTGTTAAAACTTTTAAATTTGGACTTTTTTTCAGCCATAACTTTAAAATGTAAGTGTAGAGGTGAAAAATTTATAGACGGTTAGAAAGTTCCAAGATATATCTATCAACAAATTTTAAATCATCATCACCATAGGGTGTATCATTCACGAGTTATAGAAAAATTCATAAAATATGTAACAAATGTACATAAAACCTCTAACCCTACTATGTAACTTCGCAAAACCCATTTAAACCCGCCATCCTCATTCGCCAAATATATTTCTTTAACACTTTTTGTCTTCCAAAGCTATTTATTTAACGGTAATTTAATGCTAGTATGTAAGTACGATTTTTTTCCTTTCTTTGTTGTTTTGCCATTGGTAGAATCAAATCCAATATCATGCAAAGTGCATGTGCACGCACATATATTATATATTATATTTTCAATTGCCCGTAGAGCATTGTTATACGCTAGAAGATGAAATCATAGGCTAGACGAAGTTTGTCATTCCGTTTATAGTACCTAGAAATAGCCTAGAACAGCCAAGCATAATATTAAAAGTTATTTGGATTTCGTATGTCCATCCGTCTGTCCATCTCTCAGTCTGTCCTTCTGTCTTCACGATAACTGGAGAATGCGAGTACTTAGATAGCTGAAATTTTGTACATGGGCTTGTCTATAAAATCAAGAAATGCAAGAGCGAAAAGCATCCTCTCGTTTCTCATTAGTTCAGTGATAAAAGCAGTCGCCCGGATAGCAGAACGTCCCGGTTTCAATCCCCGGACGAGGTGTTTGTTTCTTCCTCTTGCATTAATGATTTAATTTAGAATCGTTAAAAATAAAAGATCTTAAAGCTTTTCTTTTTTATATACGTACCACAAAGAAATACTAAGATTATGAGTATCTATAGTTATAACTTTAAAAGATCTACGAAAATATACGCTGTGCCTTTTCTGTATAGGCATTCCTTTTATAGCAAAATGTGTATATCAGTCCTGCCTAGGTATAATACCCAATAAAAATCGATTAAACATCTAATTCTACTGGGACTACATACAAGTTGGGATAGGTACCAGGTATTTGGATAAAAGGTTAGGTATCCAATTATCCTGGCAATATTATAAAACAAAAGGAAGTAATTCGACATAAGTGTTTCTCCAATAGGCAGCCATTTGATCATAAAATCTTTTCATGGCACGTGCAATCATCAAAATTATTTTTCAAACAAACATGGAATGGTGAATGGGAACGTTCCTGCCGTAAATACATTTCAAATGATCGGAAAAATTTCTTCCAGAAATTGGAAGAAGCGTCGATAATCACCCGAAATATTGGAAATCTAGCCAAGAAAGCAATCAAATCCCCTCGAAATGTAAGGTATCATGGCCACTAATGAAGGTCATAACAACATCCAAAGACGTTTATATAATAGAAGCGAGTGTACCCGGACTGAAAACACATTTCGGCGATGTTGTTACTAAAAAGAAATTCCCATTGGACATTTATTACATTTCCGACGATATATATGCGTTCAGCTAAGCTTTATTTACTCCGGACATGGCCTCGGCAAATAAGTGGCAACTGCCCTTCAGGGCAACTCACCTACCGATCCACCCCCTCGTCAATGAGATCAAAGACATTCACTTACATAATTCTCGTATGATATAGCCGACATAGTATCTGACTTTGTCCAATCTACGAGTGATACCACGGCACCAAAAGTCAAAGGCAATTAATTCCCCCGGTTGATTGTCAACATAATTTGGGATGTGATCCCGAATTCTATCTATGTATCTATAGTGCTGTGGTACTGGTCCTTCGTTGTGGCTATCCGATACGATTTTTATATTCGAGCATCGCTGGTACTGCTAATGCTCTGAAAGAGACTTCTTTAAGTTGCGTATGTGTGTCCTTTGTATGTCCGAAGATGTGCTATAAATGTCCTGTAGAGCTCTTACTGGGCCAACTGGGAAAATTCCTTTATTTATGGTTAGATGTTGACTCTGGGTCTTTTTGATTTCGGAGTGGATTAACGGCAAGTTATCACCTTACTAAAGTATGTGATGGCGATAAAAGACAGCACGTGGTATGATTTTAGTATCTGCAGGAGGGCAATCAACGGAACAATTAATTCAACAAAACGGAGAGTTTGAAAATAACACTGGAAGCTTTATTGGAAGCATTTTATGCTTTTAATAACCAAAGCTATGCGTCATTTCTAGAGTAAAAATTGGATTGTGCTGGTTTTAATGGATTTGAATTTATTAGGGAGGGAAAGATTTTTTAAGCATCTGTAAGGTTGCAGGAATGTCGTTATAAAAAATGTATTCGTGATATACAGCATCCGCCATTTTATTTAATCGTTCAATTTATTCGACAGTCTTTCGTTGGGCATAAGGGACTTAAAAACCATATTCAAATCAAACTATAAATTGGGTCTTGGCTTTCAGCAACTTTTTCGCAAGATGATTATTACTACCGCAGTTTTGATGGGATTCCAGAGAATTCTTTTGTTCCTCAAAAGCATTCTTTTGTTCGTCCAAACGGGCTTCTAGAGAATTCTTTTGTTCATCTAGACGGGATTCCAGAAAATTCTTTTGTTCCTCAAAAGAATTCTTTTGTTCCTCAAGGGTATTCTTCACTTGCAGGGTTGAAAGATCAATTTTGGTCATTAAAGTACCCAAAATCTGATCTATGTTCATCACAGGCTCTTTTTCAGTTTCTGGTTCTTCCTCGAAAACGTATATCTCAGGATTCTTTTCTTCCTCTAGCAAAGCTTGTCTAAGTCGCTCGATTAGAACATCCTTTAGACCTGTCGTTTGCAATGACCGCTTCCTCAACTCCACTTTCAATTCCCGTATGCGAAGCTCCTCTAGTTTGCGTCCCATTACTTTGATAATTCACTCACAGTTTAATATAAAAATATCTTTCGGAATTTTCAGTTAAAGCAGGAAAGTTTCACACGATTTCACCAAATTAATCACTTTTGAATTTCAAAGTCAAATGCCACCACTTTATTTCGCGATTTTATTTTACTTCTGACACCAGTTGTTACGAGGGTGACCTTAGTTCGTTATTTAAATCACAATATTTCAGATATCATTAACAAGTTCTTTCTATTATTTAACTTCACTATTTACTTTTATAACATTTACAAACAATTATCAAATCAAATCTTTATAGTTATCGCTAGTACTGTACTTCTAATTATCGCAATAGTTTACTTCGTTCATTTCACTGTCTGAAATAAGACTCCTCCTGGATGTGAGAAGCGCCGTATTTATACTGAACGAATTATCCTAGAACCTTCCTGAATATTCCGTTCTCCGAACCCAAAGTTTACTTGGATGTCACTAACCTAAAGGTGTTTCTATTTCCAACAGATGTTGCTTGTGTCACTTTGTAGCGCGTAACAATATTTTATTTTTTCTAAAAATTCCTCTGCCTTGTTCGCACATCTTTCTCTTTCCCTTTAATTATGGCAATTAATTTTCTAATTTTTTGCTATATTTGCTTACCTGATGAATATCGCACATTTTTAGCACTACCAACTGGGGCTGGATTCTGTAACTAGGAGAGTTTCTACGATTAAAACTCCCAAACTCTCCATTCGCGATTCTCTAACATACTTCGGGAGATACGGAAAACATGAGAAGTGTCGCAATATTGAAGGACGGCTAACTCTGTGTGCCACCCCTCATTGGGGGTTATCCAAAATACGTCATATTTGTTATCAAATTAAAGGGGAAGAACCGGGTAATCGAGTGGTGTGGTTGTTTTTTTGTCATTTTAACTACATAACTGACTTTTTACCGCCGAAAGACGGATTTTTTGCACTTGGGTCATATACACTCCAGTTCCTATCTTTTGCGTATATTTCTTCCGTTCTTTGTTTCGCATCCATTAATACTCTGATGTGAACATTTTTACTCATGGAAAGTGAATTTCCACGACTTACCAGTTCTTCATAATGATGAGTTGAAAATATGTCCATTTTTGTGCAAAAAAAAAACATTTTTTCATCTTAAGAAGGAATGATATATTTCTTTTGCAGTTATCTCCAAAACCATTTACCGACCTCAAAAATTAATTACATATCTAATTATAGGACAAAATGTAGATGCGATTTAATCCTACATACAAGCTTTAGAGTGCATATTTAAAACTTAATAGCATCTCTTCTATACTGGAAGACGACCAAATTGACCATTTTTGCGTGATTTAAAATTTTTAGCGGGTACCTTGAGACACCAAAATCCATATATCGCTGTAAGTATTGCAAGAATTTTGATAATAATAACATAGCCAGGATATGTGGTGAATCCATGGTTTAATTGGAAAGTTCTAGTTACCTAGGTACTTTCACAAATCACAACAAAAGCAGACAATTCTGTCAGTTGAGAAATATTCTTCTTACTTCTCCACACCTAACCCAGCCGAGAGTTTTGTCGAAAGGAATAGAGAGTTTGGTAATTCTTAATACAAATTCCCCGAGGAACAGAATTTCGAGCGGAGAGTTAAGTGTCAAAAGAACTCTCATCTCCACAACTCCACAACTCTTCGAGTTAGTGAATCCGGCCCCAGGTTGCGCGCGCTCGAATTGACCAAATTCACCTTTAGTTGAGTCAATTTGTTGTGACACACAATATGCATAAGCCGTGACATGAACCAGATATATACACATGCATATGCAACCTCCCTAACAACAAACCTAATTAAAATTCGCATGTGCCATGCCACATGATAAAGTGGCTATATGCTTTCCTTCATTTAAAAGTGCATGTACCCAAATTGCTAAAATATTCAATAAATTCTATCGCACTTACAATTCTTTCTGACTAACGTCAGAATAAATTACAAAAGACACAAATTCATGCACTTGTGAAATCTATGCACTTGTAATTTTAAGTTACAAAACTACCCGAGTCTTTTCAATAATTTCATGCGATAATTTCCTGTATTGTCTAAAATTCCACTTTTGAAAGCTCTGCACATAAACTCAGTTTCAAGAGTTCAAGAGGAGTTGAATTTCCATCACAAGGCGGATAGGTCACACGTTAGGGTCGTGAAGTCCTGACAAATCTGACAGTCGCAATCGCGGCTTCGTGCTGTTTTTGTGTTTTTTCGCAACAAATTATGAATTAATTATCCAGGCAAGTGAAAAAATAGTGTTTTTTATGTTCTATTTAATAGTTACAACACGAATAATTTGCAGGAATTATTCATGTTGTATGTACAACTGATTAAAGAAATGTCAGCAATGGCAAAAGTGTGTGTGTGTGTGTGTGTGTGTGTGTGTGTGTGTGTGTGTGTGTGTGTGTGTGTGTGTGTGTGTGTGTGTGTGTGTGTGTGTGTGTGTGTGTGTGTGTGTGTGCGTGCGTGTGTGTGTGTGTGTGTGTGTGTGTGTGTGTGTGTGTGTGTGTGTGTGTGTGTGTGTGTGTGTGTGTGTGTGTGTGTGTGTGTGTGTGTGTGTGTGTGTGTGTGTGTGTGTGTGTGTGTGTGTGTGTGTGTGTGTGTGTGTGTGTGTGTGTGTGTGTGTGTGTGTGTGTGTGTGTGTGTGTGTGTGTGTGTGTGTGTGTGTGTGTGTGTGTGTGTGTGTGTGTGTGTGTGTGTGTGTGTGTGTGTGTGTGTGTGTGTGTGTGTGTGTGTGTGTGTGTGTGTGTGTGTGTGTGTGTGTGTGTGTGTGTGTGTGTGTGTGTGTGTGTGTGTGTGCGTTTGTGTGTGTGTGTTTGTGTTTGTGTGTGTGTGTGTGTGTGTGTGTGTGTGTGTGTGTGTGTGTGTGTGTGTGTGTGTGTGTGTGTGTGTGTGTGTGTGTGTGTGTGTGTGTGTGTGTGTGTGTGTGTGTGTGTGTGTGTGTGTGTGTGTGTGTGTGTGTGTGTGTGTGTGTGTGTGTGTGTGTGTGTGTGTGTGTGTGTGTGTGTGTGAGAGAGAGAGAGAGAGAGAGTGTGTGTGTGCGCGTGTGTGTGTGTGTGTCTGTGCGTGTGCGTACATGTATGAGTGTGCGGGCATACATTCATATGTGTGGGATAGTGTTGCGCTCTACGTCGACGCGCTCTCAAGCAGTGCATAAATATTTAGTAAAACATGAAATTTTTGTATGGAAACTCTACGAAGGAGTTACCCGATTGGCCTCATTTTCCAAGAAACGGTTGTTTGATTTGCTCCACTTTTGAACTTGTACTGGGATTTTTTATGAAAACTCCGTGTACAAAATATGAACTCTTCACCTCGACGCCTTCTCAAACAGCTTCCAAGTATATAGTCAACACCCAATGTTTTGTAGTGCAGCACCAAGAAGGGCTAACCCGATTTAGTCCATTTTTTAAATTTTATTAACCATTGCTATGTGTTCGAATTAATCACCAAACAAACACAGCAAGAAGTCAAACTTTAATCTAAATTTCGAACTATATAAATTCGTACGATTAAAGTCATCCTATTGTAAGTTTTGATTCTCTCCTAACTACTTTAATTCGTTAATATGCAGAATAACGTTGTTCTTTTGTTGTTAAATTTTGCTATCAATAATTATCAGCTATCTGCATACACTCTTGTGTAAATCTTTGTAGTGTTCAGACGACTTTCAGTTCAAGCAAATATACGGCTGCTTAGCCACAAAGTTAATTTGAAAATATTAGTTCTATTTCTAACTCGTGCAAAATAATCTTCATTATTGTTGGTCCTTCGAGCCGGATACCGCTTCGTGTAGTTAAACATTTAAAAATCAGAGAAACGTTTCGTGATTGAGACACACACGTGTAACTGTGAATTTGAAACATTGCTGTGACTCTCGATGCTTTTTGCCAAATTACATATATTATAGATACATTGTGAAGTGAAATTAGGATTTTTTCATATAATTTTAGTGAACCATTAAGAGTTTACGTGGTGTACCCTAATATAAAAACAAAAAAACCACAAATTGTGCCGAACATCTTGAGTGATCAAATAGAGAACACATGCATTTTAAAGGTCAAGCAGGTCAACATTGCTGTTCAGTTAATCAACGTCATAGATAATCATCAGCTTTGTCGTCAGCGGTTACCATCTAGCATCGGATAAGTATCCAATACAAATCAAGTGAGTCCGTTCCACTTTTTACTTAGATATATCTCTATATTTATGTATGTGCACAAGGTAATTAGAGTTACGGCATTTGCAAGCAAGCAGATAACTAAATATGTATACCGGAGTAAGATCGCACATTAAAATTAATTTTCATGTGGACATTGGATCGTCAGTGAACATTCACCATCGTTGACGTATCGGCATTACTCTTCACAAACGCATTATATTTTAAATGTAAATTACAACTAAAAAGCAACTTGAATTGTTGTGACAAATGAAATATTGCAGGGCTCACTAGCTATTTTCAATAAATAGATAGAATTAAAGGATTGCTTTAGTAATTCGTACTGATAATTTATCTCAGTTTTCTTAAATCGACTGTGAACATTTTTAAAGATTTATTGTATTTTTATTGGAAATTTTCTGACATTCGCGAATATTTCGAAAATCATTTACTACATATAAACATTATAACACGGTGTTTCGGTCTTTGTGCGTTTTCTAGCAATTAATAGATTATCTGAATTAAAAGACATTAATTGAAATTAAATAATGAAGCTCTCTCTGCTCGCATAGGAAACTTTACAGAAAACACTCAAAAAACGGGAAAAGACAAACGAAACGAGTCATATTAAAAAGCACGTCTCAACTTGTTAGAGAAGTATTGGTCGGAATGTCTCCAAATACATGAAGAGATAATTGAGCTAATTGCCCAAGAGAAATCAGATGGTGCCTTTTCAAAAACTGAACGTGCTTACATGGAATCTTTAAGTTGGATTCAATACGACTTAACTGAACTCCATCCTCGCGATGAGACTTTTCTTAATTCAACATCGAAACCTTCTACTTCAGTGCAAGCTCTTAAGCATCCTAAAATAAACCTACCAAATTTCGCAGGATCTTACACAGAGTGGCCATTGTTTCATGATATTTACATATCTTTAATCCACGAAAATACGTCATTGCCCGATATTCAAAATTTTCATTACCTTAAGTCATCACTTACACGTGAAGGTGCTAAGCTTTTAAAGCATTTATCAGTTATAAATGCTAATTATAATACAGCTGGAAATTTTTCATCTTTATTAGACTGAAACTCATTGGAAAAAGAATGTTTTTCCCCAATGATCTTACAAGATGCTTTGAGATGCAGAAAAAATATTAAACTTTTCGACCACGCGATCAGAGAGGTCCCATCACTGTGGTTCTCTCTGATCGGCTACCACAGAAGTTCGATGAGAAAGGGTCACCCAATTGCCCATATAAATACTTTTTATTAAAAGCAAGTGTGAATTATATGGTAGCAAGATTACTCATTGCAATTTTCACATTAGTGATTATTCCCCTTGTTGCCGTATGGCACTCGGATAACCCAAGTAAAATTTTATGCCAGAAATTTTTCGTTTTTATTAGACTGAAATTCACCATCGACGTTTTCATTCGATCTGTTGACAATGGAATATTACATGTGCAAGCATTATTGGAACAAGCTTCCGAATCCAATTTCATATTATCATCTCTTGCAAAGCAATTAAACTTACCAAAAAAGTCAGTTCATGTATCAGAAAGTGGTGTTGGAAGTTGCGATGCAGGCATAGCAAAAAATTGTGTTACACATGAAATCATTTCATCAATGAATAAGTCAGTCAAGTACACCATTCAATCCTTAGTGTTGCGGTCTCTCACACATCTCATTCCCTCAAAACAGATATTTAGAAAAGAATGGCCTGATGTCAGTGGGTTAGAACTACCTGATCCTGAATTTGACAAACCCATTCAAGTCGTTTTAATTCTTGGTGTTGGGACATACGCTAAAGTTCTGAGGGATGAAGTGAGACAAGGTCCTCGTGGTACACCAATAGCACAATTAACACCATTAGGTTGGATTCCTTCTGGAGCCATTGACATTTCTCCATGCACAGCAACAGCACTGACTACACAGAGATTTCACACTACTACGACTACTTCAACTAGTGACAGTGATACATTCTTAAAAAGATTCTGGAAAATTAAAGAACTTCCCACTGCTTCTAGCATGACTGCTGACGAAGAAGATTGCGAGAAATTCTTTGTGGACAACCACTATCGCACAGTAGCACGACGGTGTGTTATTTGTCTTCCGTTTAAATCAAACCTAACGTCACTAGGTCAGTCAAGAGGGGCTCATATGGGTAAAGTACCAAAAAGCAAAGAACTAACTGAAAATACGTATTATTCACCTCACTATACGGTACTAAAATCAAGTAGCACTACGACGAAGCTAGGGGTGGTGTTCAATGCTTCACAGAAGACCACAAACGATACGTAACTTAACGATATCCTGCAAATTAGCCCAAAGCTTGAAAATGATGTTTTTGTTGTACTCCCTAAATGGCACTTGTTCCCATCGTGCAAGCACCCGATGCAGAGAAAATGTATCGCCAGATACTTGAAGATCGTCAAGATATAGAAATACAGAGTATTTTATGGCGAAGCTCAACATCTGAGCCAGCTTCTACATACCGACTTCTTACCGTCGCATACGGAACAGCAAGCACACCACATCTGGCATGTCGAGTATTGCGTCAACTTGCTGACGATCATGAGTTACAGCTTCCAATGGCTGCTAAAATTTTGTGAGAACATTTTTATGTTGATGATGCCCTTTTCGATACATTTGATAAAGATACTTGTATCTTGCTACGAAATGAATTGCGTCAACTGTTGCAGCATGGTGGGTTTAATCTCCGCAAGTAGTTATCTGATGCTACGGAGCTCCTAGTTGATCATCCAGATACGGACATTGAAAAGAATAGTACACCGTAAATTGTGAACGACATTCAAATCAAAGCTTTACGCATTGGATGGTGTCCTGAATATGATACGTTCAGCAGTAAAATTGATCTGCCTAGAATCGAAAAGGTCTGTTCTTGCCGATGTTAGCAGGATATATGATCCTCTAGGCCGGTTTTCCCCCACTACAATTTCATCCAAAATATTCTTACAGATTGGGATGAGGAATTACCAGATGAGTAGCGAAATATAGAGAGGATGGGATATTAAATCATTAAAGACAATTGAACTAGCTAGGTGATTAGGGACGACTGATTCATATATAGGGCTCGAACTACACGGCATCTGTGATGCGTCACTGTTAGCCTATAGTGCAACAGTATATCTACGTGTCATCCACAATTTCAATATTATTTAAAATTCGCATGACGCTGCAAAAACCCGAGTTAGTCCCTTTAAAACTATTTCGCTGCCTCGTCTTGAGCTATGCGGTGGTGCACTTGTTGCTAAACTTCTTCAGTATATTCAAGGAAATCTACCTTATGCCAACATACCAGTGCATGTGTGGGCGGATTCCAATATCGGTCTGTCATGACTTCATGAGCATCCTTCTAAATGGAAGGTATTTATCGCAAACAGAACCTCACTCATTTATGAAAGACTACCTTAGGCTACATGACATCATGTACCCACCAGTGATAGTCCCGCTGACTGTGCTACGCTTGGAATCTCAACACACCAACTTCAAGAGTTTACGTTATGGCTAGAAAAAAGTCCTCTGAATGGCCGCGTAATCCAGCGTGCTCACGCCCTTAATCGATTAAGGAAGAGTTACGCCCTGCCACTGTTTTAATTTGCAGAAAAGAGGAATTTAATAATGAACTACTTACACGTTTATCTGATCTCATCAAGCTTTACAGTGTCGTCATGAAATTATTCAAGTAACTGTCGATGAAATAAACAATGCTTTAGAGCGGGGGATAAAAATTGTTCAGCAAGGCTTCTTTGCAAACGACTGCATTTCAACGAAGAGGGAGGGGTCTACCTTCAAACAGCAAACTGTTTAAATTAAGCCATTTTCTTGATGACCATGGCGTGTTTCGTCTTTCTGGACGACTACTACAATCGTTTCTATCTTTTGAGGAAATATATCCTGTCATATTACCCAAACAGTGCCATTTAACACAGCTAAATATCGCTCAAGCTCATAAAGTGACACTACATGGCGGAGCTCAGGCTACACTACATCGCATTCATACTAAATATTGGGAACTTAGTAGACGGAGCAAAGTTCATCGATTCATTAATGGGTGTGTCACTTGCCAACGCTACAGAACGTCAACAAACAAACAATTAATGGGTGAACTTCCATCATCAAGAGTTGGTTCGTCCAAACCCTTCTTACAAAGTGCGGTAGACTATGCCGGGCCACGCTACTTTAGACCGATCAAAGGAAGAAGTTCTAAGACGATAAAAATTTATGTAGCAGTCTTCATTTGCCTCTCGACTCGGGCATGTCATTTGGAGCTCGTAACAGATTTAACTGCAGATGCCTTCATCGCAGCATACAGACGCTTCACCAGTCGGCGTGGGAGGTGTTCTAATTTGTACAGATACAATGCTACTAATTTTGTTTTCTGCTGATAAGACCCTCTCAACTCACTTTAATCAGCTTATCACGAACTCATCAGTTGCAGGATTTCTTCTACAGCATTCTACAATCTGGCATTTTATACTTCCTTCTGCTCCTCACTTTGGAGGATTGTGGGAAGCAGGAGTGAAAGCATTTAAACATCATTTACGTCTGGACAGGTGGCATCTCGACCAACAAATGTATGAGCATATTTGGCAACGATGGTATAAAGAATATGTGCATTCGCTCCAACTCCGTCACAAATGGTTCCGGCAAGAGATTCCAGTTAAAGTTATTGACCTTGTTTTGATTAAGAATGAACGTCTTCCTCCATCTAAATGGCTGGTTTGTCGTGTGATGCAAGCCTACCCTGGTCCTGATGGCAACGTACGAGTCGTCAAGCTCAGATATAAAGATGGCTGTTTTACGAGACCAATAACCAAACTTTGCGTTTTACTACTTACAGAAAACAATTAAATCTTCAGATTTCCTTTAACCTAGCCTCCTTACTTCTAAGCCCAATAATATTTCAAACGCCTTGTGACTTAATGTAACTTATACCTACAACTCTGTTAGCAGATAATCCTGTCAATCTAACTGTTTAATCATATAGATCATGGAGGGTGGAGAAAGAACGATCTTTGTCCTATCACTACGAGGAGGGCGAAATGTTCGAATTCATCACCAAACAAACACAGAAGGAAGTCAAACTACAATCAACACTTTAATCGAAAGTTCAAACTATATACATTCATACATTTAAAGCCATGCTATTGTAAATTTTGATTCTCTCCTAACTACTTTAATACGTTAGTATGCATAATAACGTTCTTCTTTTGTTGTTAAATTTTGCTATCAATAGCTACCAGCTATCAGCATACACTCTTGTATAAATCTTTGTAGTGTTCAAATGACTTTCAGTTCAAGCGAATATACGGCTGCTTAGCCACAAAGTTAATTTGATAATATTAGTTCTATTTCTGCAAAATTATCTTCATTATCTTACTATGGAAACACCGCGTACCAAATTTGTTGCATGGCGACCATACGAAAGAGTTGCTTAATTGGTCCCATATTTGGACTTAATTTGCACTTTCTTAAAAAAGGCCCGTGTACAAAATTTCAGCTCTCTATTTCAATGCGTGAAGCAATGTCCAAATATGTAGTGGGAAACTAATGTTTTGTATGCAAACATAAAGAAGGGGTCGTCCGATTTCAACCATTTTTGTAAGTTTATTTACTAGTACTATGAAAACACCATGTACCAAATTTTAGTTCTCCACGTCAACCGGTTCCCAGACAGTGTCCAAATATATAGTTAAAAAAGAAATTGTTGTATGGCAATTGTACAAATGTTGCTCGATTTGTCCAATTTTTGAACCTTAATTTAGATTTTATTTAGAAACGCAGCGCATATAATTTTAACTGTCCACGTCGATGAGTTTTCAGACATTTTCCAAAAATATAGTGAACAACAAAAATTTTGTATGGCAATACCAAGAAAGGATTGCCTGATTTAGTCTGTTTTTTAAATTTTATTTGCAATTTCTATGAAAACATCAAATTTAAGCTCTTTACTTGCCCAAATTGGGCGTAATCTGATTGCAGTGTAATTTAATTAATAATTCCATTACAGCTTAGTCAAATTACAAAGTACTCTAATTAAATTGTATTCGATTACATATGAATCAGATTACTTAAGAGAGAATATGTAATCTATCAAATGTGTAATCTGTTTCAATATAATTCGATTATTTTGTAATCTAATTACATTGTAACAGATTACTTTGTAGATTACTTAAAAGTAATTAATAATATAATGAAATGAATTGAAAGAAAATAGTATTGTTGTCGTACGAAATTAGTTTTAGGGACTTTTATGAAGAATTACAATACAAATATCTTAAATATCTTAAATGCCTTAAATGTAATCACATTAATTAGATTAACATGTAGTGGGATTAACTTGTAATCGATTAGTGTGTAATCAGATTAACTTGTAATCACATTACACGTTATTCGATTACATTATGTATTTATGGAAATGGATTACATTAGTAATCTGTTGCAAAGTAATTTGATTACACATTACATGGATAATTGTAATTGTTAATCATTAATCAGATTACATTTTGCCCAACACTGCCAAATATATACTAAAAAACAAAATATTTGTATGGCAACCCTACGAAGGAATTGCCCGATTTAGTCCATTTTTGAACATGTATTTTAAATTTTTATGAAAACGCCGAATACAAAATTTCAGCTTTCCACATCTACACGTTGTCAGGCAGTTTTTTACGTCTCGACAACATCGCCATCTTTCGTCTCCAAAACTATCCTATCTTTCAAGCCGGAACCAACAAAACACATTCACAAAATTTCATTGAAATCGGTTGGGCGGTTTCGGAGATTTGCGTGTGCATACACAGTGACACTGGATTTTTATATATTAAGATAGTGTATCTGCATGGTGCAAATACATTTATTTTGCATATTTAAACATATTTGCATGTTTTGCAGTATTATGCAAAGCATATGAATTTTGCGAAAAATGGCAATGTTTATATTTTGCCAGTTTTTGTTGTTGTACTGTCTGCCAAGAAATTCTTTTCTTGGCAGTCTCTGAGGATACTGGAACATAGAAGCAAATGTGAAGTAATAAGTACTTGCTAGATTGTCTGCTAATGCTTTTTCTATTCCTTTTCAGCTTTACTCAACACTGAGATTGAATGTCGCATCAACTGCAGACATTCTATGGTTTGTTAATTCGTAGGTTAACCCTTGTGCTACCAAAATAATTTAAAACCATAGCCGACCAAGACCGGGTTAAATTTAACTCAGATAAAAACAAAAATAAATTTTCAAATAAGTACCAAAAAAATGCATATACTTAATCGAAATTTAATTTCAAATTAATATTGGATATTTATTCTAATTACAGTTTCAATAAAAAAATATCCATATTTAAAGTTTTATTTCAATTAAAATACATTCTCATATTTTTCGTGCAAGAAGGGAATTTTCATTCAAAACTGTCAAGTATTTTTTCGTCTACACTTCATGTTCCACATACGTACGACGGTTTTAAATAACCTCATTTTCATTTGATTATATTTGATGACAATCCAATACAACTATTATTCGTTCGTTGTTGATATGTAGGTAAGCATACATACACGAATTTTCGCTGTGAAACTGAGTAATTATGCGTTTTCGATCTTCGATGTGTAATATGATGTACTAATACGAACTTTGAAAAAGTAAATGGGATTTATATAGAGATTTCCTTATTTACTTGTATGTTGTCTATGCTCTGTCGGAAATTCAGGCTTAAGGTACTGGCACAACAAAAACAAGAACCAAAAAATGTAAACCGAAAAACTATTCCCATTTAAAGCAAGATTTTTGCTCCAATGATTAATAAAATCAGGAGAAATAGTATTTATATCTCAGATTTTTAAGAAAAACACTCCTTTTATGTTTTATCCGCCTAAAAACGAAATTTCGGTATCATCTGTCAATTTCTTTTCAGTTTCCACACTGTGGAACGTTTCGAGGCGAACATTTTTTCGATCTTAAAGGCCATTTCACATCGAAAATCGAATCCGAAACCCTTACAACGAAAAAATGAAAATGTTGCATTAATAATTAAACTTTACACCTCGCAAGACTTAAAAATAAACATAAAGGCTTTAAGCTAATAGTTTATTTTGGAAAAAATTTAATACGCATCAGATATAAAAAATAATACACATTTTAGTGCTTTGCCGTCCGTAAAACGAAATATCGGATAAAACTGTCAAACCCTACTAGGATTCCACACTGTGAATCTAATCGGACCGAACAAATTTTTCGGTGACACTTAACCTCATTATCCGGTTTGTTTATGTCAGCTTTTTTATGCAGAAGAAAATTTTGTAAGTTTTCCACTTAACTATGTATGTACAATTAAGATATATATTTATACAATATTTACTTTTAGGAAATGGAGAGAGATTTCAAAATTAAATTATTTTAGAAGTCGAAGCACACAAATGCTTATACGACAAGCCAAACCCCGAGTACAAGGACAGGTATAAAAAATTAGGAGCTGGGAGGAAATTGCAAACATAGTTGGAAGAACTAGTAAGTTATTTTAGTAAAATGTCATGCCAGTAGTTACGTTAGTTTATTCTTTAGCAACAGAATGCAAAAAGAAATGGGAGAATCTAAGGGACTCATTTCGGGCATATTTCAATGCTGAAAACAATGTTCGTAGTGGTTCTGGAATGACAAAGTGTACTAAGTGGGTGCATTTTGAAGCCCTTAAGATTTTAAATTCTTTTGCAAAAGTACCAAGGTAAGTTAGTTACAAAATTTTATTGCCTTAGAACACAAATATCATCCGATAAACATGCTTTTCCTCCACCAAGTTACGTATGGAACCTCAAGCCCAGAATGGTTCTAGACTTTATTAACACTCTAAACTTATAAATGGAGCAAATTCAACGGGGACTCACAATAGATCTTTCAGGTCGCAGTGATTGCGAGGCTAACGCCTATACACCCCTTCAAAAATCTAATCTAATCCAATAAAAAATTCAGCACTGTTGGAAATTATTATGAATATAAACCTAAAATGAGGTTGGGAAAATCACAGAAAGCCAATGGAACTATATTGGAGATATTAAGTGCAATAGAAAATGTTCCACCCGAAAAGGAAACTTCGGCTATCAGGATTTTTTTTATTTCTTTAGGGCAGCAGGCAGAGAGTCTTGATAGGAGACAACAGCTTAAGCTGCAAATGAAGTATCTGCAAGCAATGGAGGATGCAGAGCTTCGACTGGAAGAATATGATCAGTGAACAGAGTTAGGAGATGAATAAAGATCTGAATTTGTTTTTAAATGTTATTTTATTGAGAAACGTTTTTATATGAGAGGAAAATAGAACCGATTTTGTTTTTGTTGGAAGGAATGCTATTTTATTTCTACGTTACAATTATAATAAAATAAAGTACTTTTAAAATGAAAACTATCCTAAATCATTTTATGCTGAAAGTCTAAATCACCCTCTGTGATGCACCATTTCGAGAAAGCATTTCTAACACCCACTGCTTCAGATGCCGGTTTGCATTTTGGTTTGAATTAGACAAGTTCATTTCTTCGTTATCAGTGGTATCGACATTATTCATCCTTATTTATTTTATTTATTGTTGAACTTTGAACTTCTATTCTTTTTAATAGAATCCGCCAGGTATGGGCAAGTATTCCGAAGGCATTTTCGACAATACGGCGAGCTCTTGATAGTCTGAAATATAAGAATGTTATGGAATAAGAATATTGTAGGACTAAATAATTAGCAGTCTCACCGATAGTTAAAAATCTTTCTCTCCATAGTTAATTTATCTCCAGTATATTGGCGGACTCAAAGTGCCGGGAAGTGGGCAATCAGCTGGTTTGTAATCAGCATCTACTACTGCCATTAATACTGTTGAGAAGCTTTTTTTTATAATTGAAATATAAGCTTCCAGTATTATTGGGAGCAAATGTCAACACATGCTTCCCAACCACTGCTCCCAGGTAATTCGGAAGGTTCCTTCTATCTAAGAAATGCTTAGCAATAGATTTCCATCCGCCCGTAGTTGGCTTTGGCATACAAATGTCCTGCATTTTTAAAATCATAGCATGTGTGGACAATGCATTTGTGAACTGTAGATATTCCCATGCAAAACCGGATGGCCAAATCAGTATATCTGACTCCAGTTGCAAGAAATCTAAAAGACAAATTACTTTAGTCATGGAAAAGTTTTAAAAAGTGGGTAATATATACCGTAATGTAAGCGCAAATATCTCTTTCGCTGATATTATATCACTCCGAAAGTTGTTCTTGTTAGGTGATATTTCCCGTTTTATTAACAGCAGGATGGCTTTAAATTTTTCTTTTGACATCCGGAAGTACTGAAAATAACTGAAGGGAAACTTTTCTAGGCTTTTTACTACAGTAAAAAACTCTCCAGGGCTCCTCCTAATTTTATTTAAGGGGTGAACCCAATATTGTGTTATTTTAGGTTTTTTTTTCAAAATCCACCACTTAAGGGATAACATCAGAACGCGTTTGTTCATATGAGCCCTCATCATAACCCTTTTATGAAAATTAAATGTCACTTCTACCGATATGATTTTTGTCACTTCTATCCGAAAAAAAAGTTTTCGGTTTTTGATGTGAAAGTAGAACCAAATTTTCGGTTTTCGGCGTTCGATGTGAAAGTGCCTTAAGGCACATCGAAACCGAAAACCGATAAGTTCTACACGGAAAATTCGCTTTTGCTTTCACATCAAAAACCGAAAATTTTTTCGGTTAAATAGAAGTAACATTTAATTATCATAAAAGTGTATGATGAGAGCTCATACCAAAAAGCGTATAACAATTTTACTTCGAAATTCCTATCCACATTATGAATCTCATGTATAATCTTCAATATAAACATAAAAGTGAGGTTTAATACGAGCAAAAAACCAAAATAAATTGAAAGATGCAACCGAAATTTCGTTTTTCGGCCGTTAAAAGTTGTGTTTTTCTTAAAAATCTGAGATAAATATTGTATTAGTAAAATTATTAAGTTATTCTAGTTCCCATGATTTTATTAATCATTGGAGCAAAAATCTTGCTTTAAAGTGGAATAATTTGAGTTTTTCGGTTTTCGGATTTGATGTGAAAGTTCCTTTACTTAACCTCACTTTTGGACTGCTTACAAAAACATTCTTAAATTTGCCGGTAATAGCTCTTTCTTATAATAATATGGATAGGGACCACCACTTAAGGGATAACATAAAACACGCATATTCGTATGAGGGCTCAGCATACAACTTTTATGAAAATTAAATCTCACTTCTGTTTATCCGGAAAACAAGTTTTCGGTTTTTGATGTGTAAGCAAAAGCGAATTGCCGGTGTAAAACTTTTCGGTTTTCGTTGTTCGATGTGGAAATGCCTTTAAAATAAAACCGAAAAGTTTGTATATAATTAAAATCATTTTAAAGTTTTAAAAAAAGCAGAAACGCCTCAGTGTAAAATTTAATAAAAAGTTGAGTTTTTAATTTAAATGAAAAGTTTAAGGCGAAATCTATAACACGTTTAAACTATTTAAACTTACTATTATTAAAATTGGGAAAAAATAAGTTTTCAAATGAAAACTGCTACAGTTGGTATTATGTTTTTTCTTTGATTAAAAAGTAAAGTTTAGAGTAATTAAAATATAAGCTTTAATAGTGGGGAGGATGCTACTAGCGATGCACCTCTATTAAGGCGGTTAAGGTTGTGCCTACTGCCACCGTACTTTTAGTGTAGGCAAATAGAAATATTCATAATGCAGATTTCGTGATTATTGATTGGGTTTTGGTATAAAATCGCATGGTTAAATCAGAGAATTATTCCACTAATTTTACTTTGATTTCAAAATAATATATTTACATACCTATAATAGAGAAACGTAATGTTTTGTATTCATTTGTAACTAAAATCTCTTTCGGCAGGAGCCTCAATTAAATTTAAAACAATTAATTTTCACCTACTTAATAGCATAACGTAAAGACGCTATAAGGGTACGTCCGCAACGAGACGAGGCGATTCGAGGCCAGGCTATATCAGGATTTGGAGAAATAAAATGATTGTACGCTGTACTAGGAGGGTGTTCATAACAATGCTGTCATTTAAATTACGAATGCTGCTTTTGGTCCTCGATCAATGAATGCGGAGAAAAGCGAGAACAGGCTTTCCACTTTTTCAAATGATCACAAAAAAACATGTGGTAAAAATTTGGACACTTCTCTCCTTTTTCGATTGCCATTTTTTCATGGACATTTCGAATATTGTTGTTTATCTATGTATGCGATATGAAATCATCCTTTACACTTGGTTCACTAAATCATACGTTTCGCTGACCATTTTGCTTATTTTAAAACAGAACTTAAACGACGCGCAAGCAGTTGCTACATTGCGTTTTCGTGACAACTGACTAACTGTACTAACTCGAAGAAAATTATATTGGCAGATGAACCACTCAAATATGACTAGTTACCGATTGAGGGCGTTGGAGGTACCGTTGCTAGAGCAAAAATCTTTTTAGGATTCCGTACCCAAAGGGTAACAACGGGAACCCTATTACTAAGACTTCGCTGTTGTCCGTCCGTCCGTCACCAGATTTTATCTCATGAACCGTAATAGGTAGACAATTGAAATTTTCACAGACTGTGTATTTCTACTGACGATATAACAACAAATAATAAAAATTAAATTATATTAAAAATTAAAGGGGGCCCCCATACAAGAAACGTGATTTGTTCGCAGATTTTGTCCTCGTTTTATTCTCTTTCATTATTATTATCATAAGTAGGCACTCGCACTTGGCCGGTTATTATATATCTAACCCTGATTTCTCCTTCAAAAGAATTCTTTAGATTTTAGATGTGTATATGACATACCGACATATTCTGCGTAACTAAAATATGCTATTATTTGAACGTAACCATGATTTCATTAATTGATTAAATAATAAACCGAAATTTTAAATTAGAATTAAAAAAAAAATGTCAAAAATTGTAAGGCAAGCAGACTTACACACAGTCACACAATACTTCCGAAATTCTATTCAACGAGGATAACTTAAAGGATTATCTGGGATCAAAAAAATCCAAAAAGAATTTTTCGCTGATAAATCAGAAGAATTGTATGCCTCTATGCAAGGACACCCACTGATACATTGGAGTACTTGTAGGTATGCTTCTGTAGCAACTTTTTTTTTGTAAGCTTTACCCCCTCCCTATTCTCACTCCTCCCTCTTCTTTATATTGAACCTTTGAATTTTGCAATAACGGTTCAAGTAAAAAAAAATCTAGAAGAAATGAAAGACGATAGCAAAAGACATGAGCCCTCTCGTCGTTTTAATACAAAAATATATAAGTCACCCTGGCAGAGTAAAAAGGGGAAGGGGGGGGGGGGGGGGGTTGGGTGTCGAACCTACTTATATCCTCGTCTTATACAAATTCCATATGCTGATTCGATCAAATTATCTGTGGAAGCCATAGCAAGACAGAAGCTCATTTATATGCGAACTCCTTTAGGTCTGTAAGACTTGTTCGGGGAGATTATTGCAAAACTTTATATGGACTGAAGAATCCCAGAAAATTTTTGGAATATTAAAAAAGAAAATCCAATCAAATCCCATCGTCGCAGAGTATCCTAGAATAACAGTAGTAGAAATGAAATGAAACGAAATGAAATGAAATG
The DNA here is from genome assembly GCA_963930735.1 of Dioctria linearis. Lineage (NCBI taxonomy): Eukaryota > Metazoa > Arthropoda > Insecta > Diptera > Asilidae > Dioctria > Dioctria linearis. Next base: position 226,444,173 of record OZ005742.1, read on the forward strand.
AAATGAAAGAGAAAAAAGAGCTCTGGATAAGGCAAAAGATATAAGATTTAGCTTGAAAGGGATATGAGAGAAATTCGAAGAAACCCCTTTGATGTTCTCCATTTAAGCGAATCAAAAATCATATCTCACGAGAGATTTTGAGAATTTGTTTTTTTACTACTTATTGATTTGAATCAGTAGCAAGAACAACTACAACAACAATAAGAAAAAATATCGGTTCGATCAATGAAATTATATTATTCCAATAAGGAGGATTTAAATTTTTTTTTTATTTTTAGTTACATTGAAGGACTTCAATCCCTAAGCTGGTGTACAAATTAACTTAGAAAAGGACTGACCTGACCTTTTCAGAGCACACTCCAGAAAAGTAGCTTCCAAAGGGCAATATAGGTAGAAAAGCAGAAAATTATAAGCAAGAGAAGTATACTAAATGAACGTCCAGCAATTAAGTACTAAGAAGGAACTGTCCCAGCCTTTGTAGGTTGCTCGGTTATTCTCATCACGTATAATTTGAACCGATTGAACCATTATAAAAGCTCCAGGACGACGACTACGACAACGGCAGCAAGAATCGGGATAAGTTGCCCTAAATAAGGATAATATGGAGTTGATATTAATTGTTTTATGATTACGAGTCCGAAATGGGCAATTTATTTAGATCAGTCTACACCTGGGACATTACACTTGAATGATTCCTCCCCTTTTCAGTGCGTTGTCTAAAGGTTCTTTAGAAGGCATTGGTCTGTTGGTTGGGACATCGATTCTGTTTGAAGCAATAATTGCTGTCGTCGTCGATCCTGGATTACTTCATAAAAATTGGTCGTGAATATTGTCGGAGATGATGTTGTTCAAAAAGTTTTCCATCAAATCTAAATTTCTTCTGTTGATAAGCTTTTATGGCTTTTAGACTATGATGGTTTTAAGTTTATTATAATTAAGTTTGATGTTGTTATGGAATTTTTAAAATGTATGCATGAAAATACAACAACAACAACTAATTTTGTACTACAGCCAACTATTTCTCTCGCAATTGTTAAGTTTCTGAACAGATAGAATCAGTTCGATATGTACTCTGCGAGGTCCTGCTGTAGTGATTAAATTGGGCTCTAGCTACCTGGTAACTGATTCTGGTTGGAGCTGGAAGGGATAAAGTGAGCCTTAAACGTATCCTGAGAGTCGTTAGGAAAGCAAGGTCTACGACGATCTCTGCGAATAGAGCACAAGGGGCCCGACAGTAGTCTAAGCGTAGCGGGTTAAGAATCACCTTAGTGGCATCTTTCTAACCTTACTTAACCTATCAACTTTAACGTTTTCCTCGTCAGTGCATTTTGAAAGGTGAATGGTAAATCCTTCAGGGATGATTCATATACTTGGAAGTGGCGATAATCTTGGTTATCAAGATAGCGTAGCTGTTGGAGTAGGTCTTTCTTCTTTGCTGATTATAGTTTAGAAGGGAATTTTTTGCAGCTTCTCTGTAAGCAGCTAATGATTGTTTTGAAATCCTACTCTTATACCTATATCAGCAACAACAACAACAACAACATCAGCAACAACAGCAACAACAACATGAACAACATCAGCAGCAACAGCAACAACAGAAGCAGCAACAACAACAGCAGTAGCAGCAACAGCAGTAGCAGCAACAGCAGCAACAGCAGCAGCAGCAGCAACAGCAGCAGCAGCAACAGTAGCCGCAGCACCAACAGCAGTAATAACAGCGGCATCAACATGAACAACAACAACGCCATCTAAATAAGCAGCAGCAGCAACCACAACAGCAGCAAAAGATTCCACAATAACAGCAGCAGCATCAGCAGCATTATCAACAACAAAAATAACAACAAAAGCAGACGCAGAGTTTACATAAGCAGCGGAATGCGCAACAATTCCCACAACAACAAAATTCTGGGCAGTCGGACACCTTTATCCCTGAGGCTGTTGCTTGTCCGAAGGCAATTTTTCTCTCACGTCTAAAATATGGGACTTCTTCGCAATCTATTGTCAACTATGTGAACTCAAAAATGAGTCATATGGATTCACGCAATAGATGCTTTGACACCAGAGGGCCTTCCCAGTCGTGTAGTGTCGTCTTTCAAACTCCTAGTTTCCGATGACCTCGAGACGATGCTATTGGAATAAAAATTCTGGCCTCATGGTTTATTGGTAAAACGTTTCGTATCTCGTCCGATCAGGGATGCATAAAAAAACCTAATGGATTAGACGGGGCGATGAAAAAATCGCAGATTAAAGACTTGGTAGTTTAATACAAAAATGTTCGTGGTCTGGGGTCAAAAACACGTCGGCTCTACTTGAACTCTTTTGATATTCCTCACGATGTTATTATTTTAACGGACACGTGGATTAACAACGACTTTCAAGTTTTTCGACGTGATCGAAATCCTGATGATATTTCTGTGTTCGGAGGAGGTATTCTAATCGTGGTAAAGATTTCTTACAGTTGTTCTAAGATAGATATTCCGAATCCATCCCTGTCTGAATTCCTATGCATAAGTATAACAATTGGGACAAAAATACTGTATATTATAGCTGTCTACATTCCTCATGGCAGTCCGTTTGCTTCATACGATGCCGTTGCTGCTGCTGTGGAATATGTGTTCGAGCTGGCGCAGGACTCGGATGTTATTATATTCCTTGGTGATTTCAATCTTCTAACTGTTCAATGGCAAGTTTCTGATGATGAAGACTCCCTGGTCCCCAGTACATCTTAAATGAGCATATCTTCCTGGATGCTATTATCGCAATGCGTCTTTCTCAGATAAATGTTGTCAAGAACAACCGTAATAAAAGCTTGGACTTGGTCTTTACCTCGGATGCTTCGAAATGTATGGTTCGTCCGTATGACATGTCATTGGTCCCTATTGACTCATACCATCCAACTTTGGACGAGATAGTGGGCATTGATTGCGAGGGTACTGGTATGTTGACTGAAAACTCTCCCACCTTTAATTATAAAAAAGCTATTTTTATTCTACTTAGCTTTAATTTATATTCTACTAACTTGTCCTTTCTATTTAGCACTAATGATGTAGATGAACTTACAGCATAATTTTAGAATGTTGTGTTTAATTGTTTCAATGATTGTACTTGTATCAAGAATGGCTCTTCGTGTCCTCCTTGGTACGATGCTGAGCTTAAACGCTTGCGCAACTTAAGAAATAAGGCTTGGCGAAAGTTTCACCTCTCTTAGTCTACTGATGACTTAACGCAATTTTTGTTTTTGAGGAGCGAATTCCGTAATGCTCTTTTGCATGCCAATAAGACGTACTTGCTTACGATGAGAAATCTAATAAGATCTGATCGTAAGCGATTTTGGCGTTTTGTAAATACCAAAAAGGAATCTAATAATTTTCCTCCTGTGTTAGTATTTAATAATAATCCTAGTCATGATCCGTCTGTGATTTCTAATCTCTTTGCTGATTACTTTAGTGAATCATTTTTAACACATGGTGCTCAAATAGATTTTGCTTATTTTAATTACTTAACGACACTTCCTAAAGTTGATATCCCATGCTTCATTATTGATCAAAAATCTGTTGAAGACTCCATGTCCAAGCTAGACTCTGGTTATTCTGCTGGGCCTGATGTGATACCCCTATTGTCTTAAAGAACTGCAGTCGAATGCTTTCTTACGTCTTACGGTCTCGAATGGAGGTATGGACTTCATTTTCCTCCTTATAACGAAAGATTAAATACACCTTCCTACTCTTGAGACTGGTAGAAAAATTTGTGATATTAGCTTTGTATTTCAACTTGTGAAGGGTGAGATGCCTTTGATGCTTCAGAAAATTAATTTCAATTCACGACCTAGAAACTTGCGATCTAATGACTATATTTATTTGTATTCCCATCGCACTAACTATGGACACTTTGAGCCTATGACTAGAATGTGCTGTACTTTTAATTTGCATTTCCATTCGATAGATTTTAATATTAATAAGACTCAATTAAGAAAAATCCTCAATAATTGTTCTGTACTTTAGCTTTAATTTAAGTATTGAGTCCTGGGACCATTGTAGCTAGCATTTAGCGAAATAAATTAATAAATATCTTTTCCATGGGTCGAATTAATATTTACGCAGGTTAATATGAGAATCATGATTGAAAATTCGGAAACTTATCTGTTGAAATTTAAGAGGGGGGGGGGGGGGCATTCTTTGACCGAGGATCAGGAGCATTCATAATTCAAACGACATCATCGGAACGGTTTGTAACAGCCCAAGTTTCCTCAAAACCATTGTTACTGATGAAGAGACGTGGTGAATATGCGACGAAATGCCAAAGTTCTGTGTGGAAGTCGCCAAAAGAACCGAAAAACATCGTTTCCGGAAATCTGGCGTGAAGACAATGTAATCGATTTTTATGACTACAGAGATTTCAGAGTGCTCTTAGCATTGAAGAAAATCTTTGTTATTCATTATTATGTTTGAACTAAGTGGTGATAGAGGTTTTCTCGAGCTCGGCATGACTTTGTCGTACTACTCTAAAATTCCCGTTTACTTCTTTTTATCAATTATGCCAAAATTTTTATTATTGGGAAGATAGCTGTTCCCTCCCATTGAAGCGAGGTAGATGACCATTTTAACAATCGTCAGTTCATGATCTAAACAGCAGAGAAAATGGATCATGGTGGGTTTTGTTTTAACTTTGTTCGGAAAAACAGTCGCAGATGAAAATAAACTTTTCATGCCCTTTAAATTTATGAAGAAAATTTCAAACAGCAGAATTAGAATGTATGCTCAAAGTATTGAAAATTGAGTGCTAGCACTTGCAGGGAAGGTTTCCAGGACAAACCTATGGCGATCTTGTAACTTTTGGTGATTTTCCAGTAAACTTCTTGTAATCTAGTAATGTTTTTACAAATCCAATAGAAACTTAGACTTTTTGATAATATACGGAAATGCTCCCGCCATCAATACAGATCTCATACGGGTAAGTAGCAGCGTGTTTTTTTTTTTTGAATTAGGATGACTATTTGTGAGGTGCTCTCTGGAAATTACATAGCTTGTTCTGTTGATATCGAGAGAGAGGGCTAAAACTGATGTTGAACATTTTCAGGAATGGGTGGCTTTCTTGATCAAGTAAAAACTCAAGACGATCTGTTACAGGAACAGACAACAAATTAACATTAATAATCCCAGTGGATTCAAAATTGATCATAATATCTTTAGACAGTTAGTTTAAATTTGGAACAGCAGGAATGGTTACAGTGTTTATGTGATGGGCTGTCATCTATTTGTGTTTTGGTTTTTGGATCTTATACACCGCGAGAAAAATGGATGTGGAGGTTTTACCTAGGATTCACTGATTCACAATTCAACTTTTTATTTGTTTCTGTTTCCAATCAAAATTCAACTTCATAGTTTATATAGTGATATATAGTTTTTTTATTATATGAAGGAGATTTTTTGTCTAATAAACTGAAATTTATTGAAAATGATTTCAATAATAAAATGCATTTCAAGTGCAAATAAATGATTGAACGTTCCGACACAGCGATCAGAGAGGTCTAATTAGAATGGTTATCTCTGATCGCCTACCATAGAAGTTCAATGATGGAGGTCACACCAATTGCCCATATAAACACTTTTTATAAAAAGTAAGTGTGAATTATATTTTTATTAACACAATTCTGAAAACTTAACTTATAACACTGTTGTACACTCTAGAACTCTTAAAAACTTTCCGACTTTTCTAAATCTCTACTTATTCGGCTCTAATACTAAAACTGACTGCACTTATGTTTTCATTATTATTATTTCCATTATCTACTTCAAGCCAAATTTAATAATTCGAGACTACGTATAAGGGGATGCGCAATAATCTTCGATATTTACTTCTAAGAATTGGTGGAGATGGTGCATATTCTATAGGTAATACATAAACCCTTATTGGATGCGTTCTGGGTATTTCCATTGAAGAAATGGTGGTAGCCTCGTCTGGGATAGCAGTGAGGGCGGGTGATGTTATTAATGGAGATGATACACAGTACCAACTATACGCATGGGCCAGATGGGGCCGTGCCTACGGTCCCACGATTCATGGGGCCTGTCTATGACCAGCAGAATAACGCCGCTGTAACATATTCTTTTTTACACCTACATAACATACATGTGTACAAGTTCCTCCAGAAGTGAAATTGCATGAACGAGCATGCCCGCGATAATTAATGAAAATGCTAAAACAAACAAAATTCTTAAGAATCGCATTACGTTTGCATTCAATTGTTTTCGCGCCTTCGCCCACAGCCATCATGCCAATTTCACTTCTGGTCTAGTTACAGCAGACGGCTCCCATGAAAAACACCACGGTCAGCAGTTTGCTTACCGTCAATGAATTTGAGGCGGTGTACTTCTCATGTACTTGTGCCACGGTATTTCATGGGAGTCGTCTCTGCTACAATAAAATTGTTTAGGTAAGCACAAGTTCGCTTTGTAAGTAGGATACTTGTTAAATAAAATTATCATTCAGTTTTTGATTAAGAGAGCGGTCGTTTTCACTTAAATTTTTTTCGTTGCAATTTCCAGTGTATAATTTGTAATTGATACAAGCACCAATTACACTCATCAAAAAAGCCTTGGTGCAAAGAACCTTCGGCTAGTTAATTCACATCTTGTGAGAAGCTCTAAACAACTATTCATCTTGCAATTGGTACACGCACCAATTGCATCATTCACACGGCTTTGGTACCAAGCACCTTTAGCCAATTTTTTTTATTTTCGCCGAAAGTGATCAAGGTACACGCACCCTGACGCACACAGGTAGAGCAAAAGAGCTCTCCCTTTAACAGGGCCCTTATCCCTTGCGATTAACCGGTGACCATTTCTTCAACCAGTAAGACAACCTATTAGTTTTGCTGTTAGAGTTTTGCTACTAAAAGTAGACCGTGCGATTTATTCAAGCTTCTATAAATGGCAACAAATTTTCATACGAAGTAAGGTATATTGACTCTGCTTCCAGCCTCAGTATTTTTGTCACGCAACTTTTTGGTCACTGTCACCGTCTTGTCATCGCAGGCTATTTGAGAACGCACACATAAAATTCATATTTTTTTATCACAATTCGTCAATATAAATTCTAAGGAGGCATCAATAAAAGAAACGCTATTGGGTCCTTCCAATTTGGAGCGAAAAGCTGCTTAAGGGAAAATTTCACTTAATGTTTGATGACCTACGATCGTATCGTGAAAAGTTCCTTTGATATTTCCGTATGAGTGTTGAAAGGTTTGATGACTTACTACTACAGATTTTGAGACTTGCTATATGTAACTTAGCAAAGTGCCAATGTGCCATCATCAATTGAACCCGAATAGATACTCGTTGTAACTATATTCATGGATATTTCACCTCATAATTTTATCTTCGAATCGCTATCACAGTATTTCTTCAAATTTTTGTTGTAATGGGGGTGGTCTTATTTGTACTCGTTGTATTAATGTTTCATAATTTATATTTCCCTCTCACACTATCGATGTAGCAGCGATTTAAAAAAAAAAGTTGCACAACAAGTGCGTGCACATTCATATAAACGAGATGGCGGGCGCGGTGATAGCTTCGTCACCCAAAAGTTGTTAGCGGAGGAACCATAAAGTGACCTTGCTGTCACGTCAATTCATGGGCGCATTTACATTAGAGCCTATGACTTGCATGTGTTAATGCACGTGACTTTATAATCCCTTCTGAATTTCATCTTATGAAATAGAACCCACAAAAAGCAAGCACCTAATGTACAATATAGTCAATGTAAATAATTGTTCTTTAGCTTGACGGCGGTGACATTTACGTGACAAAAAGTCTCCATTGCGCGATAAACCTTAGTATTCCTGTTGATAACCCGAAGTATTTTAGAAAATATCCTAACGGTCCAGGGCCCCCACTTGGCTAAAGACGACCATGAGGATATATTTATCGTAGAGCATGATTATGATATTTTGGAGGAGTCTTTTCGTTTCCAATATATATAAACTCCTACGCCTATTAGGAAGGTAGTTACTAACGAGAGAGGGCCGGTGTAAGCATCGGTAAAATTTTTTATCAGTAGACTATTCCCTTTTGCGCTTTGCATTCCTTACGTACGTATTTAATTTACATTAATAGAGTTTCCTCTTACTGGGAGTTCTCAGTGTCCTAGGGAAAACTTTCAGGATGCATTAAATGGGAAGATGCCAGGCCCGGGTAGGGTCTTTTGATAAACGCTGTTTGGACATTGAGCTTGCAGAGCTTTTGTGTTCGTGGAATACAAACAGCCAGTGGTTGGGAGCGGTTAATTCCGTCACAATACTGGGGGCTCGATAGGTTAAGATCTCTTCATATGGGCATTTATAAAGGCTGTTGGCATATGATTCCTATAACTAATGGGGCTTACTCTGTCTGCAGAGATAGAGTTTTGTTTCTCGGTAAGTATATAGAAGACGACATAAAGTATTGAGCTCAGTTCTAAACATAACGACGGTCTGCTGAGTAATATTATTTTTGAAGAGGTAATCAGCGTCAATGTCTACCAAAACGTAGACTCCATCAGGTTTCTGGGACGGAAGGGGCTGAATTTTGCTGATGTAAGAATCTGGCAAGGTACCTACGGGTATAACAATCTTAATAAGTATCTGATCGGGCAGGTAGAGGCTTTGTACCGATATAACCTCGCTAATAATGGAGGTATCTCGAAAGTAAGGGTTATTCTGGGAATACAATGATATGTTGTTATATAAATTTTTTAAGTTTTCTGAATGTGAAAGAAGTGGTTCAATCGGTGCTGTTGTAAGGCGTTTATAATCTTTTCGAAAGGATTTTTTGTATATGCTTTAACTGAAATAGCATATTCAGAATATTTTCGTTCAGTTCAGCTTGTATTCTATGTCTATGAATTTCCAAATCAAGCTTGCTCATAGTACCATTTATTTATTGAAGGAAAGTATTGACCAACTGTATTAAATGGTCCTGATTTCTTTTTGTCAACTCTAGTACCTACTGGAGACGTTAGCGATTCAAAATTTAATTTCATTAAAGTGAGTTGTCTTTCCAGGAGGTGAATGGATTGACTGTCTTGGTTTCTAATGCGTCGACGCGACTGTTGGCATCGGGCGTATCCATTGTATGGAATAAACGTTTTATGCAATCGAAAACTCTTTGAAAAAAGACATTTCATTGCAAAAAGAGGGCGTTTCTTATAAGCAGCAACCGTATAATCGACAGTATGAAATGCTAGTCCCGCATAGGGATAAATCTTGTTAGGCATTCAAGTAAATACATAGTATTTCAGCTGATATAATTCACAATTAAAATTTATTTTAAGTCTATATATGCGGTCAGCTTAGCTGGTTGCTTCACGTCAATTCAGAAATTTCTTTCTGGACTTTCACTACAAATAGTTCTTTTAAATAAAATATCCCAGAAAATTCACCTACCCTCGTTATTTTTACCTTTGAAACTGCACAAGGTTAATAGATTGTCATCGCACTACTTCAAAAATATCGATGGTTGTTGTTCAGTTAGGCATTTTCATGCGAGTGACTGTCCACGTCGTGTAGTAAAATACTGCAATTCCTATTGGTTTCAGTAGTTTTAAGTCGATGAGACGAGTGCTTGTTATCTATAGCCAAGTAAGTACGGTCATTAGGAAGTGGAGTGGCGGATCCTGGTTTTTTTGAGGGGGGGGCAACTATGATTTACAAACGGTATAAAGGTCAAAAGTTCAGAAGCGGTCACAGAGAACATATTCAATCTATACTTTCTACGAATATAACTTCATGGAAACGTTACACTTAAACTTTTGCAGATTGTATGCTGGAGGAAAGACAGAAGATGGTAGAATGTTCCACATTTGGACAGTTCAGGATCTAAAAGCATCGCAGAATTTTACTGTACAAATGAACTCTGAAGGCTCTCTTTTGGACAACATCCAATGAAGCTAAGAATATCAACGGAGTAAAGATACTATCATGGGCAATACCATGGGTGGGATTAAAATTAAAGAAAAGCATATCATTAACGAAAATTAGGAAGAGAGACGGAGAGATTTCAGATCGGGCACACCGGCATTTATAGGGCGAATCTCTGATGAAAGCCATCTAGCACAACCTGTATTAGGCGAACAGAGTAAAATCTCTTAATCCATAATAGAAAAGGAGGGGAGACCAAGTGCTTTCAGTTTGGCTAAAAGACACTCTATCAAAGGCCCTTGAAATATGTAGATCAACGATTTGTGAAGGTCACGGTTCCAACGTTCCGAAAGAAAAGTCGGCAAGTCTCCAGATGAGCATCCAATCCGGAATGGCGATGGGTTCATTGAGATCTAGATACTTCATTATTTTGGAGTTAATGATAGATTCAAAAATCTTTGATAGAATCAAACTGATTGCAATTGGTCGATAATTTGAGGTATCACTACCCTCTCTTTCTGCAGTCTTGTAGACTTGTTGCAGTTGTGGATATGGATGACATTGATACGTGCGGAAAACAGACTCTATCACTTTTATTTATTTTTCCCATGCATGAATGGAATTCACAATTTTTAGAATCGGTCATAGATGGAGAATAGGAGATTTAAAGAACTGTTATTTTTAACGATTCTAAATTAAATCATAAATATAAGAGGAAAAAAGAACCGTTAAAATTAAAATTTCTTAAAATTTTTCTATTCTCCATCTTTCGCTTTTATTGATTGTTTGCACTTATCGTTAAGCCAAGACCAATTTTACTGTTGTTGAGATTTGCTGTAGCAATATGGAATACGCTTGCCAAGACTTGATATGCTACTGAATTCTAATGTGCATTCATCAACATCCCTTGAAGCAAAACAGACCAACCAATCAATTTCTCTAAGATACTGATTGAGAATTTCCCAATCAGCAGTTTTATTTTGTAAGATCATAGGAAAATAAAAATATTTTATTCCAACTCATTTTTAAAAGAACTTAGTTAGTCCCTGTAGTTTTCCTAGAATTATAAAAAGATCCTAAGAATATAAAAATCATTTATTGCAACTCATATTTAAAAGAACGTAGTTTTCCTAGAATTGTAAATAGAAATAATCGTATCACTCAAGGACTGTAGTAAAAGGCAACGAGTTGCTTACGCACATACTGGGCACATTCATGCTGGCTGTTGCAGTTTTTGTGTGCGTAGATTCATAGGAACTGTGATTTACCAAGTTTTGGACAAGGCAATTAGCCGGTTCTTAGTGTATTGAGCAGTGTGTGGGTAGATTTTGTTTAGATGTAGGAACAGGAATGCGTATGCGGAATAGCATACATTTAAAATTCGATAAATATTGGAACTGGTTTGACCGATTTACGCATTTCTGAATATTGGACTGTTATTATTTATTATTTTTCTTCCTGAACCTTAGCAATCACAGGATTAAAATTGCTATCTGTGTTGTTGATTATATTGTGGTGCCATTAATAGGTGTTGTCGGAAAATAAATTTGAAAGACAACGATTGGTGTTTGATATTAGAACTAATCTTGGTGGTGCTTTATCGGAAAGTAAATTAAAAGAAAAAAAAACAATAATTGTTGTTTGAATTGGTGAGTAATCACAGAGTTAGCCTGGTGTGTATGAGTGTATGTTTGGTGTAATATTAGCGTATTGACGATTTCTCAATCATTAACAGATTTTGAAAATTGGATTTAGTCACTATTATTGAGCGTGCGGTTACTGCCAGTTCACCACGTTGTGTTGAGTTTCAATAATGTTTTATTATTAGCATCGAGGATGGTGCTCCTCCTCATGTTCCGACGGCTGGGAGTTGAAGGTGAGATTGGCTCTCCTCTCCCTTTAATAAGTGGCGATGGCTCTCCTCTCCACACTCCATGCCAGTCCCTTCTGATTCGATGTTGAGAGGCTTTCCCTCAACGCGTTTGTTTAAAAAAAAAGAAGAAAAAAGAAGAAATATATCCGCATTGCAGATGACGTTTCTTGCAGTGAATGGCATTCCGCATAGCTCGCGTGTTTAGAGATTTAGTAGCCAGACCTAGCTCACAGTCATTGTTTTTATCTATGTACTGTGTGAAGCCGGGAAGAATCTGGTTGGCCAATCCCCATTAGCTGTCAAGTGATTGTAATAAAAATAAATTAAATAACGATATGATGTCAATGAAATAAAAATCTTTAAGACAAAAAGAAAATATTTGAGTGTATATTTTAATTTGAGTCTTAAGATTTTGCTTTTATTTAACGTTTGATGGGTTAAGTATTCTGGTAAAAGATATAATAATGAAAAATTATTCCAAAATAAACTTCTTGCCTTCTTTACATCGATGACTTATCGACTCATCAATTAAAACAAAGCTTGCATCGATTTTACCCGAATAGTCACTGTTCAAACACCCCGAGAAAAGCCACGCTCATGAACACGAATTTTACAGGTGTCAGAACTACCTGCTTTCTCTATAGGCTTCAATATAAGCCAAAAGCCATGTGTTCTTAAACTTATCAAATTGAACACTTCCAAATATTTCTTTGGTTTTGACAAAAAGTGCAGTAGAATAGATTTACTGCGAAGTGAATCATTTTCTTAGGAAAATTTCAGAAGATCTACAGTATTTTTATTTTAAATTGTCTTCAGGCGGTGGAGGGGCGCTTCCCTCGCGCCCTAGCTTCATCCGCCCCTTGGGTAATTCATTACCTAAGCAAATGCAGTGGTTAGGAAATATTTGTCCTTTGATTTAACTAGAGATAAAGGAAACAAAGACAGAAAAAAAGTTGTTTGTTTTACCACTTTCCAAAGTTTTAGTCTATTATTATGTACACGCCCTTTACCGTTTTTAATTCGTATTACCGTATTTACTTCCGAAGATATTTCAGTTACCTTGTACGGTCCTAACCATTGCCGAGAGATCTTTCATTTTTTAACTGGGTTCTTTAGCAATACTTGGCCGCTAATTTCGAAAAGTAGAAGCCGAGTAGAAGTTTTGGCAAATTGGGTTTCGGAGTACTTCTTAGTTTGTAGTAAATTATTACGCGCAATTGCATACGCTCGTTGTACACAATTTCTAAGTTTAAAGTAGTAGTTTTCAAAGTTGTATATCATTTTAGGCTCTCGTTGTAAATTATTAAGAATTTCGCCAGTGAACAAGAAACGGAGCAAACTGTCCATGAACGTTAGTTTAGTTCCTCTGTGTTTAGTGTTATTTCGAACGAACATTGTTACCCTAAGATGTACATTCCATGTAGGGGGATTGGTCTCAACGGAGATCTTCAAATACTCGACCAAAGGCTTACGACAGCGCTCTGACGCCCCGTTGGTTTGCGGGTAAATTTTCTTTACCTGAAGCATTCTACATAATCTCTTGAACTAATCGCTTGTAAAATTTGTAACTTGGTCAATAATCAGTACCTTGAGGACTCTGTAGGGGATAATTATTTCGTTAAAAGATGCCTTCGCTACTACTGTTGATGCTTCCGCATCTGGCATAGCGACGCAGTTCATGAACGTTGTCAAATCATCCTCGAATATTAAGATATACTTATTGCCTTCAAGCGTTTCGTTTGAAGTGCCTATAAGGTTCAAATACACTTTATAGAAAGGTTCGCAAGCGTTGTATGTTATAACCATGTTCATTTTATTTTTACGGCTAGCCTTATAACGTTGACATTTAATACAGTTTTCTATGTATTTATTAATATCCGATAACATAATGCAGGGATAACTTGTTTTCATCGGTCAGGAATTATAATTGAAACAACTCTTCATTATTAACACCGTTTTAATCCACAAAACTTCCTTATTTTCAATTTCGCTTTATGATCATTAAGCCACTTTTTTTCTATTTTCAATATGTTAATTTCACTTTTCCTATCTGATTCGATTTATTACTTTTGAAGTCCGAAACCAGCTCACCACTTTTGTGACCCAATTCTGCGATCAGAAAGAATCAGTCGAATTGTGCATAATTTCATTGCTTATTGTTGCGAGAAGTCAATGCTTTTTGCGAAGACACTGGATTAATTGCAAATTTATGCATGTTAATACAGGTCGGGAATTTCGCAATTGTCTCTGATCAATAATTTGTACTTTATTGCACGAATATATGTATATATATAGGTCACGTCCCCACAAGATTCACCTTTTTTTTTACATAATCAAAAGAACGCAGACTCAGCTAAATTATTCTTAAACCAGAAAATAGTTTTCTGAAAAACAAAAGTATCAAATAACATTTTAAATGAAAAGTTCAAGTTAATAAGAAAATCAGTCTGTTTTTTTAGTTACGTGCAAGTCGGTCGTAGTCGAGAAAGCTTTATTTTTCCTAATAAACGTTTAAAATTAAAGTTGTGTTTTTTCTTTCTAATATTATTATTTTTTATTTTTATCTTGCTGAAAAGGTAAAATTCTAAAAGTTATATACTAAAATATATTACATTTCTCCACCAGCGAAAAGAAGGTATATAATGTATTATATATATTCGTAAGCCGCCAGTAAGCTTGCCCGGAACCAAGAATTTTTGTATATAAAAAAACAGGCAAAAAAGCAAGAATCATTCAAAGACCAATTCTTATGATAGCCTAAATGAATGTCAGTATGTAATCAAGGGCGGATACAGCGGTGGCCGATCGGGGCGATCGCCCGCCCCCTCCGGCTATAATAACATCAAAATGTATATTCTACAAATTTCAGCTCTAATTAAATTAAGTTAAAAATATTTAAAAAAATCTTTTTAAAAAAGAGTGTTTCTAAATTTGCATTTAGAAAATAGAAAATAATTAATGAGTACATCACAAAAGTTCTATAGAGTTTCGGTTCAATTTGCATTTAATTAATTTTCAAATTTTCACGGTATACAAAGAAATCAATTTCTAGGCAGTTCAATTTTTAACACTACAGTAAATAACAATTTCCCGATATTGAAATTTGGAGTTCCTAATGTTTATCAAAATAAAGTTTAATGCCCAGACTTTGCTTGCTTTGTGTACCTTGAAAATTTTAAAATTTATTCACAAATTTAAAATTAATTTCAAAATTTAATTAACTGAACAATTAAGGAAATTTTAGAAAACTTTTGTGATGTGGGTATTCATCATAGAGAAGTGAAAATTTTTCTTTTATTTTATTTTTTAGTGCGATTTTTGAAGCAAGATGTCTTTTAAAGATTTTTCTTTTATATTTATCAAGTATATTCTTTTTAGCCTAAAATTATTTTCCAAAAACAGGAATTTTCAGTACAAGAAAAATAAAAGCTTACAAAAAGCGGTGTATTTTATTAAAAGTAGTATGTTGGGAAAATCATCATAGACGGGGTACTTAACATCAGATTCAGTTTTTTCTGCAAATATTTAATTAAAAGATAATGAGGTTATATATTAGCACTACCAAATTAGCACTCCTCGAAAATTTCTCTAACAAAGTGTCGATTTGGAAAGAAGCTATTGGAAAAAAATCTAAAGATTTTGCCTTTAATTTGCAACAAATTTCAGCCCAGCTCATATGTTTTCGTTCTAGCGTGTTCAACAAATTTATGGAAATTATGGTGTTTGGACAAAAAACACCAGCAAAAAGATAAAGCAACAAGTGTATAATGCTGGTCGCTAAGCGGTCCCGTATCCTCTCATTCAAGTAATGCTTCATGGCTTGTATATTCCGGGTCCGGGCGTTACGACTGAAGGATTTTTTATTTTTTGTGGCACCAATTTTTACTATGCATTCGGGATCAAGAACTTTC
The DNA here is from genome assembly GCA_963930735.1 of Dioctria linearis. Taxonomy (NCBI): domain Eukaryota; kingdom Metazoa; phylum Arthropoda; class Insecta; order Diptera; family Asilidae; genus Dioctria; species Dioctria linearis. The sequence continues at coordinate 226,459,852 of OZ005742.1, forward strand.
ATATATATTATACTAATAAAAGAACTCCCTGTCATAAGTCGAGTCAGCATTTGGGCAGCACCGGTGAACCAAGGGATTGGTTCATCGGTGCTACCTGTAGCGGAAGCTACATATTAATTATTGTTAATAATTGTGTTATAATTTTCCTGTACTGAAAATAATAATAATTTAAATTGTCGGTCTAATATTCGAGCCGACTGTTAAAAAAACAATCAATTTGAGTTGACATTTGAAAACACTTTGAAAACTTTAAAAAGCTTTAAATACACACGCCACTGTACGCAAATTTTAAAATATTCACATCAAGACATAATAATTTGTAAATAAAAAATAAGTTTAGTTCATCTCAGGATTTTATTGAGTTTCAAAAAAAACGCCAGAGGGCAACAACTTATACTAGAAATAAAAATAAAAAGAAGCTTTTCATAAAATTATAGATTCTTAATCTTCTATTAATATTATTAATTTATTTAGAAAAATATTCTCTATGTTTAAAGCTGTATTTATAAATAGAGAGAAGTTATCAATATAAAAAAAAACAGTTTTCTAAAATAAAAATATTTAAAAAATAAAAAATAAATAAATAAGCATTAAAATTATTTATGACATTTTCATCTTAAATTTTGCTCCCAATTTAAGGTGGAAAAAGAACTGCAAAACTAACCAGTTTTTGACCAGTTCACTACCTAACTGCCGACTCGTTGAAACTTTAATAAAATTGGAAAATAAATATATCTTGCACTGAATTCACAATAGCGCTTACAGTAGTGCCTAAGAAGACTTGCTTTCTTTTCTGCAACAAGTTTTGAAGGTACTTGGATAGTTTGAGCACCTAGTTTCGTCAGAAGATATTAATCCAAGAGTTTTTTTTAATTTATCAAAAAAAAAATGCCGACATCACGATTGTTGAGACTACATATTCGCTCGGCTTATACTTGATTATTTAGGAGAACTGATGGTTGGAAAGCATACCATTTATTTTTTCATATACGAGTTGAACCATTCCACTGTTGTAAGATTCCAATTAATCCATTTATCTGGAATCTTAACTATTCGAGCTATTGTAAATTCGTTAGCCAAACTTCGTATATCTTTTGCAATTAAACCAAAATAGAATTTTGAATAATGAAGACTATATTCCTTCAGCTGATATTCCTAAGAAACCTGCCTACTTTTGGCATACCTCATTTGAACCTCAGATTGTTTTTTTTTCTATATCTTAACAGGGTAATTTTCTCGTTTGTATATTTTGTACCGCACGTTGCATTCTTTCCATTATTTCGGACCATTTATCGGCTAGCCCCATTTCACATAGAAAAGTGTGCCCATAAGTATTATGGTGGAGCTCCCACTGTATCAACTTACTCCGGTCTCTCCTAATTTTAACAAAAATATCAAAACAAGTTGCATAAGATATGACGAGAATTTTTGCAATTTGTTAAGAAGAATGGATCCATTTCTCTTATATTTAATCGCTTGAAGTATAGTCGATTAAAACTAATTACATCTGCAGGTGTAAATACGAAATGCTTTCTCAGAAGGTTAGCTGTTGCCGTCAAGTCAACGCTTCAGTGGACACTATACCCCGAATAAGGACTAGAACTGATCCAAGAAATTAAAAAAGTCGATCGTTTCAAGCTCAAATTTTATTAAATTATTCAGTTTCTAAAATATATACACAGATATTTAATTCAAACAAAAAAGGAAATTTTTTAATTATAGTGTTAAATAGTCAAATATCACTTATCAATAAAATATAGAAAAACGAAAAATTGATATATATCACAAGTAACTTAAGCGAAAGAGCAAATACAAACTCACAAACTATTTCGTGGTCGATTCCTTCTAATAACAGCACTTCACCAAAGAAATAAGCTAAGCTAAAAGACTATGAGAAATGCCATTGGGACAACAAGCTAACCCTATGAGAGGATGGTAAATCGCAACCTCTACGACTTATGCAGTATTCCAAAAATATTCAGTAATCTAAAAAATACTCAGTAATCCAAAAATATCTGTACAAAAGAGAGAGAACAAATTAGTTTTTATTATTTATATTAACAATTATTATTATTTATGTGGCAAATTCCACTGCTTTATCGAATGTTGCGGCTTAAACCAATCTTATCTGATCATGGGGCCTATTCTTGAATAACGAAGACAGATTCGGTATTCGTTATTCTGTCAAAACCATTCGGGAATCGACACACTTTACGGGTGATAATGGGAGATAAAGCTGTGCAAAAATGTCAAATTCTAAAAAAACTCAAATCATTGAGTTTTTAGAGGAAAACCCGAAACTGAAATTAGGAAAATATGATAACTCTTTCAGTTCCAAAGATGCCACGGAATTGTGGTAAAAGTTATCAGCAGTATTAAATTCCATATCCGGAACGCAAAACGACTGGAAACGTATATAATATAACTTGATATTAATTTTTTTATAATATTATCTTCAAAACAAAGCTATTAGAAAATTTCCAGAGTTGGCACTTAATTTATACTTTTTGAAAATTGCTTACATCACTAAAACCTTAATACGAAATATTGTTTCTCATGAGAACTATTCTATATTACAAAGAATATTACAAAATTGCTTACCTTGTTCATATTAGCAATATCGATCAAAAATATATATTATCGATAAATGCATATACATTAACCCCTACATGAACAAGCATAGCATTGCTTAGATGCTTACTATTCCGATTATATTTCTTTTTTTGTTGTTATTACTTTTGCTTGTTATGTTTGTTTCGTTTATTTTTATTTTTTATTACTATTTGTTGTTGAGGTACGTGCATCTGCCTTTATTAATGTGGTATGTGGGTATGCTCTACACTCCTGCAAACGTTTTCCTATCCAGCGATGAACTGAGGAAGCAAGAATTAATTAGCCCGAACGAAGTTTCAGGTCATGACGATGTAATTGAGACGGATATCGTAACGGTGAGAATTTTATCCATAAGTTTAAAAATTCTTATTTAAATACGTATAATCGAACAGGATTTAGATAAGAGCACGTCTCCAGTGATTAATGATGAGGATGCTCGTCCAACAACTTCATGTCCCGAATCCTCCACATTACTAATTGAGGCCAATGATCTCCCTGAGAATGCTGTATCTCGGAAAGTATTGCGTGAAAATCGACTACATTTACAAGAAAAGATAGGTAAACATGATAATAATTTTGACAGTGAAATGTTTGTGTAAAAGGAATTTATTTATAGTTATACGATATATTAATTTTACAGACAACGATTTCCCAAAAGATGGTCTGTTGTGAAGGCTCAGGAAGTATGTAACACTGCTGCCGAAAAACTAAAAGTAAAAAGGGAGTATTATGGCAATAAACTAAAATTATTGGAAAGAAGACTAGACTTAATGGATAGGGATACGCTAGCTAGAGAAGAAATTACGCAGGCAATGACAAAACTATCTTGATTATTTGTATAGGTAGAGCAATAATCCTATATCAAGCTTTGTTTTTCTATATGTAGGTATTAATTTTATATTTTCACAAAATGTATTATCTGTACCTGTTTCTATATTAATTAGTAATATATTATTATTGTTATATTAAGTAATGGGGTTGCCTTTTAATCGTTTAATCACTTAGTCATAATTTTGTGCAAATAATGCTTTATATCCAGATATATACTCTCATTTACCACTATGATGTCATTATCTATATCATGCATTAATTTAATTTTAATTTGAAGTTCCTATTACATATTATTAGTTATATCTGTAAGGTTTATGGAATGTCTTCTATAATGATTTTATTGTATGTTTTCCTGATATGTCAACCTACAGTTCAGCTCTTTAAGTCGTGCTGCCCAACGTTGTACGTAGCTTTAAGCAAGGGTATGTATGTAAGTTCCTTTTGATTTGATTTGATTACGTTCCTTATGACTGATGTCATATAAGCCATGTGTAAACCTCTAGAACTAAGAAAATATACAAAAAAGATATTTACTACAATACATATCTCTTTATTTTAATTACTTAATTATCGAAAATAAATTATTGGAAATAATGCCTGATTACTTTCGAGCGAAGTCATCTCCCTGCTGTAAGTAGATGATTAGTCGAAGAAGCTACTCCGTTTGCTTCATCTTCTTCTGGCGTTTGATTCGGGAATATTCCCTCCAAGGGGTCATCATCATCTTCAGGATACACCTCTTCCAAATCATTCGATACGCATATATTGTGCAGTATACACAGCACGTGTTAATTATTTTCGATGCCACATTAGGGCGATAATGAAGAAAGGGCTTCGAAATCGCATCTTTAAAACTCGGTTCACTCGCTCAATTGTACTTTGTACTGTCATTTGTCGAGGATTGTAGTTACTCTTGGCGCTGCCTGGTATTGCATGTAGGTCTGGTGTCAATAACCATGGCCTTAAAGCGTATCCTGAATCACCTGAGTAGAAAACAGATTATTTTAATTCATTTGTGGAACACAAAAGTATTGCTCAGGAAAATAACTGTAAAGAGTTTATACCGCCGAAAGAACTTTCCTACTATTCCAAATTAGAATCACATACCATTGTTAAGAGTAAAAAATATTAAGCACTTTTATAAAAATATACCATAAATTACATTACCAGTTGAACGTTTATGAAATGGTATCCTTTTCTGTTGACATAAATATGCTCTGGAAATAATGGGTCTTATTTTGGCGGTCGAATAATAGCGACGTGAGTGCAATCCACACATCCTATTACCCCAGGAAATCCGTGGTCATCATAATATCTGGAAGTACTTGTTTAAATATGTACTACTATTTTCAACGTTGGAAAATTTGACCTCTTTCTGGTTGAGTTTAATGCTCCTATTGTTGTTGGGAATTTAATTTGTTCTTAAAAAATATTGCTCTCATGAACAGCGTTAATGACCTTGTTAATTGATCTGCTAACCGAGGGTTGGCTCATGGAAATATTTTGGCTATCTCCAACAAGCTGTTGATAGCTCCCAATAGCAAAAAACCGAAGGGCACATAGAACCTAACAAAATTCAAAGCAAACGTTATAAATTATTCAAAGCTCCAAGAGTTATTAGCTTTTCTTGAATGTTTATAGCTGATGAACGTGAGGATATGGTTGATATATGGATTCAACTTATTGCTAAAATCATCAACTATATGCTTCCTTAGTCGAAAAAGCTTAGTAAATTTACGGTCAGGGAGTTCAACGCAATCAATAGGCTGACGAATTCGGCGTAATTCATTTTCCATAGATTCTTCAACAATTTCAGACAGATTTAATCTTACCACACATGTTGAAAAACTTTTCGTTATACAACGAATTCGTAAAAACCATTCGTAATTCAAGAATAGGCTCACATGTCGTGATGATAGCTTTGCAGTGTTTCCCCGACCACATAAAGCAAATGCGAAACCAAATTGTAATCTTGCGCCAAGTTGAAACTAGCGGTCGTTACTTACGTAAGCACTAGTTATCGATTTTATGTGGCTCTTCCACCATAGATATTACAAAAATAACAGAAGTACATCAAAATGCATTCATAAGTAGGCTAAAGTATTTAAAAATTAAATAGTGGAGGTAGTTCACATTAATCACCAAATAAGACTTAACTGAAAGTTTTACCCACTCTCTTCCGGCTCTAATTCTAATTAACACAATTTTATATTTATAAAAAAAATTCTGGTTTGATTATTTTCATCTTGATCGTATGTTGAAAATTTCTACGCATAATTTATAACTTTTTTTTTCACTCTTTTACCTCACCCAATCAAAACTCGAATACGGCGAAAGATTGCTTTAATGGAATCCATACCAAGGAAGAAATTAATATTTAATCCTCGGTTTTAAATTCAATTCTGTCATCAGACATTTCTATACACTTAAGGAGGGATTTATTATTAAGGCGACTGGGTCTCTAGACAACGACATTAATCAGTCTAAAAAGAAAACATTTTTACGTATGCTGTACCCTACTGGGAATCCCAATTCACCCAAGTTATCCAAGTTGGACGTTTTTTTCTTCATCTTCTTCATCTTTGTACTCTTCTTCCTCTTCTTCTGCCCCTTTTTTTATTTTATTCGTTTTTCTGGTTTAGGGCTTCAACTTCTGGATTCCGAAAATGTATATACAGTAAAGTAACCCTAAGATAAGGAGACCAAAATGAAAAGAGTCAGGATGATTGGATGTTAGGTAGAATGGAAAAAAGGTATATCCTTCAGGTGGTTAAAGCGATAAGTGTGTAGGATTGTGCCGAAGCAAAGGAGCTAGGAGGACATTGACTGCCATAGTGGAGTTCAGGAAACATACACCATCAATAAAATTTCAATTTTATTTGAATTAAGCGAAATTACCTTTTTTCGTTTAGTGCTACCGATCGACCCTGCCCACCCAAACTAGACTAGTACTACATACATTGTACGTATTGTACGTATGAAGTATTGGAATAGGGTGAATGGGATACCCCGGAATCCAATCGTTCGTTACCTTGTGGTCGTGATCTTGAGAAAGCGTATCATATTACAACTTACTGCAGGGTATTTCCAAAGTGTAGAACAGTACCAGGGTACCTGCCTGCCTACACGCACTGTAATAAGAAGTAAGAAGTATCTTAAGAAAAAACAAACCAAAAATCGATTTTCTTGCTCCTATATACCTACCTCCGTTTTATAGCTTCATAAAGGATGGATGGATGCTGTGGCTAAATCCACTCCAAAGCTTTTTGATTAGGAGCTGATGTGTGTTACTGCAGGCGGTTATGATTAAAGGTAGGCAACCGAAAATAAGTGAAACGCGGATTTTTTGCAATTTAATTATGTATTTATACATAAGTAAGTACCTTAAATTGTAGCTATAGTATGTATGTGTATATAATTACATATATGAAAAAATAAAGGATTTTAACTCTATTTATAGATTTATGCCACGTGAATTCTTACACAATTGAGTTCAATTTGTATTAAACGTGACAAACACTGGCATGCTCAACTCTCGTTTTCTTTTCATTAAGACTTCAATTTATTATCTCAAATTAAAATATCTTGTTATGATCGCACCTATAGGTTGCACCCCATTTTCCTTCTTCATGAATTTCCGAAAAGAAACGCGAAAAATAAAACAATACAAGTCAAATTTTTGTATCTATCCTTTAGCACCAATTGGAGTTTCCTGGTGCCAGGCAAAATTTCAATTTCTAAAAGGAATCATTACACAATAGATCGAGAATAACAATAGACCTAGCAAAAGCATACGTATATACGCAGTCCATCAGGGTGGCATCAAATTATTCAAATTTTGCATCCAGCAACAGAATAAACAAACCATATAGTATAACACGACAAAAAGTTATAATTGGTCTAAGACCAATGATTTGAATTATACCCTAGATGAAAATAAAAGTTAAATAAAGTTAAAACTAAATGTTTTGTATGTCAACACCAAGAAAGGCTTGTCCGATTTAGTCCATTTTTATATCCTAGATGAAATCTATAGAGTATACTAAGTTTGTCATTCCGTTTGTAACGCACAGTATTTATTATTAAAAGTTATTTTGATTTTTGCATGTCCGTCGGTCCGTTTGTGCGCAGGATAGCTCGAGAACGCGTATACTTAGAGAGCTGAAATTTTGTACACGGACTTTGCAAATAAAAGTATAATTAAGTTCGAAAATGTGTTGAATCGGGCAATGCCTTCGTGGGGTAGCCATACAAAAATTTCGTTTTCCACTATATATTTGGACTCTGCCTGAGAACGCTTCGACTTGACATAGAGAGCTGAAATTTGGTTCATTCTGTTTTTTATAATAATAGCAAATGAAATTTAAAAAATGGAGGAAATCATGCCATATAAAAATTTAGAATTTTTATGCGTATACTGTGAAAACGATCAGTCCTAGACATTTTTATTGTACAAAAAACTTCTTCAGAATATAATATTCTATAAAATCGGTTATAACCATTTTTTTCTATCCGACGATGTGTTCTAGAAATATATGCGAAAAACCACTGCAAAATTCAAAATTGCTCAAGTGGGTGACCATACGAAATTTCATACGACCATTCATCTAGGATATCGTAAGAATTGGTCTTAGACCAATCCCAGCTTTTATACTTGTTAATAATTCTTTTTTCGTATTCTTATGAAAGGTACTCAATAATCACTTATTTTCAATGCTTTCCAGTTCATTTCTTAAATCGACAAACTTTTGCATCCATATGGAATTGGATTGAAAATCAATCAATTGCATATCTCAACAATTTCCAAATTCGCCCACTCAAAATTTATTAAATGAAGTTTATCTGCCGATATCGTGTCTGGGAACATAATGAATTTTTTCTGCAAATGTTTTTAATCCTTCAAATTTTAAAGTAAATTCGTTCATTAGAAACTGAAAAATTTCAGAAAAATATTTTGTTAATTTAGTTTTGTCATTTTTTTCATGGGAATCTAAATTTGCAAAGAATTGATTTTGGTTTGGAAAATATTTATATGCTCGAAATAGCGTCCCGATTAAAAATTTCTAATTTAGTTTCAAAAGCTTTAATTATAGCAAACATTATAATAATTGTTTTCAGTTTCACATTTAAGTTTTTTTAAGTGCGAACAGAAGTCAGTAAAAAACATGAGTGTTGAAATCCTTTCAGTGTCCATTAATTGGTTATATTTTTCAATTAATTTCTCGTTACTTAAAAAAAAAAGTCTAATTTCATCTAAAATATCAACGAATCTTTGAAGAACTCTTCCACGACTTAACCATCGCACGTTGTTGTACATCAGTAAACCATCGTAAATCGAATTTACCTCAGTTAGTAGTTGGGAAAATTTTCGTTTATTTAAAGGGCGTGCAGATATAAAATTGAATAATCGCGTAGCAAGAATTATAATATCGTTCATTGACTTTAAACCGGCCTTTTCAGACAAAGCTGATATATGATACAATGGAAGCCCAGAATTAAATGTACAACGAGCTGGTCAAACAAGCTCACCAGCCCATTTACCTCTCCACTCATATTGCGACCACATTCAGTCGTTAGAGAAACAATTTTGAAAAGATCTATGTTTTTTTCAACAAGTGCATTTACAACTGTATTGTAAATAACTATTCCTTTTGTTGTTGTTGCTAATGATATTAAACTTACCAAGTCTTCTTTGATATTATTTCCAACAGCGTAACGAATAAAAATTGCTAAACGCGCTGATCCAGTTATGTTAGTCCTCTTATCAATAATAAATCAGAAGAATTTGTGCCCATGTTTTGCTGGTGACTTATATTTGTAGCCCCAAGGGCCTAACTCTCTGTCTTTCACAGTGTTTCTATCCAAAGCCATATCTTTTATTCTTTTTTCATTGTTTTCAAAATCTTCTAACAAAATTGGTGCACATTTTAACCATGCTTCTTTCATATATTCGCTGTCACTAAATGGTTTTCCATGCTTCAAAATTACATTTGAGGCAACAAAACATGCACAAATTATATTTGAACGACTATCCATAAATTTCAATAGAGATGTTGACTAAGTATTCCTAAGTTTAATTTTTGGAGCAATAAAGTCCGTTCGTTTTGCTATGAAGAGATGCAGTGGGTGTAAAGAGTGTTTCTAATACTTCGTGCCTAAATCTAGTTACCAAGTAGGTAATTTAGCTACGATGATTTTCATTTTGCTACCGATGGAAATTTAGCTATCGTGGGCTATTTTAGCTACCGAACTGTGGCTAAAATGTTCTTCTATTTTGACCATAAATTTGAATTGTAAGAGAAAATAGTATGCTAACCTGTTGTACCCAAAATATAAACTTCTAAAAAGTGGTTTACTTTTTGCACTGATTGTATTGGCACTGCTGTAAATTGGAATTCTATTTTTTTGTATTTGCTTGTTGCATTGTTACAGAAATGCGAGCAAGAAGCTGTAAAGCTGTGATCTGAAATTTATAGATACAGATAATGGAAACAATCCATTTAAATAATTGTGTCAGTGTTATAAAATCGTTGCCTTTACCTTATTCCAATACTGATATTGTAAGAATATTTAGCGTCATGAATACTGTTAAAAGCAAATTCGGAACAAAATGAAATAAAAACCTTAGATTCAATTCATTCGATTTGATTTGGGTTGCAAAAAAGTATGGTAAAAGTTGTGATGGGTATGAAATTGTACTCTTGTTGTTAAAAAAATTGGCACTTTACAGACTTAACTACTGAATGTTACAGAACTGTTGAAGGATCTTAACTAATGTATACTTATTTGGGTTTGACTTCTTTGGATATAACCCGTATGTGTTATTTAAAACTCTTTAAAATTTATTTTTTGGTTAATAAAATATTATTTATTTAATTGAACGGTTATTAATTGATAACACGTGGCTGATTTTATTAATTTTCCATCTATTCCTCCTGAACGTGTTGACATACACTGTTGCTTATGGTTCATTTTTTAAATCGATTTAAGTAAATCTTGTGAAACTGGTACCATACAACCTTAGAAATACTATAAAAATTCCATAAAGCTTACATAAATATATTATACTTTAATGAAGATATACATATAAGACGTGGTTAAAAGTTTAGCTACCATTTAGCTACGAAAAAAAAATATGAGTTTAGCTACCAAGGAAGGTAAACTCAGACTTGGAAACAATGGGTGTAACTCATGTTGGATTCTCTAATATTTTCGGGAAAAATGAGAATTTTATTTGACAGAAATTTCACATTTCCTTTTAGTACGTTGTTCAATGCGAAATTTATCTTTTTCTCAAAGAATTATGGTAGTGTGACCCGATGTATATTTATTATGAATAGCTTGAAAGGATTTTGAAGGTATTCAAGAAGATTTTATCATTCTGATAATTCTACGTTATCTCAATTTTTGTTTTTAACTCGTTGTCTCAGTTGCACTGTAATAATGAATAGCTAAGTTCTTTTCCCTCATGCATGCAAATGACGAAAGTGTATGACATTATTTGTTTCTTTATAGAAAACAAGGAAAATTTCCAATTTTGCTCGGCTGTGTTCTATCTTCCTACTAGGTTATCTTTGACGTGGACTATGTGTAAGTACATGAATGTACACTTTGCTATGACTGGACAGGTACATTTTACAAAAGCACACGCAACTTCATCCAATACATGGTTTAATTTTAAAATTAATCTATACTAAATCCAAATTTATAATAAATTGTTCACGTGCCAGCAAAATATTCGTACGTGCCATCTCTAGTAAGCGTGCACCACCGATCTAGGGTATCAAAAGAATTGGTCTTAGACCAATTCTAGCTTTTTTACTTGTTGAAATTTAATTTGCTATTGTAATGAAAACATCATGTATCAAAAATTCAGGGAGGGCGGGACCAAGAAATAGGAGCGGATAGGATGGGGATTGTTGGCAGAGTTTAGGAATCTAGAATTTTCTAACCCAGATAGATAATATGAATAACTTTGAAGGAACCATTTTTGAACAATTTTTACATCTGATTAAATATCGATTCATATAAATCACAAATAACCCTATTTCGAGTATACGTAGTATACGAACGGCTTTCAGCAAAAAGCAAATTTTGAAAAGTTTGTGAGTTATTTTAAAAATATCAAAATTTAATAAGAATACTAATGCGAAGTTATAATTTTTTGTAGAAAAAATGGGTACTCACAATGAAAGGGAGGAGGAATACAAAAACGTTTTTCTAGCGGAAAAAAGGTGTTCAGTGAATTTGAAAATCTGAATTGATGTATCTAAGGTAAAGTGACTTTAATCTTTTATTTTGTTAATATTGTAATCGAAAGTATTACCCTTTTTGTACAAATTGCATCAAAGTCAATAACTTTGATTGGAAGTAATATGAGGAGGCAGTCTGTGCAGCCTTAAGAGCTATGTAAAAAACAAAAATTCGATGACAAGAAAAAAGAATTAAAATTTCAATTATCTAGATAAAAAACTAGATTTTCTGTTATGTTTTCACTTTTTTGGTTTAGAATGAATTTAAGTTTTTTCGACTTCTATATGGAATCTATTACTTAATCAAATTTTTGAATGGATTTATTATTACAATAAATGTGATATTTTGTTTTAAATGAATATACAATATACATAGTTATTCATTTCTACTTTGGTAAACAAGTTTTATGAAATTTGCTCATGGTATTTAGCTCAAGAAAATCAGTGAAAACTCAGGTTTGGTTGTAATATTTCAGTATCATAATATTGTGAATTACCATTATTTTGTGAAATCAGAAAATTATTATAGTGAGATATTACAGCCAAGCTATTTCTTTAGTGCTAATTTTGTGCTACCCATAGCAAACTTCGCTTCTTCATCCTTCAACGGATCAGTTTGTTCGAAGGATAGGATTGCTACCGAATCGATCTGTTACGCTTCTAGTATGATAAAGTCATTATACTGCTCAGCCAAGAGAATATCCAGAAAAAGCGGGCATGGTCCATATAAAAACATCATTTTTGAATCAGTAAAGGAAGTGATTTTTACTCCGAAATATCAGTCAAATATCGGTCAAAAATCGCATTTTGCCTACCTGGAAAGGTATTGGTTTCCCATACACACTCTCAGAGTAATCGTGGCTAAAATGTGATTACCCACCGTAGTAATCACCTTTGTACCTGTAGAAACTTATTCTGTCATCATGTAGATGCTAGATGTTTTTAGCTTCGGGCTTTGAAAAGATCAGGAGTGAAATATGGTTTTGGGTGATATGGTATTTTATGAACTTGCTTGTTCGTATAAGTTCTAATAGATATTCCTGGATTGGAGTGATGTTGGCTGGCAGTTCACGTTCATTAAGGTGGTTCTTCATAAAAAACGCAAGCTACATAATTTTTATCAGGAACTGTAGTACTAAGAAAGTTTTCTCATTCCTAAGTCGTAGTACTTTGTCACATTTGGCAACTCATTTATAAGTGTCTGTAGAAGTATTTTATTTGAGCTCATTGGGTTGATTTCGAATTTGTCTTGCGTGTTTGATTCTTCATACTTTTAATTGATTAGTCTAAATGCCTTTAATAAGGTGAAAGTGAGATGACAGCTGTAGTTGTGGTCTTCCTTCCCCGCTTAGATACCCTTTTTTAGGTGTAGGAACAGGTAATATATTTTCAGGTAAAATGAGGTCTAACTTTATTTGTAGTTAAAGGCGAGGACTAGGTCACATAAATGATCCCTGATGTTCAATGGCTGATGATAGGACCGGCTGATAAATAGCTTCCCATGGCGTAGACTGATTGTCGACCCATGTAGTGTTTGAAGGTGTTTGCACGTTATTTATTGTCAGTGATTACAATTTAGCCAAGAAATCAGCATCAGTAGAAATATCACGGTTAAAAGGATATATTCCAGAATTATTGAATGCATTTGATGCCATTTTATATAAGCCTTTCGAAACAACTGAGCTATGTCATATGGCTTGAGCCGTCTATGGAAATGCAGCAGGATAATCGGTATTTTTCACTATAGTGAGCAGTGCACCCATGTATCAGGATGTAGGCTTATGATAGTCACGTGCATTTTACGGCTAAGCTCTGAGATTTGAATATTACATATGTGACTATAATGTTTAATTTTAAGATAGATCTTAAGAAGAACTGGAAAGCTCTATTGATCTTGTCTTGTCTATAAGAAATGTTAAAACTATTCTGTAAACAAATGAGATTGTATCTATCCTGAAGGATGGATGGACTCACCCAATAGCGCCAGGAAGAGCCCCTTACATAAAATTATCAGTATATAGTTCTTTTTAGGGGATATCATTGTTGGTGGTATGTACGTATAGGTCCCCATTAAACTATTGACGCAAACAATGCAGTCATTAGTGATCCCCGTTCAGCTGATGGTTCAATTCAATTAATTTAATTCAAATGTACAGAAGAACATTTTATAATTAGTACATAAAATAGTGGCAGCAAATATTTAAAATAAAGTAAAAAACTAATTAAATAACTAAAAGTATTCCTACGCGTCATACAAAGAATAGAACAAAGAAAATTGCATATAAAAATATAAATAGAAATAAAAACAAAAGAATAAAATTTAAAGAAATTATACAACGAGCAAAAGTAATGAGTGAAATGAAATTAATTAAGAACCAAATTGTTAATTGATTAACGGATTTATCCATGAACGATCTACCCCCGCCAGTAAAAGAACTACATCTGACATAGTTAAAATTACGCATTTAAATTATTAATAAGCTCTTTTAATTTACCAATCGAATCAGTGCACCAGTGCAACAAACGCGCAGCTTGAACGAAGTAAGTAACTTTGAACAGAATGGAATGGAAAACAGGATTAAGTAAATTAAATTCTCGTGCAGAATTCAAGAATCGCAGTTGCTAAGATAGTTTGATTTGCCGGTATAAATAATTTTGTTGAGGGAGGCTAATAGCCTTCTCTGTAGGTATGTACTCATTGAGAGCAAGTTATTACTGAAAGATGAAATGTGAACATAACATCTAAGTCCATACACAAATCTAACCTGGTACCAATTGGCAGAATACCAGTCGGTAACCATAGCTGCCGGAAGCCACCATAGATTTTACCTATCATATTACCAATATGGTCACAGCACTTCGTTTTCGTAACAGTTAAAAACTAAGATATTTCAAATGTCCAGAAAAAGGCAAGGCAAAACCATTTAAAGTCACAGGTGGGAGATACGAGTCCGTTATATCATTACGATAGAAGGCAATACACTGAGCCTTGAGTTTATTCAGTTTTAAGTCATTATTTGTAGCCCAACGCGAAACATTTTCCAGGTCGGAATTAATACCATCAAAGCAATCTTCTATAGGTCTGTTAATTTGAAGCTACACGTCATTAGAATGTAAATGAATATTGCAACTGTCAATGGAATTGGGCAAATCATTTATAAACATACTGAACAATACTGGAGTCAATATGGACCCTTGTGGGACACCGAAACTTGGCAGATAAGCACAGGACACAAGATCACTAACTTTCACATAATGAGATCTTCCTGATAGAAAGCTACCAATGAGCGCAACAAACGGATTTGAAATATTAAGGTAAAGCATTAGTTTAGAATGCAATTGAGGATGATTAACCGAGACAGAAAGCTGTAGAGAAGTCGAATAAAGTTAAGAGACATAAATGGTTAATGTCAAGTGATTTTCTAATGTTAGACGTAACTTCAATCAATGCCGTTTCGCAACTATGGAACAGACGTAAGCCAGATTGGTAAGGGACTGAGCAAGTTACGACAATTCAAATATTCAATAATTTGAAGAAACTTCTGTATTCCTTTGGCCAAGAAGCAGAGAATATTTATAGGGCGGTAAACAGCTGGTATACTTACTTTTAAAACGTTAGGTACCGGTAAAACTTGTGCAGTTTTGCATATAGAGGGGAACTGAGAGGTGGTTAGAGAGGTGCTGAAAATCCGTAGCAATGGTTTGATAATCCATGGGAGAACTGTTTTTACAAATCTAGGTCCTTCAGGTCTTGTTGGATTGGATTTAATAGCATAAATAACATTTATAACTTCAGATTCATCAACACATCTAGAACTAAGGTCATCATTATTATCATAATCCGATTCCAAACGCCGAGGGCTTGATGACATATTAGGTGTGGAAGAGGGTTGCAAAGATGAGAAATAACGGTTGAATAATTCAGGATCAATATTTCTTGCGGAACTATCTTTGACGTATACACCTGCATTAACTCAACTAAAATAGTCTCGCGCATAAAGATCTTAGCGCGTTATTCTTCGATTTACACTGAATCTATTATAACTCTCCTGAAAATAATTGTACATCTGTGAAAATTTGACAAATAAAAAACTTTTTTTTCCGGTTCTCTTGCAACATACAAAGCAAGAAGCGTTTTTATAGTGTGGTGCTGAGAGCTCCTTTACCACACGGAAATATGAAGCTCAATAGCTTAAGGTACATTTCCTTTAGGTTCAACACCTTATAAATACAGTTACACAAAGCGCACTTTAACTCTATTTTAAAGAGTATATGAAAAATAGAAGCAGTGGGAATTCTACTTTTATACGTAAGCTTTGGCTATGTACATACTAGTAAAGTTATGCCTGGAGGTAAGTTTGTCAGGACTTTTGTAAAGAACTGCTACAGGAAGTAAACATTAAAGTTGTGCTATGAAATTTAGAGCTTTTAACCGTTAAAGTTACTGCGATAAAGTTCAGTCTTGCAATTGTAGCTGTGCATGATTATCTACATATTCTACCCATTTCTATAAAATTTTCAAGGCGAAATGCGAATGTGAACATATTTTACAGTGGTCTCATTACACAAGAAAACAGTAATAAAAATTTTCATAGTTTTCACACGTAAAATAATTTCTAATTTTCGTAATAAATGTGTAGCTGTGCAAAGTTTGTCAACTAAAAAGTTTTCTTACATTTGTAAGACGTTTTTGTACTAAATAGACTGAAGAAGGAAGAGTTAGGTAAGAATTGTATGACCAATATTTACCCGTAAAAGCTGCAGTAAAATATTGGTAATGAACTTTTCTGAGCTATGCATATTAAAAGTAATTATTGTAGCGAAAGAAGATATTTATTTTTATGAACTAGAAAATTAGCAGGAAGTATGTCCGAAAAATAAAATGAACAGGTATCCGACAACGTTTGCTTTCAGCCTGAATCTATTGCCACCGAAGGCCCCAGTGATTCAAATATTATTGAAAACCCCTCAATTTTTACCTTTCGCGGAGTGAATAATGTGGAGGCACTCAGTGCTATTTTGGATATTAAATCTAAAGCCACTGGATATGATAGCACGTCTTAAAACTATTGCCTCGCTAGTCATCAACCAATACATTTAATACTTAAAACAGCAATTTCGCGCAGCCTGGAGATTTGCGAACGTGCTACCTATTCCTAAAAAGATAACAAATGCGTCACCCGCCAATTTAATACCCATTACACTACTTTGTTTTCTTTCCAAAGTTTTCGAAAAGCTGTTGTATGGACAAGATCAACATTATATTCTGGAAAACAACTTAGTGAGCTATTGGCAATCTGGATTTCGACCAAAACATAGTTATGAAATCACTCTTCCTATAGAGCACAACAAAAGAAGCACTAAATAAAAGGAAATATTTTTTTAACACTTCTGGATTTCGATAGCGCTTGCCATAAAACTCTAGACGAAAAATTATTTAATCGGTTTTATTTCACTAGAAATTTGTTTGCTTGGATTCTTTTTAAAACTACGCTACCAGAAGGTAACCACAGGATAACTGTTCACTCTCATTTTATTCCTCTAAACCGAGGGGTTCCTCAGGGATCCAATCTTGCTACGTTCCATTTTAGCCTTTTCATTAATGACTTGTCTCAGGTAGTATGGGATGCTGATATTCACATGTCTAATTAAGCCATCCAGGGAGCCTTTATGAATATTGCGATTCGCGCAACAATTTGTGTATAGCTTTTAATTAGTTCATGGAGAAAAGCCTAAGACTAAACCCGCGAAACATCAACCTTCATTGCCTTCTCTTATCCAACACCAGATTGTTACATGGTACATGCAATAACGTTGATTGGATCCGCTATTATTCTTTATAAGAACAAAATCCGTAATTTTGGGTGTTGTGCTTAATTTAAAAATGTCATGGTGTGATCAAATAAAAGATAAAGGTAATCTCTTCAAAATCTACGCCGGTCTTCGGCGTCTATGATTATCCCATACTATACAATAACCTAAAATTCGTTGTAACCTAATAAGATCCTTGCAATTTATTGCACAAAGACACTTAGTTTTCACTAAACTCGACTGCTGTTGAACCCGACAATAAAATGTCGCATTTAATTTGAATTTGGTGTGCATAGATTTGGTCATGTGTTACAACTTAATTTCGCGTTGCTTGGATTGCTTGGTCACTTGCTCCTTTAGGCATTTATTTAAATGAATGCCCTTATTATTTCTTTATACTCTTCTTACTACGCAGCCTTTTTATTTGCGTAGCATGATTCAGCCCTTGCATTTAACCAGAGGATATAAACTTTTCCACAATTTCTATTTTTGGGGATTCTTGCATTGTTCACTTTAAATGACTGTGGAATCAGTTACCCAAGTGAATCCAGAGGGTCTGCACCTTCGGCACATTTAGGAAAGTTGTCGTGGATTTTTATTGCAATTATTTCTCTATTTCTTTTTCTATTTTTAAATTGTTACATAGTTTGCAGATTGTATAATAAATATGAATATGATATAGAGAACGTTCAGAGTCAAGGAAATGTTGGTACTCTAATACTCTCGACTTTTCAACGCCTTTGATAACTTAAACCACAGCATTATCTCTCGGATACAGCAGCTGTTGCTCTGATAAAAAACCTTTCTTACTATTCGGTTTCAAAGTGAGTCCCTCTCTAAAACAATTGATCTATCCTCTGGGGTACCAGAGGGTTAACATCAGCCTCTTTATTAATGATTCCCCTTAATAATTGTATGTAGATAACAATGTTCATATATATGCCAACGAATTATATTTACATTTGAGCAGATCCATTAGAGTTGTCGATGAATGCATGGCCCGCATAAACTATAATGTAGAAAGAATAAATATAAATGAATAAATAAATAATTATTCTAGGCGTAATCGGTTAGTGTTGAAGCCAAGCACGACAAAATGCATCGCATTTTATAACGGCCCAATTTGAGATGGGTGTAATTTAACCATGCAAATTAAAGTCACGAACCTTGGTAAAGCACTAAATGGAATTTTTTTTTACTTTTGTTTTTATTTTCTATAAATAATCAACTCAAATTACGATTTGACTCTGCTGTCCACATATGAACCATACCCCCTTATCTTCTGGTTACCGTGAATTAAAGCTTTCCTTCAACCATCATTACACTTTGAAATTTCATCAAGAAGTAATTCAATGATTGTGTGTATCCTGTTTGTGATTTTTTCAATTAGGAAAAAAGCGTCATCAAAATTGGGAGCACCGACAACTTTTGGAACCCTAAATGGCACCACAAAACCTCAAAGAGAAAAAGCCCCCGAATAAATTGCTCTTTCCAGTTCGAAATTAAATAAAAGTCAGAAAAATCTGCTATTGGTACTGGTGCTGTCGTGTTTATCTTTTCAATTTCTCTCGCAAATTCTAAACTCATGTCACAAAATTTGTACGGTTGTGTTGTGTCAAATATCGTGCGAAAGATTCCCTTCCATTTTCCTTAAATAAATGTAAATTTATGCTTATACATTGGCTGCGACAAACCTCGCTATTAAATTAGCTGCTTTGTACATAATGTAGTGAAGTTTTTTTTTTGTTTATTTAACGGTAACGAAATTTGCTTAACTGTGAGAGAAAATATTACGCATAACGCGCCTTAATGACGCACTTTTCTTGGAAAGGCACCAACAATATAGAGTCATATAATATAGTAACAACAACATTTTTAGGGTTTCATAAAATAAGTAGGCATAAGAGCATGATGAAATAGTGTTGGAACGCGCAAAAGTATATTAAAAATAAAAATGGTTAGGTGTTCTACATATGTGGCCAAGATTAAATTTTTTTATACCAATTACACTGTATTACAGCGAAAATATACTTTTGACGAGACATTGTTATATTTGTTGCAGTTGTTGTTATGTTGCATTTTTCACATTTTCACAGTTTTTGCGGTTAAAACCCATCGTTTCTTCAACTTTTTGTGTATTTCAATTTTATACGGAAATATGGCTACTTAATGAGCAAAAATTCGATAGCTCAGTCAAATTTCAAACGATTTTAGTTAACAAATACTCATTAGACGCGGAATCGATTTCGCTATTAATGATGTGAACAGAAAAAAATATTGTAATATGTATTGTTGTCAAAATTGAAAAAATGTGTAAAAAATGGTAAATTTCGAAATGTTGTCGCCTGTAACTTAGTGACTTTTCATCGTCACGAAATGAGGAGCATATCGTTAGAAAGGCCTAACTTTTTTTCAGAAAACAATTCAACATCGAATAAAAAATGGAAGAGTTATAAGTTATTATAAATGTCGTGTCCCAATAATAAAACTCACGAATCAATCGAGCAATAAAAGAATAAATCTTTAAATCAAAGAAAACACACGAATTGCATTTAAAACAATACTTTATTAATCCGAGAACTGACCTAACTTAATGACAATATAACTAAGCTACCTGGCGCTTAGGTAACCTGAACCGACTCTAATCACGATAAGACTGTACACTTTACGGCACTCGCCACTCCAGTCATTGGTCTTTTATGCACCAATATTCGGAAGTAGACTTTACTTAACAACGCGGATGTAAACAAACGACAACAACCTTGCCGTTTGTTCTACCGGTTGCAGCACCTGAGTCGCTCAGTAGTAGACAATCGCTTTACATAATAATTACCATGCTAGGTTAATTATTATTGTAATCGTCGATTTTTCCACTAAGCACTCATCTCAGCCAGCTGTTGAGCTAATCAGCAAAATAACCGACAGTTGCAGAACAGTACCATGCGACGTTACTGTTTAGCAATTGCTAATTATTTCACTAAAATGCGCCCTTGGCTGCTGGAAGAATCTTCCGTATATTGGGCCATAACATATATATGAACCTACCGAGTAACTGTTTTTTTTTTTGTCTAAAATGAGATGAGAAATTTCTAGTATCCCAGCAAACAAAATGAATCGAAAATAATTCGAAAATAACTTGCCATGGGTAAGCATAACCCTCGAAACCGATATTGCCAAATGCTCGTTTCCAATTTAGGCGGCGGACTAAATGGACATAAGAAAGCAAGCTAAAAAATGTAATTTATAAGTAATTCCCCTTTTCCTTACCAAAAACAGGTATATATATTTTATATACTTGCCAACTGCGAGGGTTGAGTATATTACTTTTAATATACTAATTTACACATATTTTTAATGTGTCTGGATTGATATTTTGTAACTCTAAACTCAATCTTTTTTTATATATTTCCACAATGTGTTATTATAATTTTTCTTCTTTTAATTAAGATTGTGTTCTTGGAGTGCACTTCCATAGCTATAAATTAAACAAACAGAAACAAAAACTTGCATAAAGCTTATATTTTCCACGTCCACGTTTTTTCCATTTCTTGAATTGATTTCCACGAGGCTTGCGAAAGGCGAGAAATAGGCAATAGTTGAAAGAGAGGCAATCATATACACACTTTATTGCCATAATGCTGTCCCTGTTGCAGAACTATTGCTCATTCCGTACTTTTGGCAAAACCTCGCCAAATTGTTAGCTGGGATGCTACTAAAACTAAAACCACTAGACCTACAACATATACTCTGTTTCATCAAAAGTATATCGACTTTATGTTTTTTTTTTGTAACTTAGTGTTATTAACCTTCAAGGTAATACAATGTAAGTCAAAACAACTTATAGAACTGTTTACGTAGTTTGTGACTGTAAATATAAATAAATTCCAGTTATAAAATCCACTTTTAGTTAAGTCGATTTTATGTACATAACATTACACCTGGTAGTTGCAATATGCCCCACCTAATGTTGCAAATGACCCTAAAATATTGAGCTTTTTCTAAAATTAAATAATTTTTTTCTTATGACCTAAAATTCGAAGTAATTAACAGAAATAGTAAATCTGTTGCAACTATCCCCCATCTCCATTAAGCATAAACAGCATAAACGTCTATCACTCTCGAGGAACTATAACAGATAAATAAGTTAGTCGATTGTTTCCCTCCCAATTTCTGATTTTTGTTAGAATCACACTCTAGATAAATTTAGCTAGGCAAAGGAAACTCCTGATCAATCACTATGATACTATTTTTCTCTTCGCCAAATAGGCTAACATAAATAAAAGCCATATTTATAATGCGGTTCTGTGTTTAAGCTGACGATAGTAGCAGCTTCTGTGAACCTCTTTGTCCAATAATTGTTTCAAACCACAAGAAAGTAAGCCGTTTGAACTTAGTTAAACAATGGTTTGGCATGTCTGTGAAGGCCTGCATCCTTATCATTTCCGACAGGTCCAGGTGTAGGTGTTACAAGAAAATGACTCCAGAAAAGAATATCATTCTATTTTATTGTTTTTTGAGAAATAAGCGTTTGAATATGGATTTCCTAAACTCTATGTTGTCGGCCGATGAAGGCTTTTTTAACAGTTTACGAATCACTAATTGCCATAATTTACACACTTTGTATGAAGAAAATTCTCATCTGAGCCTACCGGACTGATTTCAACATCAATTCACAGTGAACGTATAAGCTGAAATGATCAACGATATCGTAATTGGATCACTTGAAATGAAAAAATCGTAAATTGCACTTATTTCGAGTCCATTTATGGAAATTACAGCTTCTTTTCCGTCCAATGATGATGACGAATCCGAAGAAATACATAGACGTTTTCTTTACCCAGCTTTCTGCTAATAAATTGTGTTGAAGAAGCGTCTATTCATCATTTTCCGCATCCAAATAATTATTATTATTGGTCTCATCCATTATGATTAACGGTATAATTTTTTTTCCTAAAAACAATTTAACTAATTGTTTAATAATTCACAAGTACTCATTTCTGCTGCAGTTAAACTGTAAACGGCTAATTTATTTGATTCATTGTTAGTCATCCTGGGTACTCTGAGGCCAAAAATAGATTATCAACCACAAGCCACAGGCCACTGAATACACGCTCCAAAACCCTCGAGAATACTTCCCCACAGGCCACTGGATACACGCTCCAAAGCCCTCGAGAATACTTCAAAAACCATGAAACCGAATTCTATATGGATGCGTTGTGAGTCCGTTTTCTAAGATGTTCTATATTGATACTTATGGAAAAATGGCAAACATTGATCGTATATATGCTAAAGAGCCTAAACTACTATACATAGAGGAAAATAGTCTTCTAGTAATTTAAAGCCTGGTTCCTTACCTTCCTAAAAGCTTCACTTCCTATATACCGCACTTAACAAAATAATAAAATTGTTTTGATTACAAAGCAACCTTACCATTTTACGCCCACTAATTCTCAACTGCAAAATAATAATTGCATATTTTTATGTGCATCTGGAGTCCGAAACTGTAGGCAGTTACATTCGATTTCATCAAATCACGGCGTGCCATGACAGCATAGTCTGAGGAAACGTACTCATTTCGTTAAGATAAATTTTTCTAAATAATTTTGTTAGGAAAAGTATAAAAATTTTATTTCGGTTCGGAAGATAAGAAAGCAAGTGTTTTAGTTTCACACAGGTGAGTAAAGATGTGGACTGTATAAAGTTGAAAAAAGGAATTATAAGACTAATTTTATCTTTAAACAATTTATTTAAGCATACACATAGGTGTTATCACGTCGAGAGCCCGAACAAGAAGAAAGAATGTAGCGAAAAAGACTACTTGAACAGATTATTGATACAGTTATCAAAATTAAAATGAAGCATTACAGAACGCGTTTTAGTTACTTTACGTTAAGTGACTCTCTGCGAAATATTTTCAAGTACATTTGTGTGTAACTAGAATAAGTGTACAATTTATAATTTAGGATGACTGCGGTTGTATAGTGTTGCTTGTAGTTGCGGACGTAATGAGAGTTACTTGCCTGCTTGATGGTATTTTTTTCAGCAAAATTAAGATTATCAGAACACCATTTTTCTGTCTGAATAGTAGTTTAGAGTGTAGGAGCTATTCAAATCAAATTTTCGTCAGTTTTACATAAGAACACTGCAAATATTTTAGAATGTTAGGACCCCGTTGGGGCTCTCATGTGATAGGGAGGGAGTCTTTTTCATGGCTTGTGAAGTATTCTCGAGGGTTTTGACGCCTCTGAATCAATATAAATGTATCGCCTAAGATAAATTCCCGGCCACAGGACACAAGCCACATTTTATTAAGTCCTGAAATACATTCACGGCCTCATACCACGAACCACAAGCAACTTGAGGCCCGTGGGCGACTGCTGAAGCAAAGTAACTTACATTCCAGCCACTGGCCACAAGAAGCCATGCTTCTTATTATGAATAAATGTATGTATTTTCATGTAATTAATAATTTTTTCGCAGAATTATTGAAATAGTTCTTACAGGTAAATAACATTTTTGACTGATAAACAAAATTCCGACTAATTACAAACCTCCCGCCATTTTGAATAACCGATACCGTTTTTATACTTCAATGTTGGTAGTACTGGGGTCACGAGCCACAAAATATGAGATTTGATCAAAACGTGTCCACGGCCACAGCGTGGATTGTGGTCTGCAGCCGCGAATGTAATTTAGGCCATACATTTACATTGTTTCAGAGGCGTGCATCCAGTGGCTTGTGGTCGTGAATGTATTTTGGGCCTAAGGCGCAAGCCACCGGATGCACGCGTCTGAAGCAATGTAAATGTATTGTCAAAGTTACATTCGCGGCCACATGCCACAAGCCACGATGTGGCCGTGGCCAAGTTTGAGCAAATCTCAAATTTTGTGGTTCGTGGCCCCGGTACTACCAACATTGAAGTATAAAAATGGTAGGTTATTCAATATGACGGAAGATTTGTAATTAATTGGAATTTTTTTATCAGTTGGGAAAGTTGTTTACCTGTGTGAATTAATTCATATTGTTTTGTAATAATTCTGCAAAAAAATACAATGGAAGAAAAAATTATTAATTACATGAAAATTTCATATATTTATGCATAATCAGAAGAATGGCGTCTTGTGGCCAGTGGCCGTGAATGTAACTTAGTTGGCTTCAGCAGTAGGGCACAAGCCTCAAGTGGCTTGTGGCCCGTGGCCTGCGGCCGTGAATATATTTTGGGCCTAAATCTCAAATTTTGTGGCTCGTGGCCCGGCAGTATGAACACTGAAGTATAAGAATAATAGGTTATTCAATATGGAGGGGGATTTGTAATTAATCGGAATTTTGTTTATTAGGGAGAAAAGTTGTTTACCTGTGTGAACCATTTCATATTGGGTGGTAACAATTCTGCAAAAAAATAAAACTGAAGAAAGAATTATTAATTATATGAAAATACAGTGGCCGTGAATGTAACTAGTAGGGCTTCAGCAATAGGCCACGGGCCTGATGGTATTGGAAAAAATGGGAATTTTATTTTACAGTGATTTTACATCTCTTTTCGGCACGTTAGTCAAAGGGGAATTTATCTGTTTCTTAGTAAATTAAGGTAGTGTGAGCCGATGTAGGAAAATTTCATTACCATGAGTAGCTTGAAAGGAATTTGAAGATATTCAGTGTAATTCTATGTTATCTTAATTTTTGTTTTGCACTCGATATCCTACATTATTTAGTTCTTTTCATCCATTCATGCAAAAGGCGAATGTATTTATATTTCCTTCAATTTTCTTCTTAGATTGGAATATGAAACAATTTATTTATTATTCGATGTCCAAAAAAAATTGTGTAATTTAGTGGTATTCATCTTTTTTATTTCTGGAAATTTATTATGAAAATCAAAAGTTAGAAGTTAATCAATTGCGTTGACACTAAAATTACAAAAAAAAAATTTACAAGTGCAGTTAATCGATTGGGCTTTTGAATTGCTTCGAGCTTTGCCGTTTAAGAAGTTCTCTTTAAACAACATATATCTCACTAATAATGTGGCTGTAAATGACCTTATGACAAAAAGGCGAAATGAAGTTCTGCGAATTACTAAGCCCTTCTCAGAAAAATTGGCTGTACAATTCAATGATCGAGTTATATACCTATATTTTTTATCCTTGAAAAAGTACTCTCAGTTATCGATGTATCTATTTCCTGAAGGATTTACACTAAAATTTCGAATATTTCTCCAATGTTGTCCTCGCAACGATTATTAACTGTTTTTATTACTTCACACCCCTGAATTGCAGTCGTTAAAATCAACACGAGAGAACTCCCTCTGCAGTTTTAGGGATTTACCTATTTGGCTGGCTAGCTGGCCTGTTCAAAGTCTGAATGTCCTACGTAAGTATGTACATATGTTTGTTCATTCGGAAATAGCTCGACGGTATGTAATTTCATTTCCATAATGAAACTTGCATGTTCTGCGGCTGAATCGAAATTGGATTTGAGCTTGCGTGGATAAAGCAAGTTGAAACTGAATATTCAGTGGCTGAAGGTATAATGTATTTCGTTTTTTTTTTCAAGAATATTTTTCTAATTTTTTTTGGAGGACAAATGGGAAATGTATTTTTGCTCGAAATATTTTGCATATAAGGTCTTAAATGTTATAATTTGTAGTGGAGTTACATTAATTGCCTAGATATATCTACATTGGGATATTAGATCTATAGAATCCAACTTTCTTATATTATATATGCGTATGTACGAGTTATGTTTAATTAAAATTAAACACTAAGGATTTTTTTCTTCTATTGATTATAGATCTGCTACCATGATCAATTGGGTATTCATCAAACAAAAAAAGGCTATTGCATTTCAAAATCAGTTTCTTGAACTTTGTGCGTCCTCCAAAATATTAGATGCAGGATGTAAACTTATTTCGTTATAACCTAAAAGTGACATTGATGACACTAAAAATTAAGAATAGAAGGATTTTTAAGAATTTTTATTTTTAACGATTCGAAATCAAATCATAAAGAGGAAAAAACTACTGCCTCGTCCGGGGTTTGAAACTGTTAGCTCAGGGGTAAGGGAAGTCACCCGGCATGCCGAAGGTCCCGGTTTGAAACACCGGACGAGGCGTTTTTTTTCCTCTTGTATTTATGATTTGATTTAGAATCGTTAAAAATAAAAGTTCTTAAAAATTCTTCTATTCTTCATCTTTGAGCGATTCTAACAATTGTAGGTTCGATTCCCGTTCGCGGGACAATAAATACTAAAAATTAGTTTAGAACTGGGATAATTACTTGAACTAGTTTAAATCTGGGGTCATTGATTCAGTTCTCTGGGTAGTACCTACTGCTACTGATTGTAGAAGACTACGACATTATGACGTTAGGAACTACATAGCTCAAGGGCTGTCATTCTCTAGGGAATAAAAAGAAGAGCAACTGCTTTTCATATTCACTGAAAGCTTAAAATACTTAGGAAGAGCTCTGACGTTCAGTTCATTGTTTAGATTATGTATATAGCAGAAAAGGTTAGGCTATGCTGTACAAAATTTGTGTACGTGTGATTTTTTGACACAGGAGTGGAAATGACAAGAGAACGGAGAGACTATTGTGCGTCCGTTCGACATTTCTGCTTCATTTTTGACATTTGATTTTGGGATTAAAACGTGACTAAAAGTGATTTATACTTTTTAAAAGTGAAAAACTGGAGTGAAATATGGTTTTCTGCAATAGATTTAATATAATCGAGACTCCGGAGTCTTGAATTACGGCAAAGAAGTGCGGTCTGCTGTGCTGCAGAAACGACTCGAGTAATTGCCATATGAGATCATTTTTAGGCAAGTTTAATTGTCTTAATAATGAATTGTAGTATTTTAAATGAAATAAGGGTGAAATAATTATAAAATAAATCCAATGCCGGTTTGTTGGTTTACAATTGAATTGTTATTGGTTAGCCATACAAAGGTAATCCTAAAAAATATTCTCAGAAAATAATGGGGGACATAAAAAATTCTTAGAAATATTATTAATTAAAAATTAATGTGTACTGCAAGGTTCTATGCTCCCTCCCATTCTCTTCCTCATTTTTATTAATGATCTGCTAGCTCTCACCTGCTCTCACTTTCAAATCCTATTCATAGTTTTGTAGACGACAGCACCCTTGATTTCATGTACCCGTTCGACTCTATAGCTGATTCCCGTGGGAAAAAAAATAAATGTATTACGATTAAATGGGAGCTCTTCTATTAAATTTCTTTAATACTAATGAAGTTTCAACCGCAGGATTAAAAATACTTCCACGACTAAAACGAACACATCGATGTGGTTCTAATACTGGATGAAAAATGTTTAGTTTTTTTTCATCATAGCCTATCCTTTTTGCTATATAATCTAAGGTACATCTGATTTAGTAAAATATCATACCGGAAAACATGTCATCAACACCAATTTTTCATACTGGATTTAAAAAGCACAAAAGCTTGCTTTAAAATGACCTATCATATTCTGTACTTAAAATGTAACGCTTTCTGTGGTCTTTGCATTTTTTCTTAAAGAAATCCAGGAAGAAAGCTCAGTAAATGCCAGTTAGTGGGTAATTATCTTTTACGGCTTTCTGTTTTAACCTATATGCGGTATTCGTTACTGAAAATGACATACGATAAAATCAAATCAAGGCAGGAAGTTGTTTATGACTACAAGCACTTGCAAGCACCACCCGCAAGACATAGATTGTAAAGAGGCTAAATTTAACCTACCCAATTTAGGGGAGGACGGAGATAATCATAGGTCGACTCTGCACATGGTGTCCGCAAGGTAAGTGACACAGTCGCGTCGCCCCTACAATTAATCTTAACCTTTTAACCCATGAAGTCATCGTTCATGAAAACTATGAGGAAAATAATATATTTTGTATTATAAACTAAAGAAAACCCCGTGCTCTCTTCGTATTTCGTGTGAGTCCCATTAAGCTTCTAATGGCTGATTTACATTACTCGAACATTGCTAGAAAACAGAGTAAGTAGTTTCCCCTTATCTGAAAATACTTTAGAACGATAAGGACAAAAGATAATCCAGAAAAAATTTTACTGAGTTAAATGTCGAATTCCCCGACGAAGGGGAAATTTTTACTGCCATAATTAACCATAGCAACAATTTTTAAACAAATTTTAAAAAAATTTTTTATAAAATTATTATAAATTTTTTTTAAAAAAAATTTAAATATGGAATGTGTCAAAATTTTAAAGGGAATATTTTGTATTCTGTATTGTTCTTGAAAATAGTGCCTTTTTTATCCGATTTTGTCTCTTTCATTAGATGGTGATACTGTAATGGAATTTAAAAGGAACAGCCATGTTGTGCCATCACTGAATGTTTCTCACAAAATAAAAAAAAATACAGAGGTTATGGTCAGCAATGACGGGAAGGAATACATAACACCGCAACATGTCGAAAAGGAAATTTTGAAGGAGTTCTATGTTTTTTGGGGGACGAGTCAATCTGGTTGAGTTGTCGAAGATTTTAAATCTTGATTTGAGCAAAGTGTGTGTGTTAATTCAAATGTACGAAGTTTGACACAATGCTGGATAGCGCAGTAACCTTTGGAGCAATCCAGGAGCTCGTTCAACCGAATTAAAAAATATTAAAACAAACTGTAAAAAATGTTTCCAAATTTACCATGGTTTAGTGAATAAAGTTATTTGAAAAATAATTAAAATTTAAAAATTTAATTGAAATTTTATAACTCAATTAACCATACTTTCAACGCAAGTTTGCAACGAGAGCACTATGAGTCCTTTCAAGTTATCAATATGCGTTCAATGCTTTGGAGATCTAAGTTATTTTGTTCATATGAGTACAAATATACCTACCATTATCTGATGCAATGCCAATGGTTAATGGCACGATCCGTTTTTATAAAGACACCCCACCCTCACCTGACTGACATAACACAAGCTCCTTAAGCAGAATCAGCTCCTCATTTTGAGACCCCACATATAACTCGAACTCATCTGAAGATATCTTTTTTTACTACAAAAATGTAGTTAGCTTCAAGCAAATAGTTGGTGTTGTAAGGATTTAAGGAGTGCAATTCAAATAAAATAATTTATTTAAGAGTGGTTAGATATACACTTAACACAATTACATGTAAAAATTAAATTAAATATTAGTAAATCATATTCTCTTTCTAAGTCCCGAAATTGGGCAACATGATAGGAAGCCTCCGAGAGAGTTACTTTCACTGGTGCTCTTGTCATCATTTCCACACTTCCTCAGGGAACAATTCTTGCTTGGGCAGTAGATTCTAATACAGAAATTTTTCCACTGCTCTGATCACCAGTTACTCGAGGTAAGTGGTCAGTAGTCGAATAACTGCTATCATATCCGGACAGTTCATCTAATACTTCAGAGTACTTCTTCTCCTCGTTGTTTAATCGTGGATCTATAAAAAGGGAAAACGTATAACTATATATATTATATAAAAACTACCTTGAAATTTCCTTAACAGCACCTTAAGAAGCTTAATAAAAAGCTAGCTCACTGGAGTCGACAAATTGCTTGGGAACATTTGTTCCCATCGTTTCATCCGGAAATACTAGCGATGTATTTTGTTGTGGTGGTAACGGTTCCATTATTCTTGTAATGCGAGCAAATTCACCAGATCCTCTAGATGGTTTTTATGAAGATAGTCAATCGAGCACGGTGCTACTAATGTCACTCTAAATGCCACTTTTGGTTTACTCAAAATTACTGGACTTTCTCGTTTCATTCGTTGAGTATAAATTTTCAAGTGCAATTCACCTGAAATTATAACTATTTAGTAACATCATGTTATTATAATAAATTGTTTATATAAATCTTACCCATTCCTGATACAATAGTTTCTTTATCCTCATCATAAATGAACTGGCATGTACGATCCTCCTTGATGAAACATGATATTGCTTCTGCAAAATTATCACAATCTTTCGAATTACTGTTTTTGACGTCTGACTAATTTTTGCAATTGACAATTTGATAAAATATCACAAGTGACACTTCGCTATAAAAGAATGGGAAATAATGTTTTGACAGTCGATCAGCTCTTAATTTTTTTCTAATAGTGGAAAGTAATAAAACCGTCTCACTCACTTTGTCAGTGAAATCGCATGTTCGAGTAATGCAAATCAGCCATAATGGTAGCAAACTTTGAATTCGTCAAAATTTAGGGCTGAGTTTTACAAAATCGGTCGATTCGATTATTATAATTATTCATGGGTTTTTAAAAAAACTACTAGAACATTAAATTCGGGGAAGTGGCATTCTTAGCTCTAATGGATCCCTAAATTTTGACGTATTCAAAACTTATCTACTATGAAATGGCCCATCTAAATTAACGTTATTTTTTGGCTCTCTCGATTACAAGAAAAATTTGCTGTTTTCAAGAGAGCATCAACAGTATTTCTCTTTTTCATTTGAAAAATTCTTTCTTCTTCCTATTTTCAAGATTACTTATTTCGATTACAACCGCATCAATCTGGAAGCATTATACACCGAGGTGGATGCAATTGCATGGGACACAGTTCATAACTTACATGCAACCACGTCCCTCTTGTCAGCAGAACGATTTTCAATACTAATTATCCATGGTGTGCAACCTATATTCACAATCTTATTCTGTCTCGTAATAGGCCATATAACAACTAGAAACGATATTGTTTAACCATTTATTTGGAAGAATACCGTGCGCTAAGAAATTCGGACTACTTGCACTATAAGAAGCGCAGAGAAGAGGCATATCCTTATAGTGGGAGATTCGAAGAAACTCTTGAAAAATTTCGTATCGTTTAGTATCGGAAATTCCAATAACTGCGAATTGAATGTTGAATCTGAGAATTTAAATAGGAAGCTGGTTGTTCAAATCACAATGTACGACCTCCATCATTTAACTTTTCTGAAATTAGTTTCGAAAGAGTTAACAGTAGTGAAATCTTTGATATAACTAGTGCGTTTCGGTCTAAAGTAGTCATCATTAATAGGATTTCACCTAATTTCTGTTAAATGTTTCTGAAATTTTGTGCATGTCCTTTGTACATATATGTAACATTGCTTTTCGACATCTTGTCTTCTGAGTCAATGGAAACATACAAAATTAATCCCATTACCGTAATATTAAAAACACAATTGTAGTGAGTTTCGTCCTATTAACATTATGTCTATTAACAACCTGTCTAAAGTAATCGAAAAGGTGATTTCCATTCAAATCACTCGCTATACTATGGAGTATTCAGTTCAAAAATCTGTTGAATAATCATCAATGCGGATTTCAATCTGGTCACACCTGCACGACTGCTCTGATGGAGATTACTGAATATCTTCTCCATGCAATTGAAGAGAACTAATTAACCATCGTTGTTATGCTAGTATTTGCCAAGGCTTTCGCCACGGTGGATAATAAAATTGTGTGTCAAGTGTAAGCTCAAATTCTCTGTTGAGGCTGCTCGTTGTATCTTTGGTTATTTAAGCGGTAGAGTATGTATACTGTAATCCTCTGCCTATTAATACTGTTGTTTTGTAATGCTCCTTTCTCGGACCCCCTTTATTCTCAATGATTATCAATGATATTTTTGATTGTTTAGCTTTTGCAGAACTACATCTTTATACTGATGATGCTCAGCTGCTACTATCTGGACCGCTCTTACTCGGATGACTTCCCGTCACTCTAATACCATTTGTTGACTCTACACGTAATTTAGGTATAAATATTTAACAGTACCTACCGTTAATTAGGATGAGCAAATTACTTATATGATTAGTCGAGTTTATAGTATTTTTCGGTCCCTGCAGTATCGAGGCTATTTTTGGTGAGATCTCATATAATTCAGATTATAACTTATGGATGTATTGTTTACTGAAAATTACACCACCGTAATTGGCGTAGACTGCAAGTCTGTTGTAATTCACGTTCCGCAGATATGACCATTTACTCCCTATTCCCATTCGATCTTTGGTTACTCTCTGATTAATTATATCTAAACTCTCCTATATTAATTATGATAGATTAAGTTCCGAAATCCGAGCTATTTGTACCGTCATCTGAAATTTTCTAGGTCCACCATGAACTCTGCACTCACTTGCCTAGATCAGAGTAACTTATAGTTTTAGCTAGACACCCCTTCTTTGTTGATGCCATCACACTGTGGAGCTCTTTACCGGTTTAGACTAATTCTAGCTTTTTTACTTGTTAAGTCTAATATTTGTAATTATTATAGAATTGGTATTAACATCCAATTTTTATTTATCTAATTCTTGAGAAACATTTCATAACAAAAAATATTTTTTCTTATTTTTCTAACCGTTTCCAATGCATAAGGTCAATAAAGGTCGAAAAGACGTACTTTAGGTGTCGGTAAACTGTTATTAATTATGACTATGAAAAAGGATCAAACTCTAGTATCTCCCATATTTTTCGCTATTTTTCGAGGATACTTATTATTACGATTAAAATTTAAATCTAAATCCAGAGTGATTAAATTGCAATAAATAAATCCACAACTGATGACATATACATCAATCAAGATTTACATTTACATAGCTCTATTTAAAGTGAAAAAGCGACAAGAATTCTCTTACATTTTATACTTTTACTTTTAAAAACACCAGCTGTAACCGCACAATATAATTCCGCGAAATAAATTCCTTCAGATTTAGTTTTATCAATGGAAAACAATTGCTAGGGGTACATAATGTACATTACATACAAGATCTGCTCATACTCTATGTCAGTTTAACACAACTTAAAACTGTTGTTGGCGCCCCATTCTCCCTTGTTAATCCTAGTTATTTGATGGAAAAATAGCGAAACAGATTAGAAGGATTTGAGCATAATTAAATCGATTATGTGATAATGTTGCGGAAAAGATTACAGCAAATCCGAGTGGATAACATGGTAAAACTTGATACAACTTTTAGCTTATTGCTGTATTTGTCAATCTTTCGTTTTGTTGCTTATAGTTTCTTGCAAAGTTTAGTAAAGTGATTGCTTGAGATAATAGAGAAATTATTAAGTATAGAATTGTCATGAAATTTGTTTACTAGATGGAATTGAGCATCCTTTAGCAATTTGAATTTCCACTCAATTTTCGGTTGTCCAAATATAATGTAATTATTTCTATTCTGAACACCGCGTTTTTTTTTTTAATTTTTATAATTTTCAAATCTGATACCATCCACTGCCCATTACGATTGATAACGGGTAATAATCTATGAGAAAAAACGTAACTAACCCATGAACAGTTCCAGAGCCTATTAGACTTATATCTCTAACTAAAAGAGGCTTCATGTGCTAATTTGAAATGTTACGTTCTTCATTGCTTTTCACATATTTGTAAAACGAATAAAAAACAAATAAAAAAGCTAGAATTGGTCTAAGTAAGACTTGTAGTAGAATCCAATAGTATTCTATAAATACATAGAAATTTATATGTAGAAGTATTATATTATATATGTATATTAGTTACTCGCTATTATCTTACAGTTTTACAGAGCAATATAGCTGATTACGATAGCATTAAGGGTCAGTCTGATAGTATCAATAAAGGGGTTACCACAGAATTACATTTGTTCGTACACACCTATCCCATTCCCAACAAGACTAATTTTTATGATACCGTAGATGAATGTTCATATGTTATTGCGTATGGTCACCCATCTGCGCAAGCTTGATTTTTGAATTGGTTTTGTGCATATATTTTTGGAATTGTACGTTGGACAGCAAAAATGGTTATAACAAATTTCATAGGATTTCATATTCTGAAGAACATTTCGGTAAAATAACAAGTAAAAAAGCTAGAATTGGTCTAAGACCAATTCTTACGATACCATAGATGAATGCCCGTATAAAATTTCGTATGGTCACCGCTCTATGCAAGTTTGATTTTTGAAGTGGTTTTTCGCATATATTTCTAGAATGGTTTGTCGCACAGAAAAAATGATTATAACCAATCCTATAAAATTTCGTATTCTAAAAAAGTTTATAGTGTAATAAAAATGTCGTGGACTGATCGCTTTCAAAGTATACGTAAAAAAACCTAAATTTTTATATGGCAACACCAAGAAAGAGTTGTCCGATTTAGTCCATTTTTGAAACTTAATTTGCAATGCAAACACCATGTACCAAATTTAAGCTCTGTATTTCGACGCGTTCTCAGGCAGTGTCGAAATATATAGTGGAAAACGAAATTTTTGTATGGCAACCTCATGAAGGAGTTGCCCGATTTGTCTCATTTTCGAACGGAATTTTACTTTTTTTTTTAAAGTCTGTGTACACAATTTGAGCTCTCTAAGGATACGCGTTCTTGAGTTATCGTGCGCACAGACGGACGGACGGACGGACATGCAAAAATCAAAATAACTTTTAATATTATGCGTGTGTGTTTGTCTGCGATCATTATTTCGAGGTGTTACAAACGGAATGACAAACTTAGTATACTGTATGATTTCATCTAGGATATAATAAGGAATAGTTATAGTTAACAAATTATAGAAATGGATAAAAAAGTGGAGAAATAAACAACATGTAGCAATATGTCTCAGAAAGTGTCTAAATCATGACAAAAAATGGCTAAACCGGCAGCACCTATTTATAATGGCATAGTAGAGGTCATTCGCTATAACTTCCGCCCAGTAAACTGTTTTTTCAATTCAATTCAATTCATTCTTAATATCTATAATGTACAATTGGAGTAGTGCCCCTTTAAATTTGCACAATCCAAAGGTATCTAATAATATCATAAAATTTCCTTTTTACTTTTGCATATTCAATTGGCTACCGAAAGGATAGTTCGTTTCAAATATTTGTACAGCCTATATGAAGTTTCATAGGGAATATAACACTTGTATGTATGTACACAACTATCGTGGCGCCAGGATTCTGGTAAGACCTACGTATATTTTCCAGGGGTATGAAGGGAAAATGAGGGAAGTAAGAAATCAAATAATAAGTGTTCAGGTATAAATTAAAACAAAAATGTCATGTAATTGATTTTAATTGAAACATAAACGTAAGAAAGGTAAAAAACAACTAAAAAATGTACAATGAATTTAAGGTATTTCATTAATTTTGATCCTGCTGTTGTCTTTGTTAACAAGAGTATTGCAAACATACTGGCTGCGAGCATATCATGCACTCAAACTCAAACTCCTTTGACCAACAAATCATGATTGACGACTACTTTGTGGTCCCTGCACCAAACTTAAGCTAATGACAAGTTAAGAAGCTATAGAGCAAAATTGGAAAATTTCTGGTGTTTTTTAGAATGAATCAAGTAATTTGATATACTTTCATCTTTTGCATTAATTGGGGAAAAAACTTGGTTATGCACTATTGTAGTGCAACTGAGACAACGAGTTAAAAACAAAAATCGAGAGAGCATAGGATTACCCGAACGATAAAATCCTATTAAATCCCTCAAAGTCCTTTCAACTTATTCATAATAATGTACATCAGGTCACACTACCTCCCATTTTTAAGAAAAAGATAAATTTCGCTTTGGTCCAGATGCTGAAAGTAGATGTAAAATTCCTCTAAAATAAAATTCTCATTTTTACCGAAAATATCAGAGAATCCAGCAAGAATTTCTCCCACTTAATCTCTTCTCAGCAAAACGAATGTAAACAGAAGCACGTGCTGCTCAATTAGCATAGAAATTACACTAACAAACATTGGCCATGCTATAAAAAACATTGGCCGATTCTCTCAATTTTTCAGCAAAAACCGGTTTCACAAAAGCGCGGGAACATTTTATGAGAGTATAAAACGTGAAAACCCCGCCCCTTTTCATTTATTTACGAAAATGAAACTTTTGCCATTTTAAAGTTAAGTTTTAAAGAGAGTTTGATTCTTTTTTTCGATTTTTTCTATCTTGCTTCCTTTTATTGCCGTGTGAACTTTTAAAGGTAAAACACTGAGAAATCTCGCCTGCTTCCTAACTTGTCATTAGGTTTATTTTGCCTGCACTGGTGCTTGGAATACTATGATGCACTCGGCCTCCAAAATAGGCTTCAAAGCCAGATCGAGGGCTTAACTGTTTCATGTGTAAGATGAGAATGTAAGTGAATGTAGTTTTAGTTCTCGTTAAACATTCCTTTCCCTTATATGTATATATAAAAAAAAAAGGAACGAGATCATAAATCCCTGAGATACATTGGTAGCACGAATATATCGACAAAAGCCACACGAAAAGGATATCTTCGGTTTGGTCCTTTCGTCCTTTCTGAGGATGGATTTTGGCTACATTGCAGAATTTTCAATAGGTATACCACTTTTTTTCTAATTTGATTTGCAGTTATTCAATGTAGCCAAAATGCATCCTCAGAATAGACGAAAAGGACCAAACCGAAGATATCCTTTTTTCGTTTGGCTTTTGTTTTTAAATGTTGACCATACCAAAAAATAGCCCGGCTTATAATGGGTAGCTTTTGGTACTAGCACTTCGATGATATCTGTGTGCATTTTCGAGAAAAATGGGAAAGGAACACGGTGCATAGAGTATAATTTGAGGCCTTATATCTCGATAATAAAGGGTTAAGCTGGAATTCTCAATATAACAATTTCGTATTTGTTTTATTTGTTTGCGGAATTCAAAAATGTAATCCAAATGTATCCTTAATGAGGACGAAAAGGACATTGTTTTTAATATATCCTTTTCCAAGTCTTTTTCAAGGACTTTGGCTATGCCAGAGGATACCTTGACTAAAGATGCGTAACCTTTATTATTAGGACTTTTTCGATATCTCAGCATATTTTCGAGAAAAATGGCCAGGGAACACGTTACGTGGGACACCCTGTATATGCCGACGCATTATCTGTTACAGAAAAGGGTTTTAAATTGCAATAATGCAATGTTCTGTAATACTTGTAGTAGATACATCATTGGAAAGTAGATCATTAAAAATTATTTCTTCATTTTTTAAAAGAAATTCATCCTCTTCTATTTGCTTTCGCATGGATTGTTTCTAGTTTTGCAGAAAATAATTTTGTAAAGCCTAAAACACCATTTAATTCAAAATTATCTCCTGTAATTGCACTTAGTAACAAATATATGGGCATATTGATACCTGAAATATTAACGGTTATGCCATTTTCTTCCAGATTATTAAGTGTAGAGAAGAGGTGTCCAAAATTAAAGGAAGATCCAAACTGTAAGCTTGATGACGTTGTTAAGCAACATATAAAAATATTATGTAATTTAGAAATATCATAATAATCTAATATAGGAAACGTTGAGTAAAGTTCAGAAATTTTTTGTACTTCACTCTTAATGGGTTATTAATCTATAAGTCATCCTGATTAAGTATAAATGGAAGTACCATTTTGCCGTCAACGTTTTGTATTTCTAGCTTCCAAGAAGAGCCTTGGCATATATTTCGCAATTTGTTATCATTCCTCGTTTTTCTAACTAAGCAAGCATATTTGATAAAACATTAGGTAGTTCAAGGAAAAGTCTGATAGTTTGTTTTAAGGGAAATAATAATCCCATTATTGTCGAGGATACCACAGTATCTGCTGTCATGCTATCATTTATTAAAAATTCCTCTGGTTCTATAAAAACTTTCTTTTCACTCAAGAGCTTTCTGAACTTATATTCAGAATCTTAATCGCCAAATTTTGTCTTCACTTTTTTAAAATATTTTGAATATTCGTAATCGATTGAGTAAAATCTGTATTTTTAAATTCATGATCTATCATATGAATAGAATAATACGATTTAATATCATATTTTTCACGCTTGATATTACATATATTGATTGCTATTTCCTGCTTAGTGATAATTTGGAATAACACTCTAAGGCAAATCCAAGTACATTTCCTGAAGGCAGACATTGATCAATAGGAAATTGTTTTCGATAAAATGATCAGTACAAGTAATATTTTCATTAACCTATAACTGTACAAGTCACCTTCAACTAAGTTATATGATTTATGTTGTGTACTCAATTCATTAAGAGAATTACTATTATGTTGTTTAATTATATGCCTTTTAAAAGAATACAAAGACTGAAATAATTGTGGACAAAAACTGCATTTAAATGTTGAAGTGCTACATAATTTATGTATAAGCTTTAAATGTGGAATATATTTATTCCTATCAAAGAAATGGCCCGAACAGAGAAAGCACGCAATATTGTTTTAGTTGAGTCCATAGTTCTTAAGACCAAAAGAAACAACACTTTTAATATTCCTTAATTGTGAATGGATTTTCAACACAAAATAAGAAAATTTGGTCTCTATATTATTCAAATCGGACAATAATGCACCTAGTTCTGAAGTTTTACTTCCTTTTGGTGAAAAGTAAAAAACGTACTCATCTAAAAAATTCCAAATTTGCTTACACTGTTGAGCGTATACCAAATTGAGAACATGATACATTTGAAATGCTACAGATAATGCTTTTAAAAAGCTTTGCGCGGGATACAGCACGTGTCGTTGAAGTATATATAGAAATTCGTCAAATTTTCCACGTTTTTTCCAACATCTATGATGAAGGGTTGTATAGTGGTACTTGTTTATTTTTCGCTAGTTTGTTAAACTAAGCAATTCTCTTACCGTAACATATAGTATTATTAAAGCCTCTTGTGCATCAAACATCAAGTATTGATATTTTCCACTGAAGACTCTTTAAGTTTCACTATTTAGTGTAGTAATACACCACACAAAAGAAGAGTCAGAATAAGTAGAAGGTAGTTTTTAAATAAATCGAGTTGAAGGGATGTATTTGACTATCAGAACCAGCTTAATACAAGCTCGCTATAGTGACACGTTTACTAAATAAACGGTCAATAATACACTTAGTCAGTGTTAGTATTAGTATGTTAGTATTAGTATGTTAAACTAAATATAAACCAAATACCAGGTGAAATTACATGTAATGCAATATTGAACATAAACAATATTTTAATATTTTTTAATTATTTTAAATTAAATCTAACAAAAAAAATTAAATATTATATAGACGTTTTTTTAAAACATGCTTAGAAACGTCAATAACAAAAAAATGCTCAGCCATATTATTAACAGTAAGGCAGATGTGATTAATAGGTTCGTACATGCTAAAGTTAGACCTTGAGGAGTGATCATGCAACAGAGGTAGCCTCCTTAAATTGTGCCTACTACCACTGTACTGCCCGTTAGTAAAACGTACACGCAAATTTGAACTTAGTGAAACTGTAATGGATGCACCACTGGGAAATTTGGATCAAGATCTGTGGTCGACTCTCTTATGAAAACAAGCACTGTTCACTTCGTTTTAACTTTCAATAAACTATCGCACTTATTTCTTAAGATTGCCCACTAATTATCTTAAGATCAGAATATGTATATAAGTTGTTAGGTAAAAGATCCATAGACACTAGAAAGCACTTATTGCCATAGACTTAGAATGTATGATTATCAAGGATAGTTGTATTGGGATAAAACTCAAATATAGAATAAAGATAAATTATGATATTTAATAAATATGCACAAGAAATGTAAAATATGTAAATATATATATGAGCAAATATATAATAAAATAGACATATGAATAAATATTAATTTGTTACAAGTGACTGGTACTCACCGATCTACAACTTGATGCTTGAGGGTAGGCTTTAAGCTAATGTTAAGACCCTTCGTTCTAGCCATTGATTAGAACATTTTTTTATTCCCGTCGAGGCCAGAAATAAAGTGTTAATGTTAGTAATATAGTATCTCAGTCGAGACCCGCGATAATATTCTTTAAGGCAGTCGAGATCGGACTTAAAGTGTTATCTTATCTTCAGTCGAGACCCGAACTTAGATGCGGTTATTTACGTCAAGACCAGAAATGAGTGTTAGTAAATTTCTTAACTTCAGTCGAGACCCGAAATAAGATGCGTTTATTTCCGTGGAGACCAGAAATGATTTGTTTTGTTAGTTGTTAAAAAGTGATATATCAGTCGATACCCGATATTAATGTTAGTTAGTAGATAAACAGCCAACTTACCACAAGCCATGCCAAGTACAAAAAAAGAGATCGAGATCAGTCAGCTTGTCATTTATATAGCCCTTGCTTGCACACGACACCAATGATAGAGTAGCAGAGGCGCATTATAACAGGAATTGATATTCCATCTGTGACTTTACGGTACAGGCGATAAAATTTGCATAGCAACGAACAGAAATGCATAGCAAGAAGATACTTAGAGCAACCCATGCTGCTTTGTTAAATTGAATTATATTTGCAAAAAATATTCTTCCTATCACGTAGCGAAGAAATT
Source organism: Dioctria linearis (assembly GCA_963930735.1). Taxonomy (NCBI): domain Eukaryota; kingdom Metazoa; phylum Arthropoda; class Insecta; order Diptera; family Asilidae; genus Dioctria; species Dioctria linearis. Next base: position 226,500,612 of record OZ005742.1, read on the forward strand.
CCTGTTGGATGGTACATGTAATGATGATAATGATAGAGTTGCAAATTGATCAGCTGATCTGATTGTATTTGTGCCATGCATTGTATGCAACATGACAACACATGCTTTTGTTAGAGGGTATACCAATTTTTGCGAAAATTGTAATTAGATTGAATTTGTTTTCTTTTCAGAACTCCATTTCAGCATGGTATTTTTGTAATATGTTCCCTTTGCAGGAATTGTTTGAATGATTTTATTGTGATCTGCTCGATGAAACAATACTTTTGTATTGTGTTTGTGCACTATGTTATGTATATGACAAATACATGTCTTTGTTGGGTTGTGTACCTGTTTTTTGATTAACAGTAATCAAATTGGATTTAATTTTACTAAAAATATTGATGTTTTGTTTTCAGGATATTTTCTTTTTAGAAGTTGTCTGTTAACAAAACATATTCGAATTTATTCAGTTCGAACAACCACGAAAAGAGAATTTGTCAAGTAACAACGGAGAATCAATATTCTTACAAAAGTAACATCGGCAAATATGCGATGTTTCTGAAGCGAGTGCATATTTAAAAGCGATTCAAGCGATCCTCATAAGATGGAAGAATTAATTCCAGGATAAGTACCTGAGAGCAAATCGTAGGAAGTTCTGCTGAACAGACTCGATCGATGTGTACCGTAAAATGGAGACCAGACCTGGCTAACATATTCAAGAAGAGATCTCATAAAGTAAGTGTATAGACGCACTGTAATAGTGAGATTGGAAACACTCGAGACCAACGTTTTATAAAGACCAGCATAGAGCTACCATTTGATTCCATAAAGGTTATATGGGAGATAAAATTCAATTTTTTGGTCACATTTGACAGCCAAGTCACAGACAAAACTAGCACGACGAATCGAGGAATTTGAGCACCCACAATCATAAGTGATAGGTTTCTGATTCCTATGTAAAGTCATCACCTCACATTTGTCGATATTGAGTACCAAATTATTGCTTTTGCACCAATCGTGAAATTTTGGAGGTCACCTTGTACCTGTTCACAATTGTTAAAAGATTTAATCTGAATGCAAAATTTACTGTCGTCAGCATAAATCAAGACTTTGCAGTGCTTCACAACAGCGACAATATCGTTAGTATATAGAATAGAGAGCAATGCACAGTGGTTTCCCGTATATGGAGGAAGCGTCAAAAATAGATAACTTCATCAGTATGTGATTGCAATAAATGAAAACCACTCAGTTTCAACTAAACATGTGTCTTTAATGATAGAAATAAAAAAATTGATGATTTAATATAAAAAAATAACCATAAAAGAAAAATACATCGAAATTTTTTCACATTTTATAGAAAATAACAAAAAATCATAAGCATAGAAAAAAATAACTCAATTTGGTAAAGTTAAAAGTTTTATCTTATTAAAAATAGTATTTATTTAAAAATGAATAAATCTGTAACCATATACTATAGAAAATACACTATACACATAGGTATAGTTAAGTTAAAATTACTTATTATGCTACATATCCTAAAATAATTTTATTGAGACTTCTTAAGCATACTTTTTTATACATATCTACTATGAAGACAAAATATTCTTATGATAATAAATCTAAAACCGCTTTGGTCAATGTAGTCTTCTTTTTACGCGGTAGTTTTCTCAACCCCGTAATCAAAGGATCTGAACTTAAAAGAAGTCGGTTTAACAAATCCGTATTAGTAGCGATCCGGGAGATTTTTCGGGTGTGGTTCAGTCTAAATATCTTTATGTCCTTATTTTTGGCTTCGGCTGCTTCTTCCGATAACTCTCCGATAGGCAGAAGAGCAAAGTCAATTACTTCTGAACCGTGAATAAGTATCTTGTGGACAGACGCAGGAAGGTAGTACCACGGATATTGCTTTACAAGTTTTCTAGCGGTTTCAATGGAAAAATCTCTAAATTTATCTTTATTTATTTTATAACCAGATGCCATTGCCTTTAATATAGTTGCACACCTATCGATGAGACACTTATCTATACCAGTTATCTCTGCAGAAACTTCAGAATTTTCAAAAAACTTTCGGGCAGTATTGCCATCATTTGAAGTTCCACTTCCGCCAGTTCGTGGCTGATCTACTATCAAACTTAACTTAGCCCTAAACTGAGATTGTATATCTTTCTTTTTTATTGCAAACTGCTCCTTTTCTTCTTTTGTTCTAATTTGCCACTTTTTAATATCTAAACGATAAGACACATGAATAAAATATTCAAAAAAGCGAATCCATGAGTGAAGAGGAGATAGCCCAAACTCATATCTCTCCTTGTGCACTCGTTTGTTTAAGCATTTATCTACATCGTTCATCTCCGTTGGCTTAGCCTCACATATATAACACTTCGACGAGCTTGTTTGACTAAGGGCACTGCACACTTTGCCATCAACCATAGTTAATTGTAACTCGTGTTTTATTGACAACACTTTGTTGGTTATATTTATAACAGAAGGCACCAAGAAATTTATTTTGTCTTTAAAATACGTTTCCTCTTGACTGGTTAAGGCACTATTCTCTTTTTTAAACTGAAAGCGTATAGGCCTACAGTATCTAGTCGAAGATGGACGGGGATTTTTCCAAATTATTTTATTATCTGAAGGATCAACTAAGCGTAGAGGCACATTTAGAATTTATAAATTCTTTTACCAATAAATATTGGTGCTTAGTTAATTTTGCTTCGGTAAGCAGAGATAAAACCTCGTTTGTGCATATATCTATCGTTGAAAAGTCGGTATTCGAGTTATAAGAACTTTCACGGAATGACTGAGAAAGGGACTCGTCAATATTGTCTAACTCAACCAATCTTCGTTGTTTTGTACGTGTGCTGCACTCAGAGAAACCTTTTCTAGGCCTTCCACGCTTATGAGTAGAAGTTGGGCCTTTTGTACTCTCTAGCTCAACATCTTCTACAATACTTAACCAATCTGATTTTTTGGCTAAAAACTGTGTTTTATTCCGGTGAGCATTCTTCCATAAAGCAAAAATTCTGTGACACAGATATTCAACACGTGATTTTAAAATATCCAGGTTTAAAGTTTCTACGTACTTGGGTTCCATGCCATCCACCAACATTTCATAAACTTTTTTAGTTCTTTCAGTTTCACCACCACTTTTCGAGTGCCATATTTCATATACATGCATCCTTGAAAATTTACAATGTATCGAAGTACCTGGAAAAACAAAATGTTTATGACGCTATTAACAAAAGCACAAAGTCTGCTGTCAATTTTTATCACACATATGCTACGCAGAGTCTTTGACGGGGCGCGCGTAGACCTTGAATCCTGACCACAAACGCAAATTCTAGCAGCTAATTCTTTTTTCCCTTACAAGTTGAGGACTGATTTCATAATAAAGTGGAAAAACTATTTCTACTTTTTTTTGCGAACTTCAGTAAAAGTCTATGTGAAGTTACAGAAACGTAAAAACATATTGTTTAAAAATGAAGTTCGTAAAAGGGCTAATATTCCAAATTCAATTAAAAAATTAAGTGTCTAAATAACATAAAATTAACAAACATACCTTGGTCTTGAAAATCCATTGCAAAACAACTTTCACTTGTATCACTTTTCCAGGAACTGACACGAAAAACAAAGGGGCTGCAATGACTCACCGATAACACGTGATTAGCGCTCGCTTAATCTGCTCACTTTCGATTGCGAAAAAGGAATGATGGGGTGTCGATACAGATAATATATTTATACCTGTGTATGGGACGGATATCGGTCTAATATAACTAGTCGGTAATTGGCAGAAATTTCGATGTACCTCTTTTTATTTTTGTCGTATGGGATGGACCACTGTGCAATGGCCCAAATGACTTTTTTAAGTACGCCGGACGAAGCTTTCAAGAGTCTATAGATAGAATGGCGGAAATACATTTGGTATGTTTTGTTATTTAAATATGACCCCGTCCATTTCAGGAAGCCCATACGTTTCTGTTTTAAACAATATCACGGAGTGAGATAACTTGTCGAAAGCTTTACTAAACTCAGTATAAATTAAATCTGTCTGGTAGCCTTTTGCAAACCCGCCAATGGTATCGGAAACGAATTCCGATAACTTGGCGGTCTTAGGCCAGCCCGAAATAAACCCATGTTGGTTTGAAGAAAGCAAATGCTTACAGGAAAGCTAAATATGTTAACTGAGTATACATAAGTAAATATCTTAATATCGTAATGGAACGTTTGCGTCATCGTTGTGTGGTGAAAACCGTGCAGATTGTGTACTGTTGATCCAACTATATGTACGAGAGAAGCTGAGTTAGATCCTTCTTCAATTTGGGTAATTCTGGTATTATATAGTTAATTATACTTTATGTTTCAAATATATATATATATATATATATATATATATATACATTTTCTGAACGCCATTTGTTGTAAGTTATGTGATTTATGGGTAAAGAAAGGATCTATCTTCATATATCCAGGATTCCACTTTATTATAACTATAATTCAATAGACAGCTATTCTGCTACGTCCGTACGCCACGACAACTAGGAGGACTAGAGCGTGTTCTTACAGATTGTATTGTGATCTCGTCTGTCATTTACTTAAACGTGTTACCATACCTACATTATAAGTAGTAAATTATTCTTAAATTAAGTGGTGCCAAACCTAACACTATTTAATAAGGCGTGTGCGAAATTTGATTCGCAGACCAAATAATTTATCGGGAATTAATATATTAATATTATAAGATGTCAAATTGTTCAGTAGACAAACTTTTACTAATATGCCTCGTACACCGATAATATTTGTGGCATTGAATGATTGTTTTTCGTTTACCCCTTCAAGTTTCCTCCTTCTCACGAAATTGTGAAGAAACTGATTTTTGAATACGACTAGTACTTACTGCAGCGGTCTATATTACTCAAATTGTAATAAATAAATATTAATAAAAAACTGTTTATATCAGATATGTTCGATTCTACCAAGATTTCAACCATAGAAAATGATGAAGTAATATAGTGACGTTGCAGTGGGAAGAGATAAAAACAAAAATTAATGTCCAAGGGCCAGGGTAATCATCAGCGCAATGATTCTTTAGAAATTGTATGATTTTGAGTATTTGTAATTCAAAGTCATAAAAAAATATAAAAAGATTATTTCACACACTACTCAAATATTTGTTGTGTGCACATGTAAGAAATTTCTGATATGGGATTTCATTTAATTTCTTATAAAACTTGAAAAAGCGTACATAGTATAAAGGACATGGTTTTTAGAAATAATTTTTAACTCATTCTTGATATAAACAACTGAATTTGATTGCCACTTTTATTGTAAAATACCACGACTTTACTACGAATAATACCATAAAAATTTGCACGGGAAAATATTCCAAACATTCTACTTTAATCATTTATGTTCATTCGGTTTCATTCAGTTTGACTCTGTATAAATTAAGCCAATACGATAAACAATCTATTCTGCTAAGTTCTTTAAAGTCAAGATTGACTTCCAACATTCTCTCTGTAACACACCGTTTATTTATATGTAGTTACCGCAATCTGAATAAATGCCTACCATGTTATGTAGCTTGCGCGTTTTCACAATTTCCAGAGAAAGAACCTTTAATTCAAGAACGTCAAAATTAAAAAGCAGAGTCCGGTTGAAAATCCCATAACTTAGATGAATGCTAGCAACCACAATTTACAACTGCGTTACATTTTCAGGGAATCAATTTTATCTATACAAGGATATAAATTGTACTTGCTTTCAAAATCTTCAGCAAGTTCTTCAAGTACACAAACGTTTAAGTTTTTCTGTTTTTGGCTGGATCTGTATAAACAACTTCCTGTGGAACACTCGAAATACTTAAATCGGTCGTCAGAAAATATGTTAAGGTATCGTCACTATTTATTGTTGCGTTCGTATTCATGTTAATCACTAATAGACCACACATTTGCTAGATAACACCCGCACTTAATACTTGACAATGATGTAATGCTATACAGCGATTGTTCAACGATTATTTTCGGTGATTTATCCACTACGAAAGTAAAAATTGTCACTTCTACTACTTCACCTAATGTTTTAGTTGCATGATAAACCTTTACCATTATTTTACTTGTTGAATCTTAGTAGGCATTTGTTATGTGTACTGTTTCAGTGTAATGTTTTAGGCAGCCACTATCAGAATGCATTGCGCCATTATAAATCGAAAATCTACAAGAAAGTCATGGCAACTCTTCTGAAAAAACATAGACGGAGTAAATGAGATGTCCAGACTAAAGAAATTCTTTTCCAAGATACCAATTTAACCCGAACTCCTTACAGATAGTAACGGAGTGCGGGCCTCCTCTTTTGTGGAATCGCTGGAAATTTTGCTAGATGAACACTTCCCTGATGGTTCAGATGCAGGCCTCTCATCTCTGCGTACCGAAACCTCTCGTAATGAAACCGTTTCCGGGGGCGGAGAAGTTGCCTTCATCACGGATGAATCGGACAAATGGGCAGTTGACTCTTTCAAACCATTCAAATCCCCGGGCAAGGACGGCATCTTCCGAGCCCTCCTTCAATACTCGGGTGACGCTCTGATTAACAACCTAACCCTTCTCTTTGGGGCATGCATCAAAATGTGCTATTCACCGAAGTTGTGGCAAGAAGACCGTGTTGTGTTCATACCGAAGGCAGTGTGGGTAGATTACTCTACTGCCAAAGCGTATAGACCTATAAGCTTGACTTCTTTCTTACATAAAACCTTAGAACCCACCTTCGAGTGGAAGCTGAGACGCTCCATTCCCAGAAGAAGACTATCACAGCAACAACATGTGTACTTAAAGAAAAGTCTGTTTGGACGGCGCTCCACGAGGTGATTCACTCAATTGAAAAAGGCTTCGTCTTTAAACAATTTATGCTAGCTATTTTCATCGACGTATAAGGCACTTTTAATAATGTTCTTCTGCTTAAGTTCACGGAAATGCTAACAAAACTTGGAGTGAAATGATCTCTAAAAAATAGGACTGCACACATGTTGTGGGCCTTGATTTGGCCTACGTTTCGGGAGATCCCCTTTGGATCCCAAATCTCTATTTCAAACAATCAATCAATAGCCAACCAAGGAAGAAATCACCTATTTATTTCGTCACTTTATTTGGTGAAGTTCTGCCACCCATTCAAATGTTTTGTAGCAATCAATCGTCAAAAAAAGTTTACAAAATCGAGTCAAACCGTAACACGAATACTGTAAAATATTTATGCGAACGAATAATATATAACGAATGAAATATGTTGTATGTAATACTCTACGTAGAATCATAGAATAATAGCGATAGCATGATAAAAAGACAACCCTTTATTCGTTTTATCAAACTTCTCGACCACCTTTTAAATAGCGTCCTGAAAATATGACTCGGGTAAGTATATCTTTTAGTTTCAAAAATTATTTTCATGCTCAGAGTAAGATATCTAAAAAGGAATCCTAGTCTTCATATTTAAATTTAATTTATGTCAATCAGAATGCGCATTATATTTTGCTACTTTCAAGAATTTTTTAATAGTTTCAGCATTTTAATTTTTTTTTTAAGTTTTAGTAGCGATATGGAACCTCTTGTTTAATTTTAATTGCAAAATTTCTGTATGCCGCCTACAAAATTAGGTAAACCTTAGCGTAGTTTATTCTATACCTACATATTAGTTGTTTCGTATATTTAAATCGGAGTGTTTTCACTAGAACTTTTAGTTTGGATATATTTTCAATGTGCTTTAATGTCAGCTACATTTGTTGGTGAAGTGCCAAAATCTGTCTTTATTTATTTAATTATTTATTCAATTATTTAATTATTTATTTAATTTCTAATTTATTTAATTATATATCTTTTATTTAATTATTTATTATTTATTTAATGGCATATGCCCATCCCAATTAATTCAAATTAGTACCTAATTAGAAAAAATTGTCTATCTAAAGAAATTGTTATTTTGACTAAACAGCTTAATTTTTATTCATCTATTCAAGAAGAGGTGGAAACTGCATTTCATTTTTCTCAGTGTAGGATTCTCAGGACCTGAAATCAGTTACATAAATGAATTTTTAATTAAAGAAATGAAATCTTTATTATTTAAAACAAAGCACTGCAAAAAAGAATATAAGCATAAATATATTTAGGTAAGGAATCCAGTATATGTAAAAAAGTATGACGACACCCATTCTATTATTATGTTATTAATAGAATTGATTAGTGTCTCGATCATATGCAAAAACAGAAAACTTAATTCCATTATCTTTTATTGTCACTAAATATCTACTACCAGAATGTCAGCGGATATGAACTAAAATCGCTGAGTTTCATTTATTGTTACTTTCCAATAATTATGATATTGTATACCTTACTAAAACTTGTTTACTTATGTATGTCTCTAGTACTGAAATTTTCGATGCTCGGTACTTGGTGTATAGAAAAGATAGAACTTAGAGCTTTGTGGTAAGAGGGATGGTGAAAGTTGTCTTGTCGCTGTAAATAAATCTATTTGCTCATGTTGTTTGCATCACCAGGTGATCACTGATGAGATTCTAAGGGGTTGCTGTTAATTTACATGTTGAGTACCAAGGAAGATGGGACGTCAGTGTTCTAGCTGACTACTGTTGGATGCTCATGTGGGAAAATGAAAAGCTTAAGCGTGTTCGGAGAAGCATCAAAGAGAAGAAGAAAAGGTTTCACAGGCAAAAAGAATGAACACGGAATGTTAAATACATTTCATGAAATAATGTTTTTTTTAATTATGAGGCAAAATGTTTAGTTCATTGTAATAAAATCGTGTTTTATTGAACAATGCTTTTTTTTGCAAACACCTTGTATTTTGCAAATAAAACTGTACGTAATGGAGGGAAATGGAAATCATTTTTTGGATTCAGCAGACTAAAAACATAATATTTACGAAAAACATCCTACATTTAATGACAAACTTTTTTCGCTTCCCATTTATACCTTGTTACTGATAAAGCTTACTGTCTGCTACTTTTAATTTTTCGGGTATGTAAATCTTTCAAATCAATTGCCACTTTTATATTTCTATATCTTTGATTGGTGAGAAGCACTCTAGAATAGAATACGCTTGTCAAATTTGGTGCTCTTCTTACTCTTGCTAAAATAATTAACTTCAAACTCTCCAAAGAAAATTCACCAGAATATTACTATATAAATTGGGGCATAATGAGTTAGTTAGAGTATAAAGCGAGATTAGCCCGATTCAACTTCAACATCCAATCTTTAGAGCATCGCCGTATCTTGATACTGTATTCTTGTATAAAATTCTGAATGCAAAAGTACATTGTCCTGACCTGCTTTCCGGAACTGGAATTTGTATTCCGTCAAAATACGCAAGACAATATACTCGTTTTAGATTGGATTTTTCTAGAATTCAGATGTCATACAATCTTAGTTTCAGTAATATCGTTATTTTCAGTTCTGGCCCTCTGCAATTAAAAGATTAATTTTGAATATACATAGCTATAATTTAATTTTTTGTTTGTTTGTTTACTCATGCTTTTCTCTTTTTCTTGTTTTGTTTTTCTTCTTTACCTTTTTTACTTTTCTCCATCTTTATTTTGTTTGTATCACTTTAGCCAAACTATTCTTCACAAAGAGCAATCCTGGACAAAACGGAAAAACATAGAAGCTCTGTTAGGTAGCCCAAAATAGCTGAAAAATGCTAAATTCATGTTCCCGCACTTTTGTTAAAAAATATCTTTCGTCCAGACAAGGCTTCAAATATCTTGAAATGCAAAAAATAATTAAAATTATATAAAAGCAAACAAGTCTCTAGTTTCACACCTCAAGTAAATTTTTCCGGTAATATGAAGCCTAAGCTCGTGGCTAAGCTAGACTGTGGGAACATGTTGTGAAAAAAATGAAAAAATGTAAAAAGCTATTTTGTGGCACGGTTGAAGAAGAGAGTCGAAATTAAGAATCGGACTTGTGCGGTTGTAACCAGGTTTTTAATTAATTGAAAATTGCATGTAAAAAAGACATTTTTGTATTCCTGTCGTTGTGAGTTCTTTTGTTCTTCTGTGCAGTTGGATATCAATATAAATAAAAAGATATAATAAAAAGAAAAAGTGTCTATATTTAAAATATCCAACAGCTCTATATATACATGCAAATAAGCCCAACACCACGAATTTGAAAGTGGACACACAATATATTAGTTCCCAGTATAAGAGTATAATAGATGTACATAGACAACACCGTAATTGTCGATTACCTTAACCATAAGAAGTAGTGTAGTCCAAGTGTTTATATATATTTAAGTTATTACTTAGATGTTGTACTCGTTTTTTGTATAATTCATTACAAGTGACTGTCCAGTTTTTCTCTTTTATTTTTAACTTTTTTTAATATTTTAACTTAAATTAACGACGAAAGGCTAAGGATGGCGTCGACACACTAAAATCGCTATGATACGATAACGCTAAGGTAAATAACTTTTATTATAAAGAATGTCTGCATAATAATTATTATTATTGTTATATTCACATATAGCTCCTTGAGAATGGTTACAACCCGAAATATATCGGATACTTAAAAATAACAAGTGTTTAACTCCCACAGCCCGGGTCATATAATCCCAAAAATACAATGCATGATATTCACGAAAGACCCATTATAAAACAACTTTAGCTCATTTATTGTTGAATTTTTATTGTTTCTGAATTATATTTTTGTTTTCCTAATTTAGTTACTTAAGTAGATTAGTATTTCAGCATTCTTTTGTTATTATCTATTATTATTGTTATTTTTTTCATTTTTTTTCTAATGTATAATTTCACTTGGTTTTCTCTATGTACATATAACTTTGCTTGAATTTTTGATTTTGTTTCTCTTCTATTTTATTTTGTAATTATCTTATATAACTACCTATTAAGGTAGTCTCTTAGTGGGCGTTTGTCTGTGTACTATCTTTTTAACTTAAAAAATAAACAAATAAATAATAAATGCATAAGTAAATTCTCACTCCGACTGCAATCAACAGGCGGAAGTAAGCACACAATTTTCTTTCATCCTCCGGTTTCATACTCTTATGCTTTTTTGGTGCTTTCTGCGTACTGAATTTTGCTGTGGATTGTCGTCCTTGTTGGATTTTTCTCTGGAATGTTTAGACAGGGTGTCCCAGACTAATATGCCTATATTTTGCCATACCCTTGCACAATCTTGGGGTCTTTCGTATGAATGCTCAACCACCCCCGAACCATCCAACTACAGAGTTATGACGCTTCAAGTAAAATATTTTTTTTTCTTAACCTTCTCCTTTTTTCTTAAATACCCCACTAATATACACTTACATATGTTTTATTTGTGACCGTAAGGAGTTATTTTCTCTTAACAAGTTATTGCCATATCACCAATGAGCTTGTAGGCTCTCTTTAGGACAATATCCAATGAGGCTAAGGCTGTATGACCAGCGCCAGCCCATATGAATTGTATTCCATTCTAGGTCTAATGTATTACTTGTAGAGGCGCGCTAGATTTAACGGGCGGTTAAAATACTTCTTACACCTTTCCAGGAATCCAAGACAATTCGACGCTTCTTTGGCAACAGAGAAGATGTGATCTGTCCAGTTTATCTTCCTGTAAATATTAATGTCAAGAAAGCTTTGTAGCGGTAAATCAGAAATTAATGGTCCATCAAACACAAAGGGGCGTAGTTAAGTTATGGTCTTGTTTTAATGTAATGAGACATCTTTGGGTCTTAATTTCATTGAATTCGACGCGATTCGCTTTGCCCCAAGCGAAGATATTGTTAAGATCGTTATGAAAAAAGAGCATATTTGACTATTCACGCCGTAACTCGGTAGGATGACATTTGCCCCCCGCCCCCAATTTTTTACTTGTCTGGACGAGAGGAATCATTTGAAAAAATATAGTCATATTAGTCTGGGACACCCTTTATATTTTATGTTTTTACACCTGTGAGACATGTAGTCCTGTCTGCAACTAGTTACCACTATAAAAAACAAAATTATAAACTCAGTTGGCGCAAAGTGGAACTAATGCATAATGCAATGAGAGTACAAACAAGCAAGAATACACATATAGCAACGAAGTGACGAAAATATACGAAATACGTCATTCTAAATATATAGAAATGCAGATAATGTGAGATCTGTGCTGAAGCTAGAGGAGGGTGCCGGTTGTGAAAGATAACTCAACTTTATAAATTCAAATATAAAATTCTTTATTTCAATATATTGCTTAAAAACTATTGTCACAAATTCAATTTAACACCTAACCTAGCTTAATACTATCTTTCAAGCAAAAATTCAATACTTACTATATATCTACTAAAACAATTCAACATATAAATTCAATAATTCAAAAGTAAAAAATGCTGCCACAGAGGTTGGCTCCCTTTGCTTCTGAAAGAAAGAGAAGAAAATCCACTGTTAATTCAATGAAGTACCTAGCTCAAAAATAAAAATAGGAGTTTTTTGCTGCACGTCTAAGCACAGGAGAAATGATAAAATAATTATAATTTGGCAGAAGTAAATTTCTGCAACAAGAGTAGCTTCCTACTTGGATAGAAATAAGTAGGAATAAATTCCTACTGAGATGTATGATAGAGATTAATGCAGAAGTAAATTTCTGCAGTAGGAGTAAATTCGTACTCAGGTGGGAGATGAAAAATAAGCAGAAATAAATTTCTGCAGTAGGAGTAAACTCCTACTTAGGTGTGGGATAGAATTCGCAGAATTAAATCCCTGCAGTAGGAGTAAATTCCTACTTAGGTGTGGGATGGAATTAGCAGAATTAAATTTCTGCAGTAGGAGTAAATGCCTACTTAGGTGTGGGATGGAATTAGCAGAATTAAATTTCTACAGTAGGAGTAAATTCCTACTTAGGTGTGGGATGGAATTAGCAGAATTAAAATTCTGCAGTAGGAGTAAATTCCTACTTAGGTGTGGGATGGAAACAAGATTTGGTTTGGATAATTTAGGAAAATCAGAGTAAATTCTGATGTTTTCAGATCAAATTCTGAATTGGGAATGGATCAAATTCTGAAATGGGAAATGCAGATAAGGCTACGCAAAACTATGGTATACGTTCGAGATATTGAAGCAGTAGACTCGTATACAACCAACGCTTTTAAACAGTTTTGTTGTCATGGATGGGCGTCCTAATATATACAATCTTTCTATGGAAAAAACGATGCCAAATTATTCACTAGGTTTGGTCAGATCTACTCGTAAATATAAGCGATGCACTAAGTTTTTTACTACGTTTGTAATGCATAGAAACATTGCTGTAGAGTGAATTGGACATTAGCGCATAATATGAAAGTTATTTAGGTTTTTCCATGTCCGTCTGTCCACTCGAAAGCTGAAATTTTGCACACGTACATTAAAAATAAAAATTTTGGATTAAAGGTAGAAAATGGTCAATGGAACCAGACTCACTCAATATTGGGGCACAATATTTGGGCACTGCCTTATTACGCATCGACGTAGAGAGCTGAAATTTTTTGTACGGCGTTTTCGTAAAAATACCAGTTTAAAAACAGACTAACAATTTCTTGGTGTTGTCATACAAAACTATGGAGTTTTTTTTATTTATCTTTTATTTCCATCTAGGATGTAATATTGTTCATCTTGGACGAGCTGTAATTTTGTCTCTTATTTTCATCTAGTTTTCAACAATTTTGTTTTATCTAATTGATTCCATTGTGCACCAGTAGGTTTAATAAATCGGATCGAAAATTTTTCTATTTCAATATACAAAAAAAGCCACTATTGAAAGAGAAATATTTCAATTGCTCGCAAGGAAAAAATTATTCAATAAACTTTCGTTTTCCCGGTATTGGTGAATGTCTGACGACACAAAATCGCATAAATATACACACGCATGTGATCTGAGCTAAAAGGATAGATTTAAATGTTCGTATGTTCCAAAATTTAACTATAAAAAATAAATACATATTTACCATTATAAGTATACGAGTCAATAAGAGGATTTAGAATAAATCGACTTCCGAATGTTACATAAAAAAAAACAAAATAAATAAATCGTTGAAATTTTGTACGCGATTTCATGTAATCTACAAGAACCCATAAAGGTTGGTAAAAATTTGATAAGGTGACACAATAAAAACATTTTGAGTCATAAAAGTTTGGATACATTTTCCTTCTGGCAGTGCTTTAGATTTTACAATCCTGAACAAGAAGCTTATACGTCTCCATCCGCTTTGAATAACTGCCAATTTCCCTAATGCGATTGACTTTTCCAACCCTCACTCAAAAGCAATTCCGACGAACGAAAGAAAACGCGGTAGATCCAACCAATGTACACATCTTAAGTGCAACAACTGATGTAAGAAGCCTTTCAAGTAAATTTCAGTAATCCCGCCTTCCGAGTCCCAGGCGGGTAGAAGAATGCAAGAGAAGACAATGAACGTCATTCGGGAATCGGGATGACTAGTTTGGAAGTGCTCCATATAGCCATACACACAAGATTCACTGCTTCTTCACTTGAGCTTTGTGAAATCCCACTGTTTGTTATAACAACCAACAAAAAAAAGTAATGTTTTCCTGATTCAAAGGAAGTGCAGGATTTGATCGTTGTATGAAATGAGAGACCCAACTAAAGTGACTATCATGAAATCATGTGGATGATTTCAACAGTTTTACTCCGTTAAGTGAGATTTTACCCTTCAAGGCCCAGGAACTAACGACACCATTGAGCCGTTGAATTAAGGATAGTCAAGCGAAAAACCAGGAGCTGAAAGGAAATCTGGTACACAGCTGGTATTCGTGCTCTGTTTTTTTGGTCGGGATATTCATATCTCTGTAACTCGTTAGTTTCTGCTGAGTTTTTTGTGAGTTCAAACTTTGTTCTTTTTCCCCATGAATTCCACACATTTGACACAGCTCGGCTGCCCTTTTATCAAAGGAAAAAAAAGGATTTCTGTCGAGCTCATATGTGTCACGACATGCCCCAAGTGCATGCAAGGTTTACTCACAATAATTGGGCGATTTTCAGTTTGGTCACGTTTTAAAGTGGTTTGAATTGTTGTTGTTGATGGTCTTGTACTACCCTGATGCATGGTATGTATGTCATGTCATCTCCAGAGATTTTGTTATTATTTTCAACTTCAAGTCGCGATAGATGTAGCTTCAATGGGATCCAAGCAGTAGTGCTGATGATAAGAGCAACTTTGCACCCATTTAAAATTGTTAGCAATTGCAAGCATGTGAATATGATTGCAATTTTAATTGTCTCATCACGGAGGGCATTAATTGATTTGAAAGAGAAGAGTTATAAAGAAGTGTAAAAAAGTTTGAGTTTATTTGGATTATTTCTTTATTTTCTTATGATTGGTGTTGCTCCTTTTTTGAATGTATTACATATCGAGTTTTCTATAAAAAATTATTATAATTGGGCAGATCCAGCTTTGCGGTTTTGGTATTTTCGGACAATTTCGGTCCCTTTTTGGTTGAAAAGGTAACTTGGTACGACCAGGAGAATTCTGGTATATTTTCATATGAAAAAAATTATTAAAGTCAAAAGAACAAAAAAAAAAGTAACGCAAACTATCTAATAGATAGAGCCACCAAATATAGATCATATGTACATCACATAATCGTATTGTGTGCGTCTTTTCCTGTGCTTGGCGCACATTGTTCATGATGAACTTCTGTATATGAAGCGGCAATGTCGCATAGTCGTCCAAAATTGTTCATTTTTGGATTCGATCATCATGGATTCTTATGAAACATAACGTATTTGATGTTTCCTGATTTTCAGCGTTCCTTCCCCAGCACTTCGTGGGATAGGCGGAATCAATGTTTCGTGAAATTCCCTTCAACGTCTATAACTCCGGGAGCAACTAAATTAACTGAAGTTTCATAGAACTTTATCCTTGAATATCCTTCAAGACGTAACTTCGACTTTTTTTCTTTTTTGTATAATTCCTTCATTTATGTACTCATTGTTCACAAAGCATAAAAGTGATATCGTGATTAATACATCCATATATACATATGAGAATGTACGTACATATGTATATGTATACACAGCCATTCCACACGAAAACGATCCCTTTGGACTTATTTTGGGCCAGACTACTTCCGATTTGGATAAAAAATTTGGAGTTTGTATGGAATACGAATATAGCTTTCAATGTCCTTTGTTTCCCGATAAAATGCGCCATCTCCACTAGAGGGGTTAGAAACTTCATGATTTTAGGATGAAACGTTACTTTCAAAAGCTCATGTCTGGAGAACGAAGTAACCGATTTTTATGATTCAAATGCCAAATGAAGCTAAATGATTTATGTTTTGCATAAACAAGTACAGCAATACCGAACGAAATTTTGCTTTCCTATTAATAGTGTTTTTTTTTCTAAAAACTAATAGTATTTACTATTGAAATTGCGAATCTGTAGAACTATTTGTTTTATATATATTTTGACGCCATAAGCCATATTTATACATGTGCCAAAAATTGTGGTGGTGCGCGCCTTCATTAGCTTATGTTACTTAGGGTATATGGTGACTTTAAAAATTCATATCTCCAAAACAAAGCCGAACGTTACCGTAATTTTTGGGACATAGATAGATAAGGCTTCTAGCTTCAAAATAAACATACAAAAAAAGATAGATTTTAAAAATCCTCAATTAAAATAATAATAATGCTAATTTTTTGTCAAAAAATACTATTATTAACAAAGCAAAATCTCGTTCGGTAACTTTGCATTTCTTTTATGGAAAACATACAGCATTCAGCTTCATTTGGCATTGGAATTAGAAAAATCGGTTTCTCGGTTCTCGAGATATGATTTTTATCAAAATGACGTTTCATGGTAAAATAACAAAATTTGTAGACCCCCTAAAATAACAAAATTGTTAAGCCCACCTCACCTGCAAGGATTAGGGCATAGCAGGGAAAACAAAAAAATATGGGTGAGCTAGAACCGTATTCCATACAAATTCTGAAAGTTTCATCCAAAGCTGAGATGAGTTGCGTATATATAGTACATGCGTACATAAGCACACTCAAAATTTTGACTCGGTAGATAAATCGCGATACCACTTTTATACTTTGTGAACAATAAGTACACAAATGAAGGAATTATGCAAGAACAAATAAAAGAAAATCGAAGATACGTCTTGCAGATTATTCAAGGATAAAAATCTCAACACTTATTCCTGCAACTACTGATGCACGTACATAGAGTCCAAGGTTGATCGCCTAATATAGGTTGAATTAGATGAACCATTAATTTCCGATTCATCGTCGCTAAACATTCTTGGCATTAATATTTCCAGTAAGTTAAGCTGAACAACCCACATCTTCTATGCTGCCAAAGGAGCATCGAAACATCTTGGATTTTTGAAAAGGTGTAAGAAATATTTCAACCCGTCAATATAGCGCTCCCCTGCAAGTAATGTAGATTGTAATACAATCCCCACATTTGGGCCGTGGCTGGTCGTGCAGCTTCAGCTTCATTGGATATTGTCCAAAAGAGAACCTTCAAGCTAATTGTCATATCATCGACTCACTCGACCACCGCCACAGAGTTGGATGCCTGTCGCCTCTTTATCGCTACATGCATGGTCAATATTCTGATGATTCCTTATAAATTAATTCCTGCGCAAAATAGTGACGCTGTAAGCCGCGCACATCATTTCACCCTTCAAAATAGTTTCAGACGTACAATAAAATTCCGTCATACTTTTTTTTTTATCCCGAACAGTGCGAATGTGGCACAATCTAGCATATTCTGTCTTACATCCGGTTTACAATCTGCGAATGCTCAAGAATAATATACAGCAGTAGGTCCACCACTTTACACATGTCTTCTAATCTTGTTTCTGTCTCCTTCCTACCATGCTGTAGGGTTTTGCATCATAAGGTTTTCTTCCCCTGAGTTTGGCTTAAATTGTATACAAAAAAAAAAAAGCTTCGTATATTAATGCGTACAATGTCATGTATGTAAAACCTTCTCCAAAGATGTTATTATTACGCTTTAATTCAAATAACGACACAAAAGTATTCCGTCAATAAATATCCGGTAAAAATAATATGTCAGGAGAAACACTTTTCCTATCTATCCAACAATCATTTGTTGTAGAATGTAAGTGGGTGTGTCTGTTGTACCATTTCATTGACCATGAAAGGAAATGCACTTAGAATATGCAATTTATGGCATTCACACTTTGAACGCAGTGCTTTGGATGATTATGAATGCAAACGATTGCACTTTAAATTCAAAATAAAATTTCAATCGATTTCCTTGTGATTTGTTGTGAATTGGTCTCCATCCGATAAAAGACTTCAACTCCGTCCATAATTTATTTAAATTCAATTTAACTCGTAAGCAGGACTACCTACCAGAACATGTAATTTCCATTGACATTGTTAATAACACGCATTTGAAAATATTTTCTCAAGTTGCAAATCGGTCTAGGAAGGGTTATAATAAAGAGCCTTGAGGTATACCGAAATAAATATAAAGAGAGGGTGAACACCAAGAAAATATATTTTCAACATTTCTTTGATAGCAATCAGAAAAGATTTTTTTTTAACGAGAGTGGAAAATACGTGCATGGATTTAATGTGATTTCTTTGGGAGCTCATATTATTTAAGGCATCTCGCACACAAAATGCGTTACGGAGAGAGAAGTGAGACGAGACAATTTTCTTAGCTTTTATTGTTACTGATAATAACAGTAGCTGTGAAAAGATTTTCCTTTTTTTTTCTGCAAAGTGTCTGTATGTAATCTAGGGTTTTGGTTATTATAATTTTTTGTACGGTGGAAGGGGAATGGTGTAGATTATCGATTCAAATATCACCACTTTGCAGAAAAGATAAAAGGATTAGAAAAAAATTTAATAGAGAGATTTCCTAGAATTAATGAAACTTAGCATTAGTCAGTTAAGTTTTTTTTATTACAGTCAGCTCTAAGCCGGAAATTTTCGTCTTTATTATACTGAAATTCATTGAAAATAAAATTATGTTTTTTTCCCCAATGAATTTACAAAATGTATTGAGATGCAGAAAAAATGTCGAACTTTTCGACCCAATGTCTCATCAGTGTGGTTATCTCTGATCGCCTACCACAGTAGTTCGATGATAGAGGTCACCGTATTGCCCATATAAATACTTTTTAACATAAGCAAGTTTGAATTATATGGTAGCAAGATTTCTCATTGCAATTTTTCAATTTGGTTATTATTCCCCTTGTTGCCGTATGGCAGATCTAAAGTATAATAGTCACAAGAATAGTAGTAAAGGATGTTATATATGTATATAACGAATTGTGTTATCTAGTAAGAATAATGGTATGATTTCGAATCGAAGTGGGCTCGTTAAAGTGAACTATAACTTTAGCTCAGTATACATAAAGCAGAAATAAAGAATCTCTATACATAATTGGAACGTTTAATTACCTTTTTCTTGACTTGTCTTAAGTGTTTCGAATTTTCTTCGCCAAAGCGAATAATAAACATTAAATCGGCGATATGTGCGTATTGCAAATGAATACCAACATCATTCGATTAGTTAATATTGAGAATTTTACCGTTAATAAATGTTGTGACCCAGGTGCCTAGTGACCCGAATCACAACCGAAAGATAAGCGCATCGATATATAGCCCTATGCAATATATCGATGCGATATAGATTTGACCCTGAAAAATTAAATTCCTCTAATTTAAAAAAATCATACAAATTCTAAATGCATTTAAAAATGCATTTTCATACTAAAACAAAATGCAATTTTGCACAAATTGCAATTTGTTATCAGGCACATACTCTGGTCCCACAGTGTGTATACCTGCCTGCATGCAGTATAAAGTACACACATGTATACATACAGTATTTCTCCAAATTCAGCTAAATTACCTGCATGCACATACATGCAGTCTTTAGAATCAGAGAAATCGTATGCACATACATACACACAATTATTATTCTCACCGCCTAAAAACATTATTTTTACAAGACGCAAGTGCATATCAGATTTCATACATATGTACTGCGTCTAAACTTTTTGTACTTTCCCGCGTACGATTTTTCACGTCGTGGGAAGTTAACAAAAAAGAATAAAAAAAACTTTTTTGTGGCTTATGATCGGTACCTGGGTGCAATATCGCCGATCCTCGGGGAGTTTTGTTTTGAAGCCGTTAAGAGAAAAGATCGGGCAGTTCCTCTTTTCAACCGGTGGATTGAAATAAAATTTTTAAAGAAATACCAGAGAGGTTTAATAAAAATCGAAGTGTTTCAATTTTTGTTTATTGATTTAAATAAACATCACAGAAATTCAATAAAATTCGAAGCGTATTTTGTTTCAAAATCCTTTTCCGAAAGACTGTGTGCTCTTCCCTCGGAGCACGGCTCACAGGACCCAACATTTTGGTGGCAGCGGTGTTCCATACCGACAAATCAGTGCCATGAAAAAAAAGTGTTTTTGTTTCCAAATAAATTGATTAATAAAAATAATAATATTTTTCAATAAAAAAAAAACTAAAATTAAAATCCTTACAATTAACAACAATAATAATAATAAAATCTGCCAGACAAACAACTGGTAGCAACAATAACCCTAAAGGAAGTTTTGTGCATAAAAGATAATTAAAAAAGCAAATAAAAATAACCAAAATACAAATAATAAAATTTATAATTTTATTGGTAAAAAAGAGAAAGGCCCGGGTACCCTCATCATCAAAAGGGTACTTAGAGGAAAATAATAAGAGTTCAATCGTCATAGCGCTCACCGTGGGAATTTTGCGAGGCTTAGTGTCCGCTTCTCCCCCAACATCATTCAACTAGAAATAACACCATCGGAAAAAAAGTAAAAATAGCAGCAACTCTAGCTAAAACTAAAGGTAGCGTGAGGAGTTTTTCTTTTTTCTAATATTCTAAATTAACTTTACCTCAGCAATGATATACAAAGAATTTGTTTAACAAAAGTATTTATATATTTTCTGAAAATTTTCACATTTACATTTTCTCGCTATTAAAATATAATTACATACAAGTGCGAGTTCCAGTTTAATTTTGAGAAACATTCAATTCAACACACATAAATTGAAAACCGGTCTTCCTAGAAGCGACCTCTGCGGTAAAACTGCGTGAATTTGCTGGTCAGAGGACTTCGATAAAAATCTATAATCGATCTCCTGCGGTATGACTTCGTAAGCCTATCGGTCAGAAGAAAGATATGGATTGGAAGTACGGTCAGTTAACAGTTCCGGAAATTGGACAGTAATTAACACAGACAAACTTTTCTTAAAAGATAATTATTAAATACCAACATGTTCTTAATTTTAATCAATTATTATTTATTATTATTATTCTAATCCACAATACAAAAAGATATCGATAACAAAACAATCTTGTACATATAAATAATTTTTTTAAATTCTATTTTTTATTAGAACTGTGTTTTTTTCCTTCCTCCTATAAAAGGTTGTGGACACCATTAATTAGTTTTTATATCAAAATTGTTTTTTCTTCTTCTCCTGAAATTGGTTATTCTTATGGAAGTTGGATTGTCCTTACCTTTCCTTCCCTTTTGTTTTTATATAAATGATTGCATAGAAAAATATTAATTACAATTTTTCCTACTAACAAATCCCACAATAGTTCCCCTATCTATCACTAGACCTTCCTTATTCTTAATAAAATTTAATTTAAACAAGAGATATTTACAACAAATAAGTAACAATCAGTTTTTTTTATATATGTTGAGATTCCTAGTAATTTGTTTAAATTTTTTTTTAACTTTTCTCCCCAATCTCCAAGCAATCAAAATAAATCGAAAACCTCGTAAGACGGTCAAATACGACAAATTATCCTCCTAGTCTCGCTCTATATTTCGCACACATTCCGGTCTATACCTTTTCCGTCGCTTAACCATATGTACATATCTACACAGAAAGTCTGGTGGCAATACTAAACTGATTCGCTGTTGAGAAATTTTAACAATCTTTTTTTTATTCGGCTATGTTTCTTTTTGTTTTTTCTCTCATCACTCTTACAAATAACTTGGCCACATCCCCAATACCCCATCTATCCATCGTATACTTCACAAATCAATAATGACTGAAGAAATCAATACATTCGATGAGCTTTGCTCATCTCAAATAGGAAAAAACGATGAAATTAGACAAATCCTAGCGGAATATCACAGAGCCGGTAAAGTGAAGCGAACAGCAACCTTCGTAAACAAAAAACTCCAACAACTTGAAAAAATATGGAGCACCTTCGAGATAACCGAAGAAAAAATAATTAAACTTAAAGACTTTACTGAGGATCACGATTATTTCAAAGATTTAACTTTTCTCCCCAATCTCCAAGCAATCAAAATAAATCGACAAAACTGAGGACTGGTACAAGCTAACGAAAGTAACACTTTCCGAAAGAATGAAATCAATCTCAGAAAGTGTTATAGCTCAGCAAAACCCTTTTCATATTCCACCACCCAGAGGTTCGTGGAGAATTCAAATGAACACACAAGATGCGGGGACCAACAAAGAAAAAGGAGAACCAGAAAATGAAGGTACTTTTAGAAGTCTAAATACCAAAATTAAATCAATTACTCGAGTGATATAGTCATTAAACCCAGATATCTTACCTACGGCTAGCAGAACATATTTAGAACAAAAACTAAATATTCTGAATAAAGACTGGGCAGAATTCGAGAAGCTCAATAATACATTCCAAATGCAATCTACGTCACAGGAATTAGAAAACAAATATTTCTCCGAAGATGTTTTCTATAAAACAGAAGCAGAATACGAAGAATCTGTAATTGCATTCCAAGAACAGCTGGATACCCGTTACCCTAATTACCAACATGACACACGAAATAACTCATCACACTTTCACAATGAAAGCACAAAAATTAAAAGTTCACACATTTCCCTATCAGAAATTAAATCGTTAATACCAAATTTTAACGGCGATCCAAAAGACCTCCACAAATTCGTGTCATGTTGTGATGATATTGATAGACTTTATCCCAATACTGACACAACAACCTTTTTTTCAATAATTAAAAGTAAACTCTTTGGGGATGCCTACAATGTACTTAAGTACAATGATACAAGCAGGTGGTCAGATTTGAAGCAAATACTACTCGAAACATTCGAAGAAAAATTAGAAAAGTCAGTACTCCAATCAAAACTCCAAAACACAAGAAAAAGAAGAGGAGAGCCTGGCAAGGAATTCCTAAAACTAATAAATATAACACACGCTCAATTAAATGAAGCCACCCATTCAATTACGACGGATAAAATATTAATAAATTCTCTAATAAAGGATAAAAACCAGCTTGGAGCTATCGAAGATGGACTAATTAGCGAACAGCTCCAAACTTTAGCCAAGCTCCACGAGAATAGATCAATATAGTCAATAATGACATATTTTGGTGAGCAAGCATTACGTCTGGAATCAAAGGCAACAAAAATCACAACGAATTCTTTCAGCACAGCTCAATCAGCACAAATACATAACGCCTTCCAAGGTCATTTAGCTTCAAATTGTCCACAAAACATTCGTACAAAGCCAATCCCAAATAGCAATTTTTCGAATAATCCAAACAAAGGCAATACTACTAAACAAGGTGATACCACCACCAACCCCACCACTACATGCAGGTATTGTCATAAATACATACCCTGGAAATATGCAGGGCAAGAAGAGCAAAACGTGGGAATTTCTACAGACAAAATATAAATCCGGTTGCCCAAAACTTCAGAAGTCGAACAGAAATTCACAATACAAATGCACCACCTCAAAAACAGAAACCAGGTCCCAAGTCCGAGAATATTCTTAACACACGCGGAAAATAAATCAAGGCGAGAGGAATTGGTCGGCAGCCCGTCGCAAATCCAAACAAAATTTAAATTAAATACTTCAGAATTATTAAATGATCACATAACGCTGAAAATTCCTCAGCCCCAATTCCATTACTATTTCTCTATCTACCAATGTATGCTCGAGTAAAGAAACAAAGCTCCTCGTAGATACAGGAGCAGAAATCAGTTTATTAAAGCTCAATTCCCTGAAAGCAGGCAACACTTACTATAAAGATGCAATCTGCAAGATAAATACTTTATTTACGAAATCTATAACTACAGAAGGATTAGTATTGGCAAAAATGGCAAATACAGGGTGTTTCCTCCATGGTGGTCCATAGAGCAGGAGGTGATAGTACTCACCTAAACAAACAAAAAATCGTATGGCAGGGGGGGGGGCATATCAACCGTTTCGGAGTTACAGGGTGATTAATAAAAAAAAATAGTTTTTCACAAATCACCCTGTATCTTAAAAAGTACAGGGCGTATGGTCACAGTTAAGAGCTCATTGTATGAAGAACTTCATGGTCTTTTCAACGACTGCTCAACCAGAACCGTACCCCTCGCCCCTCAAGAATTATGGTTGTCCAAACTCACAATTTCGAATTTTTTACCTTTCTTTAATTTGACCTCTATTATGTTTGCAAAAAGGTCGTTAACCTAACTTATTTTTATAAAAACTGTAAACTGTAGACTCTCCTCTTTAAGTACTTATTACTTCCTATGTGTTAACTGTAGCCCTTTACGAGTTATTAGCTCTAAACCTATTCTCAAACCTATTTTCAAACCTATTCTCAACGATAATTTGTTCCCTTAGCACGTCATTTTAAAAAAATATCGTCTTATTTCGGTGTGACCTGAATAGGTTATGAGTTAATAACTGTTTAACGGCTACAGTTAACACATAGGATGTAATAGGTCAATTTAATGAGAAGAGTCTACAGTTTACACTTTTTATAAAAAAAAAATTTTATGTTAACGACCTTTTTTCAAAAATAATAGAGGTTAAATTAAAAAAAAAGGTAAGAAAATCCGAAATTTTTAGTTTAGACAACCAAATTCTTGAGGGGAGAGTGGTACGGTTCTGGTTGAGCAGTCGTTGAAAAGACCGTGAAGTTCTACATACAATGAGCTTTTAAGTGTGACCGTACGCTCTATACTTTAGAATATACAGGGTAATTTGTAAAAAACTAGTTTTTTTTCATAATCACCCTGTAACTCCGAAACGGTTGATATGCCCCCCCCCCCCCCCCCCCCCCTGCCATACGATTTTTTGTTTGTTTAGGTGAGTACTATCACCTCCTGCTCTATGGACCACCATGGAGGAAACACCCTGTATATCAAGCGAGGAGTTTGTAATAGAACATCCCTTCCAAATAGTAGGAGAAAACTCAGCCTTAGCATATGACCCCCTAATTGGCCACGACTTCTTGTCCAGATACAACGGTTGTATCAATTATAAAAACCAGTGATGTGCGTGAAGATTACATGCTGTAATATACATAATAATATACATATAACCTACATGAACTCTACATACATCGATATTCTACATCTATATAGGTATTCCTATATAAATTATTTGCTACCTATATGATGGAAATGAAACTGAGACAGTAAATTTGAGTACCCTTTTTA
Source organism: Dioctria linearis (assembly GCA_963930735.1). Classification (NCBI taxonomy): domain Eukaryota; kingdom Metazoa; phylum Arthropoda; class Insecta; order Diptera; family Asilidae; genus Dioctria; species Dioctria linearis. The sequence goes on from OZ005742.1 coordinate 226,526,072, forward strand.
TTATTTACATTTTATTTTACTACTCATCTGTAAAATTTGAGTCTGCGAGTTTTAAAGCAGAATAAATATGTAAAAGTTCTTTAGAATGTTCAATTGAAAATCTATTTTTACTGGTGAATGAACGTAAGCCCAATTAGAAAAAGACTTCTCTAGTTCAGCCGACGAATCTGGAATTTGAAGAAATTTAATGGCTAATTTAGACAATTTTGGGTGGGTAAGTCCAACTTTTTTTTGTACCAATTTAGGAAAAATAGGTTTTCTGGAAATAATGCCAGCCTTCAATGCCATTGGTGTCCCAGTGTGTGAAAAGGAAATCACTAACGACTTCTTGTTTCGCAGAGCTTAATAGTCCATTATCATATATCGCATGAAGGTAATATGCTATACGTTAAGGCATATATTCTTCGATTTTCCAAATCAGATTTGAATTTTTCAGGTAGTTCTAATTTTAGCCTCAATTATACAGAATCATCCATAGAAGGCGAAAAGCCCTGTGAAATATTGATTACTTCGTATACCGGTTCGAAAAGTTTAATTAAGTCTTCAACCTGTTCTAGAAACTCGTCATCGAGCAACAGTAAAGAGACCGTTAGCTTGATTTTTTTTCATTAAAATCAGCTGCTATTTGCTTCATTATACCGATATTTTTAACACGGCAAGCAAAAGAGTCAGAGCTGCTTCAAAATCTAAATCCTAAAATTCATGTACATATAATTGAAGCCGAAAGCCAGTCATAATATCTAGAAGGGAATGAGATGTAAGCACAAAAAAAAAACCAAAAGTAAGTGATAAATGAATGGCAGCGTGTTGATATTCCGCCATTTTTGCACTCTTATTAAAATATCTTGACTACTCCTTCATGAATCTGTTAGATGTATATACGTGCACTTGGAAAACTTGAGTTCAAAACAATATTGGTGTGTGGTTGCACTTAACTTAGCTTGTCAGAATTATTTTTGTTAGATATTATATTCTAAGAAAATTTCTTTAATACACACGCAGTCGTTTCTTTCTGTTGAAATCAGTAGTCATCGCTATTAGCAGACCTGATAGATTTGAATGAAACATGAAATCTAACTGCGTGAGGCAAGAACAGCTGGAAAGAAGTGCAGTGCTTCAGAGTGAAAGTGAAACCAGTGTTGGGCAAAATGTAATCTGATTAATAATTAACAATTACAATTAACCATGTAATCTGTAATCAGATTACTTTGTAACAGATTACTAATGTAATCCATTTCCATAATTACATAATGTAATCGATTAACGTGTAATGTGATTACAAGTTAATCTGATTACACATTAATCGATTACAAGTTAATCCCACTATATGTTAATCTAATTAGTGTGATTACATTTAAGACTTTTAAGATATTTAAGATATTTGTATTCTAATTCTTCATAAAACTCCCTAAAACTAATTTCGTACGAGAACAATACTATTTTCTTTCAATTCAATTCATTATATTATTAATTACTTTTAAGTAATCTACAATGTAATTAGATTACAAAATAATCTAATTATATTGTAACAGATTACACATTTGATAGATTACGTATTCTCTCATAAGTAATCTGATTGATATGTAATCGAATACAATTTAATTAGAATACTTTGTAATTTGACTAAACTGTAATGGAATTATTAATTAAATTACACTGCAATTAGATTACGCCCAACACTGAGTGAAACATATACGGCAAAATATAGCTTGTGACGTAATAATCTACATTGTATACTTAATCTACATAATTTACATAATATTACATACTCTACATACATTCTACACAAATATGTCGATTATTACATTACACGCGTAGACGCACATCACTGATAAGAACAACTACATTTCCTTAGGGGTGAAGCAATGTCATTCATCCTCCTATCCCATAGAGCAATATCGCTCAGATTATCCAAATACATATCATAGATATGATAACCATGACAAGAAGTCAGAAACAAACAATGTAAGTGTTAATAAAAGCAAGTTACCCAACTGATTTAAACACCAAACGTGAAAAGTACCCCAAAACAAATATTCTACAAAAAACGGAATATATTTCTACGTGCCACGAAGTGCCACAAGCGATATCTGTTGGAAATGGAAGCAAAAAAAAACGGAAAACGGAATATTCATGAAGGTTCTAGTATAATTTGTAGAGTATAAATACGGCGCTACTCACATCCAGGAGGCGAGTATTATTTCAGACAGCGAAGTGAACGAAGTAAACTATTTGGATTGCGATAATTAGAAGTACAGTACTAGTGATAAATAAAGAGTTGATTTGATAATTATTTGTGAATTTGTGAGAGTAAACAGTAAAGTTAAATAAAGAAAGAACTTTTGAATTATATCTGAAATATTGTGTTTTAAATAACGAACTAAGGCCACGCTCGTAACAACTGGTATCAGAAGTAAAATAAAATCGCAAAATAAAATGGTGGCATTTGACTTTAGAATTCAAAGAGCGATTAATTTGGTGAAATCGTGTAAAACTTTCCTGCTTTAAGTGAAAATTCCGAAAGATAATTTTATATTAAATTGTGAGTGAATTATCACAGTAATGGGACGCAAACTAGAGGAGCTTCGCATACAGGAATTGAAAGTGGAGTTGGGGAAGCGGTCATTGTAAACGACAGGTCTAAAGAACATTCTAGTCGAGCGACTTAGACAAGCATTGATAGAGGAAGAAAAGAATCCTGAGACATTTGTTTTTGAAGAAGAAGCTGAAACTGAAGAAGAGCCTGCGATGAACATAGAACAGCTTTTGGATATATTAATGACCAAAATGGAGCTTTCCACCCTGCAGGTGCAATGCCGTCTAGACGAACAAAAGAATTCTCTAGAAGCCAGATTGGACGAACAAAGGACTGCTTTTGAGCAACAAAAGAATTCTCTGGGTTCCCGTCTAGATGAACAAAAGAATTCTCTAGAAGCCCGTTTGGAGTATCAAAAGAATGCTTTTGAAGATCAAAAGAATTCTCGAGAAGCGCGTTTGGACGAACTAGAGAATTCTCTGGAAGCCCGTTGGGATGAACAAAAGAGTTCTTTGCACAATTTTCTAGAAACTTGTTTGGAGGAACAGAAGACTTTTCTTAAAAATTCATTAGACGAGCAAAATGTAAAAATTGAAGGAATCCATCAGGAAGTGGTGGAAGTTCAACAACAAGTGTCGGAAGTACAACAAAATGTTACTGAGAAGCTTGACAACTTTAAAGCAGATTTGGAGAGGATGAAGCATCGACAACCTCGGCACGAAGGAACTGAAATATCCGGTGCAGGCAGAATGAAGCCTCCAATACTTGATGGACAAAATTCGTGTCTTATTTTCAAGAGAAAATTTGAGGCAGCTTCCGAAGTAAATGGTTGGAATCATGCAGATAAAGTTACAGCTCTGGTTTTAGCACTTAGAGGTGCTGCGTCAGAGCTATTACAAACTATATCGATTAACAGGCAACGTGATTACACTTCATTAGTACAGGCGATAAAATTACGTTATGGAGATGAACACCTCCAGCAAGTATATCGCTTGCAGTTACGCAACAGCATTCAGAAGCATGGCGAATCACTACAATAACTGCAGGCTGATGTGGAAAGATTAGCTTATCTTTCATACTCTAGCGTCAATGCAGAATTCCTTAATGAAATGGCAACAGAAGCATTCGTGAACGCAATTGCAGATCAAAATTTACAACAAGTACTAATGTGATGGCCCAATATACGGAAGATTCTTCCAGCAGCCAAGGGCGCATTCTAGCGAAATAATCAGCAATTGCTAAACAATACCGCGCATGATATTGTTCTGCAACTGTCGGTTGTTTTGCTGATTAGCCCAGCAGCTGGCTGCGATGAGCGCTTAGTGGAGCAATCGACGATTACGATAACAATTAACCTACCATGGTAATTGTTATATAAAGCGATTGTTTACTACTAAGCGACTCAGGTGTTGCAACCGGTAGAACAAACGACAAGGTTTTTGTCGTTTGTTTACATCCGCGTTGTGAGCAAAGAAAGTACTTCCGAATATCGGGGCATAAAAGACCAATGACTGGTCTGGCGAGTGCCGTTTTATTATCAGTCATCGCAGTATCATGTTTCGGTTCGGGTTAGTTGTAAAGTAAAGTAAGATAGGTCAGTATTGTACAAAATAAAGCTTTCTGCCTAAAACAATTCGTGTGTTCTGATTTATTAAAGAAGATTTTCGTTGTGTGATTGCTTTTGGGACACGACATTTTGGCGCAGCCGGTAAAAGTTTAAGTGAGGTATGGTGGTTTTTGTTTTTGCTGTTTTTTAATATAATTATCTTTTTGGATAATTATTTTTTTTAGCGGTTTTTAGGTATTGCGATTTTCGAAATTAATTTTTGTTATTGTGGGAGTTAACGCTTTTCAGCTGCTCCGTTATAAATTTTCTTTTCTTTTCAGGTTAAATTAAGTCTTGTTTTTGTGGTTTTTATGTTTTTTTTTATGAAATTAAGCTACTCCAACATGTATTGATGAGATCGAGGAGTCGTGCTTTTACAAGCTACTCCCGCATCTTCATAATAATACACCTACATTAGCGGCGATCGAGGGCTGTGCTTTTACAAGCTACTCCCGCATCCCGAATATACACCATTCACCATTTTCAGATAAAAAGGTAACAGATGTCAATTTTAGCATGGAATGGAGTACGCGAATAATTTTTAAATTGTGATAAATATCGGTTAGATAAGTTTTCAACGTCGCAGGTCGGTTAGGGCGTTGATCACACACGCTTTTCTGTAATTTCTCGCGTTTTTAATAAGTTATAATAACTGCTCCCAGTAACTACTAGAGTAATTTGATTAACGGGAATAATCTTGGGTTAGTTAAAGTATGGGTTATTGTATTTTCTTTTATTTTGTGACGTGTGCATCTGAATTAGGAAGAATAAAAATTTATAGAAAGCATGTTTGTGAGCATAATAGCTGAACTCAGAGTAATTGAGTGTGGTAATTGTGTTAGCGTTTTGAATGTTTAGCGTTAGATACGAGTGTGTATTGTTGTTCGGCTAAGAAAGGCGAGAGATTTTTTCTAGAGCAAGTTGTATAAAATTTGCGATTCCATGTTTATGAAGTATAGACGTTAGAAGTTATTTCATCTAAAGTGAAATCTTGAAGTAACTATAATTAAAAAAAAAAACAGTAAAAAACAAGAGGAATCAAAATAGATAGAAAATCACCAACTGTGTACAAGATGGCAGATTCGTACGAGAAGATTATGGACCTAGTTTCTAAATATGTGCCGATGTTTTCAGGAGAAAAGTCACCAAAGTTGGCAAAGGAGGTATTTCGTTTCCTCAATTGCAGTAAGGACTTGCACGACCGTCTGGAACCAGCAGAGCAAAGCATTTTTATTAAATGCATAAAGTACCGCTTATCCGAGGACGCTTATTACATAATAAGTTCACAGGAGCCAAAGGACTTTGCATCTTTGCAACAGGCGATTAAGACAGCCTACATGCCACGGAAATCTTTCAGTGAGCTACGCACTGAAATGTTAGCATGTAGGCAAAGGCCGGGTGAAGATGTTAGAGGGTTTGCGGATAGGATGGTGGAGCTGCTGGATCAGATTAAGTCTTCGGTATCAGCTAAATATCCAAAGATGGATGGAGGCTTGATAGCCGAGTTGGAGACTGACGCAGTAATAACTTTCAAAGCCGGTGTAAGCAGTCAAGCCACTCGGGTTTACCTAACCGGAAAAAGGTTTGGTACATTGGAAGAAGTTCGAGAAGAAGCTCTTTACTTCGAAAGTGATTCAAAAAGGCTTGAAGTTATGGCGCCAGGAGTATGGGAAAAGGTACCACAATACTCCAGCGAAACACCACAGGAAAGCTGGAATGCTGGAAATGTTATCAGTGTAAGGCAGAAACAATTTCAAAAGGAATTTGAAGTAGTACAACCATCAACAATGAACTGGGAATCTCCAAGAAGGACCAGGCAGCAATCTAGAGTTGCTAAATGCTTCAAATGCTGTCAGCCTGGGCACTTTGCTAAAGAATGCCAGTGGAGAAAGCAGCCTCCTTACTGCACTAAGTGCCAGAAATATGGGCACGAGATATCCAATTGCCAAATTCATCGCGTAAGAGTAGCCAACTGTGCAGCTAGTATTCAAAATAAATTCTATCCAGGACGGGAGGAGCTTTATTGCAAATTCTGCAGAACACGCGACCATTACACGGATATTTGCGTAAGAAAGTATTTAGCAGATAAAGAAACAGAACAATTGAATTCCAGTAATAAATTTATCATCACAGTCGCATCAGATATAGCTGTAGAAGGTACGTTTAGGCTTTTGTTAGATACGGGATCCACATGCAGCTTAATGAAGCTCAATAGGATAAAAAGAGATACCTTCATACACACACAAAATAAAATAAGAATTGGAGGACTATTTGGAAACGCGAAAAGCTCCATGGGTACTTGTGAGGCAAAATTACTGATAGATAACGTTCAGCAGGTTTGCCAACTTAACGTCATTGGTGACACTCACTCCATTCCCGCCGATGGTATCCTTGGAATGGATTTCCTCAGTGACAAAGCTGTGATCGATTGTGTAAATAGGAAATTGTGGATTCAAGATGCCAACGAAGTGCAGAAAGAAAGTTCCGTTTTTAGAAATATAACAGCTAGTGGTCCAATGGTATCCAATAATTACAGTCCTAGAAATCAGTTCCATGCCAGAATAGAGGAGGCTCACAGGATCGTGGCAGAAAACATCAGACCAGATATCAGTAACCCAGACAGCAACCGGAAGAATATAAAATGTAATGTAAAGGAAGCTTCAGGACTGGGGAGAAAAGTATACCCATATTGGATGAGCAAGTCCAGCCACAACAAGGGAAGAAGACTTGGACCATAGCTTACGACAATGCGGAACTTGATAAAGTAAGAAATGAAGAAGCCAATGGTTCAAGAAGGAGGCATCACAGGTATTATGGGTATAGTGAAAATAGGCTGGGGATGAACGTGCATTCCTAAGAATCGCCAATGCAACAGCCTATTTCGTAAAAAGTCCTAATTCTTTCCAAACGAAACCTCACAAATTTGACAGACGATCTGCATGGCGCTATAATTGTAGGAACAATCTGTATCCTCAACTGGGGAAAGGACAGGGGATTAAGCAAAACGGTAAGTTAAAGATGCCAAAACATAGTTATCACACAGGTATAGTAGCGTCGCCGGTCCGAAATAAGCTTAATAGGATAAATCTTACGCCAAATTTGATCGGGCTGTACGAGGTAGGTAACGGATATGACCCGGGCAGAGATTTCCAACAAATTCCCTCCAATTTCAGAAGAAATTCGATGAGCGGAGCTTGATATGGATAGGAAGATATAAAAGGATGTATAAAGGCAACCCAGTGGATCCAATCGGTAAGATAAATTTATAAATTGAAAGGTAAGAAAATGTTATTAAAAGAATATTTTGTGAGATTCAAAAGAAAAAGGATCCTGGAAGAAGAGAAAATGGAATAAGAAGTTAATTAATAAGAGATTTTAAAAAGAAAAAAAAGGGAGGCTTAGAAATTTAAAGTAAAAAAAAAAGGTCTCAAGTACAAAGAAAGAGAAAGTTGAAGAAATAAAGTGTAAGAAAAATAAAGATTTAAAAAAAAAAACTAAAAAGAGAAGAATTGAAATATACAACAAAGATAAAGATTTTTAAATAAAAGAAAAATATAGAAAATTTAAGTATTTCCCTTGTCTGTTTTAAAAAAAAATAATAGGGAATATTACTTGAGAAGAAATAAGAAGAAAAAAAGTAGTAAAGATGTATAAAAAAAGTTAAGTGGGAAAAATATTACCTATAAAAATATTACGTGTAAAAAAATTTGTTACTAACTCATTGTAAAAAGATATAAGACAGGTTAGAACAATATTCCTTACTTTGAAAGAGTAAATGTATAATATATGTAACAAATGATTAAAGTTTAAACTCATAAAAAATTAATGGATATAAGGAAACTTAAATAACCTAAGTTAACATTGGGATGTTAAAAAAAGAAGATATATACATAATTAAGTACAAAATTGAAATCCTACGTTTAAGCATAGAATGTAAAAATCGTCGCTAACCATAGGTAGAAGTTGAAGCAACCTCAAGAAGACAGCAGCAGAATTGGTTACATCAGTTCCAGAAACATCTTTGTATAATTCATCAGAATAAGACTGTTGGTGGGAAACTGACAAAAGATATCCGTCGACGACTGTCCTAACTACGCACACAGTGTCTGAAACTGTGAAGACTGATGAAAAGAAGGAAAGCGCTGATGAACTTAAAAAACAAAATAGCCACTGGAAGAATCAGAAATTAGACCTCACGAGAAAAGCATTGTCTACTAATCAGGAACCCACATACACAATCACCGGGATATATTGTAGTTTCCAAGAAGTTCAAGTACCGAAGATCATCGAAATGTGTCACTGTATGTTAAAGATGTGATTGAAGACTAAAGCGAAGGTTATATAAAGGCAAATCTAAAACAGATAGCCCAATCAGTTAAAAGAACTAAGAATCATGCAGAATTCTATGCAGTTTTAGAAAACACGTTTCAAAACTTTCACTAGAGGATATGTATCTTTTTTATGTATGGGTGGACTCTCAATAATATATGTAATTGGGAGAACTCCATCATGCATATGGAAGTAATACAAAAAAAAACGAGATTAGAGTGAACAAAGGCATGTAGAGACGATCAGCAGCCAATGAGCCTTATAAGTAAAAGCTCAACAGTAAACTGAAAGTCCGCTTTACTCAAAATCTCGCTATTAGAAATACCCTTTAAAACTCCCGAAGAGTGCAGCCCCACAAGCTGATAGTTGCATAAGCGCGGTTTACCTGAGATGAGTCAAACACCAGTGAGCTTCCACTGTACATCGGCGTTGCAGATTTTTCTGAGGACAACTAGGAACACCGAACTAAGCAATTGAAACAGCACATGGAACAAAGGATCCAACTAGCATCAAGGTAATAGTCCACACAACACAACGAGCCCACGGTAGTTAAAAAGTTAATCGTACAGCTGAAGTAACCGTAACAGCATGCATCAGTGTTAGCGAACCGGAGCATTAGATATTATTGTAAATAGGTACGTTCCATAGACCTGCAGGTAGGACAAGGTTAAAAAAAAATAGAGGTATCAAATAGAAAGAATAGTTGTAAAAATTCATGATTAGACATGGTAAGAGTTACAAGTGCGTGTAATTGATAAAAAGATATGATACATTTACATATATATAAAAGATAATGGAAAAAAGCTTTGATCAATGTTTTGCTATAGAAGGGAAGTAATAAGTTGGTAAATTACGTGGAAAGTAAGGAAAGAAAATAGTTATGGGAAAAAATGTTCAATGTTAAGTGAATAAGGAAGTACCTATATTGTAAAGAGGAAATTTTGTATTTAAAACACGCGAATATATAGTTATACATTTTTTTTGTTAAATAGTTAAAGTTAAGTAAATCAGAACAGATAAAGTTTTGTTTTGTTTGACAAAGAAGTATAATAGAGCAATGAAAAAAAAAGTATGCAGTTATTGTTGTTAATTAGTTAAGGATAAAGATGAATAAAATTGAATAGAAACCAATACAGATATGTTGTAAGAACAGAATAAAAAAGAAATTAGAAGAAAATAAAAAAGATATTAAATGTGAAAAGAAAATAACAAGAGAAAGTAAATAAGAATTGGCTAAAAATGAAACAATGAAAGAAAAGATGTAAAATGAAAGGAATAACAAAAATTTGAGTAAGTAACGAAAAATGTAAAATAAAATCTGAACCGAACGGAGATTAAAATATTTTCAATTTTTAAGACTATTGCACTCTCCAGATCTAGTTCCCTGCGGAAACTAGTTTTTCCAAGGGGGGAGGAATGTGATGGCCCAATATACGGAAGATTCTTCCAGCAGCCAAGGGCGCATTCTAGCGAAATAATCAGCAATTGCTAAACAATACCGCGCATGATATTGTTCTGCAACTGTCGGTTGTTTTGCTGATTAGCCCAGCAGCTGGCTGCGATGAGCGCTTAGTGGAGCAATCGACGATTACGATAACAATTAACCTACCATGGTAATTGTTATATAAAGCGATTGTTTACTACTAAGCGACTCAGGTGTTGCAACCGGTAGAACAAACGACAAGGTTTTTGTCGTTTGTTTACATCCGCGTTGTGAGCAAAGAAAGTACTTCCGAATATCGGGGCATAAAAGACCAATGACTGGTCTGGCGAGTGCCGTTTTATTATCAGTCATCGCAGTATCATGTTTCGGTTCGGGTTAGTTGTAAAGTAAAGTAAGATAGGTCAGTATTGTACAAAATAAAGCTTTCTGTCTAAAACAATTCGTGTGTTCTGATTTATTAAAGAAGATTTTCGTTGTGTGATTGCTTTGGGCCATGACACTAAGCCTAACAAGAAAGAAGTCAACAGCTGAAGCGCTAGCCTATGCATAAGTATATGAATCTGCTAGACAAGCTTCTCGGAGTGCAGTACGAGTGAGAGAAATTTTGGTGGAGGAATGTACTTGCAACAGATTGCAGTCATCAAAGAGCACTCGGTCACATTGTATTCTTCGATGCTGGACTTCGATCTGGGACAACTTAAAAGGGATTGCAGAAAATGCCGACGAATAGAAGCGCGAGAAAAAGGGCAAAGATATCGAGCTGAGCAGCAGACCCGCAGCAGAATGCCGTCATCAGAGACCACTTCTTCGCGTGGTAACCTTCGATGCTGGAAATATAATAGACTAGGACACCTTCAAAACGACTGCAGGAAACGCGGACGAGTGCAATCAAAAGCAGAAGAAGGGAGAAGATGTCGAGTTAGAGAGCAAGCTATTCGTGGATAGACTAGACTGCAACCTCGTGACTTCGAAATCCCACACTGCAAAGGACGTATCCACGGATATGCAGAAGCATTTTCACAACGTCCGAGCAATCCTGAATGGAAACATTGTCGAAAGAAGAAAGGAAAGACAATTATGACTATGATGATAACAGTAAAAAGGAGAAAGGAAAGAAAGCCATAGACGAGGATAATGAAAGAAAGAAAAAGACGAAAAGTAAAGGGTCTAAGGATGCTGAAAATGACGATAATGAAAATAGGAAAAGGTAAATACAAAGGTTCTGATATTGAGGATGATAACAGATGAAAGAAAAATCAAAGCGTGGAAGAGTGGTGCAACATTACATTAATCGAACATCTAAGAAAAGTAGTCAACTATAATCAGCGCTATTGGGATCGACATAATCCTATATTTCTAATGGCTTATATATCAGCTGTTTACAATTCGACCGGACATACCCCAGCAAAGGTCATATTCAGCCACCTCAAGTTTTGTATACCCAGAAGCGAACAAAAGTTACCAAAAGACTACGCAACCGAGCTCAGACAACGATTAGCTGATGTTGACGCGGCCACGAGACGTTTTCCAAAATTACGACAACAGTGGGAAACTAGAAATAATAACATGGTATACAGGATTCAGGGTGGTACAAGAGCCAAACGGAAAATCGTTCACCTGGATCGTTTGTGTAAATACGGCGAGCATGAAGACCGTGGATCACCTGTTGTTCGGGACGACCAATTTTAGGAAGGGGGCAGTGGTACGTGCCACAACGTGACACAAGCGACACCTGTTGGAAATGGAAGCAACTTTAGGCTAGTGACATCTTAGTAAACCTTAGGTTCGAAAACGGAATATTCATGAAGGTTCTAGTATAATTTGTAGAGTATATATACGGCACTATTCACATCCAGCAGGCGAGTATTATTTCAGACAGCGAAGTGAACGAAGTAAACAATTTGGATTGCGATAATTAGAAGTACAGTACTAGCGATAAATAAACAGTTGATTTGATAATTATTTGTGAATTTGTGAGAATAAACAGTAAAGTTAAATAAAGAAAGAACTTTTGAATTATATCTGAAATATTGTGTTTTAAATAACGAACTAAGACCACGCTCGTAACAATATTTTCCAATCCAATAAAATTATTACAATTCCCGCTCGCTCTGAATCCATAATACAAATTCCAACTTCATCAACTACGGAATCAGTATATTTTAAAATAGAGGTAAAGCCAGGGTTGTTCATAGGTAATACCATAGTCAACCCATCACAAGGAATGGCAAAAGTCCTAGTTCTCAACATGAATGAGCAGTACGTCGAACTAGCAATTCATGACATGAATCCAGAATGCCATGAAATTAATGACTTCGAATTAGGGGCAGAATGCAAAAACTGCACACCCTGATTAAATTGGATCACTATAGTTTGGAAGAATCCGAGAGTATTCGGAAAATTTGTAAGGATTTCAACGATCTCTACTACTTAGAAGGGGATTTCCTAACATTTAGGAATGCAACCGAGCACAAAATCGTAACTGTCCCAAATAAACCTCACATATACACTAAATCGTACAGACTTCCAGAAACAAGCCGGAAAGAAATTACTTGGCAAATAAATGAAATGTCGGATTCTGAGATAATAAGCCCTTCAAATAGTCCGTGGAATTCACCCCTTCTTATAGTTCTCAAAAAACCAGATGAGCATGGGAACAAAAAATGGCGAGTCGCTGCAGCTTTCTGCCGAGTAAATGACACTACTATTGGCGACGCTTACCAATTACCTAACATTACAGACATATTAGATCAACTGGGTAAGTCGAAATATTTCACGTCACTACACATTGCCAGCGGATTCCTCCAAATTCGCATGGACGGGAAGGATAGAGCAGAAACTGCGTTTGGTACTCCTTATGGTCATTACGAGTTTAACCGTATGCCATTTGGATTAAAAGATGCACCGGCAACCTTCCAACGTGCCATGAATAACGTCCTTTCCGGACTGTATTTACTGTTTCGTATACATGGACGATATTGTAGTCCATGGGTACAATCTTAAAGACCATAATATTAGGCTAGCAAACGTATTTAGTCGCCTTCGGGATTTCAATTTAAAACTAAAACCCGACAAGTGCCATTTCCTAAGAAAGGAAATAATGTATCTAGTGCACATCATTACTGAGAATGGAGTTAAGCCAGATCCGGAAAAAATTAAATCAGTTCAATCCTATCCTAGACCCAAGCAGGAAAAGGATATCAAAGCCTTCCTAGGTTCCGTCGGCTATTATCGGCGCTTTATTCCCAAGTTTTCTAAAATTGCAAAACCCCTTACTAACCTTCTAAAGAAGGACACACCTCTTAAGTTTGATGCAATATGCGATGAAGAATTTTGCGAATTACGATACAAACTAATATCAGCACCAATTTTATCCTATCCGGATTTCCAAAAACAATTTTTTGTCACCTCCGATGCCAGTGACCATCAGAGCAGTTCTTTCCCAATTAGATGATCAAGGAGGTCATCCAATCACCAATGTGAGTCGAGTTCTAAATGGTTCAGAGACTCGTTACTCCACAATCGAATAAGAGCTTTTGGCAATTCTTTTCGCAGTTGAGGAATTCAGGCCATACGTTTATGGTAGACAGTTTACCATCATAACTAACCATAAACCATTAGTATGGCTGATGAATCTAAAGGATCATTCCTCAAGACTAATGAGATGGAGAATACGTCTTGAGGAATATGACTATAAAATAGTCCATAAACCTGGAAAGCTCAACACAAATACAGACGCTCTCAGTATAGCTATCCCAGAAAATTAAGTAAAATCAATGGAACCCAACACCTATGTAAATGTGGTAACCAGGAATCAAGCCAACGCTCAGGCGAATTTAGATACACCCAGTCCAAATATTACTACTCCAAATCCAGATTTACTAGTGTTAAACAGTTCCTCAGTGATAATAAATGAGACCAATTTCCCATTACTTTTAACTAAAAATACTAATACCAAATTTTTCATCGTGCCAATGCAATATGCAGAACTTGAAAAAGTGCTAAAGTCTAAATTAAAACTTTCAGACAAACCTACACTACTAGAAAACGAATTAAACTTCTTTAAGAAGAAAGACTCCTCAGTAATCATCTCAAAAGTAAACTCTACCTTTCCGATCACAAAGAGATAGATTAGACATTGAAAAGATTTTAACTGAGATCTGCTCATATACAGAAGCAAATCAGTTAAGTCAAATAAATATCTCCTACCCATTATTAGACCAACAAAATCTATCAACTATTAAAAACAGTTATACCAAAGTCTTCGTTGACCAATAAATAAATCTCAAACTTCATCAAGATTCCATAAAGTATTTGTACAACAGCAGTGATAATGAACACGTGCTAAAAGGCTTCCATTCTCTAGCAACGGGAGGACTATGAAAATCTCAAGCATGAGCTCAAAACCTTTTGAAAGAGTGTACCTAGATGTTGTAGGACCTCTCCCAATTTCCCAATCTGGAAATAAATACATCCTTACATTTCAAGACGACCTTTCTAAATTCTCTGAGGCTATTCCCATAGTCAGCATTGAATCTAAGACATTAGCGGAAGCCTTTACGACAACAATAGTTTGTCGACATGGCATTCCAGAAAGTATCCTAACAGATCAGGGATCTAACCTCATAGGTGGCATGTTTGCCGAGGTATCCAAACTGCTAAAAGTCAAAAGGCTCAAAACTACTCCATATTACCCTCAAACAAATGGTGCCTTGGAGAGAAGTCATAGAACTTTAGGAGAACACCTCAGATCTTATGTAGCGAAAGATCCTCAAGACTGGGATACATGGAGTCCATATGCCATGTTTGTCTATAATACCACGCCTCACTCGAGTGCAAATTATACTCCCCGCGAAGTCCTGTACGGATTCCCAGCCGAAATCCCAAATAACTTAAAATCATCTCCGACCGTTTGCTATAATTACGATAATTATGCAAACGAGTTAAAAGTACGTCTACAACACAGCTATAAAATTGCGAAACACATTACCATGGCCCATAAAGAAAAGTCCAAAATCCAATATGACAAAAATACAGTTCAAAAGTTTTTCAAGATCGGAGACAAAATCTTAATAAAGAGTAAGGGATAACAAATTCTCACCACTATGGACAGGTCCACATGTGATTATGGAAATCAATTCTCCTGCGAACTCCACAGTGAAAATAAATAATAAAAATAAAAGAGTCCATAACAATGAGTTAAAAATTTCTCGGATTAATACAAAATTTCATCTACTACAATCATCGCAAATGAATAAAACATATCCTCTTCCAGATCCTCACAATGATGCAAGTCACATTCTTTTTAATTTGCATCCCCCTTATTCCCAGCTGAGGGATAGAAGTAAAGTAAATAAGTGCCAGCGCGGGGCATTTATTTTTGAGGAAATCGGCAGAGCCAATTTCTACACGAATGAATGGAGAATCGTTACCTTCTGCGTTTTAGAAAACTTCAAAGCGGAGTTGGGGAACATCAAATCCATCACACAATAAATTACATCTACATGTCAGAAATTGGACGGAATTCAGTAATGGCTCATACTTGTAACGGTACGTTACTACACATTAAGATAAACCTGATAATATCAACTATAGAATACAAAAACATGCTCCTGGTACCCAAGTAACCAAAAATAGGTTTTAAAATAGTTTTTAAACGGTTAAGGCAACCAAGGTTGCAAACACCGTTAGGTTTCAAATTAGTCTAAAAAAATTATTTTTATAGTTTGTAGAAACGTGCTTGCAAATAGATTTGGACGATTTTAATTCATTGTCGGTAAAAATGAAATGGAATCAGAACGAGTTTTTTAACTAATTGATTAGAGGTTTTTGGAACGTTAAATAAAGCTGGAGTGTAAATGCAACCAGATAGGAACAGTTTCATAACTAGTTGCTGAAAGTGATTGGCACTTAACGTGTACACCTATTTAAGTGGCTTCTAGGATTACAAAATAACATTTTGGTACATCTAATGATGATTCCTGCCATGGAGCCCACTGATCTGGAAGCTGAACAAAATATGTATTGTTACTTATTTAAAGCAGTTTTTATTATCTGTAAATCTAATTTTTATGAATTAACAACGATATAAACATGAATTGAAATAACCGCTGACTTGAAAGCTAGAGCAATCAAGTTGGTACAAAGGCTTTAGAAATAAATAAAAAAAAAGTTATGCAGTCATTTAATTTCCTTAGGTACACTTTTTAGGATTTAGTAAATTTTATTTAATTGATTTGAATAATTGGAAATTAGTTAAAAGAAGTACAATAAAACAGTTAAAGAAACATCTTCAATAAAACTATAAAAAAAAATAAAAAATCAATTCTTTTGAAAATAAAACCGTGCTAAATGTCCTTTGCTTGCCCTTCAAGTAAGTGTGCGGAAGTGTGTTTTTCGGTTTAGTTTGTTCACCACCAGAAACACTAACAAAAAAAAAAATTAGTACTTTTCCCAATTATGTGTAATAAATAAATACCTCTTGCGCTTTAATCGCATTTTCCATTGCTTTAAAATTCTTTCATAAAAGTAGCATGATTATGTTCTGTATACTGTGGATGTGCTTTATCAACTACTCTAGAAATGAGCTAGTTTGTTTCGGTAAAAGATTTAAAATTTCCTTTTTGTGCCATCCGGCCCCAAGAAAAGTTTATCAAAAGATTGTCCTTAAAACAAATACGATGCAATTACTCGCGCAGTTTCATATCAGATACGCCCCAAAACGTGAAAGCCTTCTGACCTGAAATTGAATGACAAAATTATTAAAAATTATCATAGGATAATGAAAAAGTATACGAACTTACTAAAGCATGTTTGTTTACACATCAATCTAGAAAATCCTACAACTGTACAAAAATCCTTATTAGAAATTACTCCACTTAATTTTCCCCCTATGCTTTAAGTTTTACTTCACGATTAAAAAAATAATAACTGCACTATTAAAGCGTCGCAGAATTAATGACTCAATACTGCTGGAATAGTTGCCATTCGGTCTTGCTGTCACCAAATTGTAACCGTATTTTTCCCGTAGAAGTTACGCATCAGTAACAAAATAACTCTGTGAGCACTTTAGGTATTACCAAAGGGTATTTTAGACACGTAATTTATACTATTACTAATTTAATGTTAAATTGAAACCAAAAATCAACAGATTTGTTTAAATTGGGTTCCTTTATGACTTTTTATAAGCTATAAGTAAGTTAATTTGAAACCTTTATTTGAAAGCTTGTCTGTTGGAACGGGGTTTCAATGAAACCTTTTGTTACACTTAACGCTTTTTAAGTCATTTTGAAACGTTAATCAGACATTCATTTACGAGTTGGTTTTGTGTTGAAACATACCCTAAACAAAGGTGAGTTGAAGGTAAAAAAGAAACCCAAATATAACAATTTTTGTTTCAAATAGGTTTTTAAAACCATTTTTTAAAACGACTGCATTTGAAACGCTTACGCAACTTTTGAGAAACTTCAGTAACTTTATAACTGTTGTTGCTTCGTAACTTTGGTTGCAAATGGCTACTTGGGTAACTCACATAGAGCTTTATTCAACGCTACAGGCTCAATTTCCAAAGCCCTTTTCGGGACACTAGATGAAGATGATGCCAAGGTATATGACGAACAAATTCAGAACCTTACGCTAAACCAAAACCCCCTACTTGCCGTTATGAATAGCCAAACCGAAATAATTGAAGCAATAGCTCAAATATTCAACAAAACTAAGGCCGCAATTCCGCAATTGAAAAAGAATTCCTAAATATGCATAAAAAAATAATGTCAATACAGATATCTACATCACTAATGAAAAATAAAACCCTGGATAATAAAATAACCATTGAAATAGAAACCCTAGTCTCCCTTGTTTCATTAATGTCATTCAGATATCAAAATAGACAGTCAGAATTAATTGATCTTTCAAAGAATTCATCTTGCACGGACATAACGTAAAAATATCAGAATTTAATTCCTATTTCATACCAAGCACAAACATATCCAATATAATCGCAAATATGACGTTTCTCTCTACGAAAACGCACATAGGAACAGATCCCATTAAAATTACAAACATCATGGACCTCGATGAAATTTTAAAATCCATCCATATTCAAAAAGAACAGGAATCGAACACACTAAGCCCAATTAATAATCACCACATTCACCACTATACCCTACCATGTTTGACAATAGTTCTAGTTATCGCTATTCTATTCACTACAGAAAGTCTCGCCGATCAATATTAGATATATATATTAAAATAGATTATCATATATCAATTACATTAAACATCTCTATCCTTAGTATATATCTTCATATTAAATACAAATAAATGAAGCATCAAATTAGAAATTAATTAGAATGAAGAATTCCTCCAAATAAAACCTACAATGTATTCTAAATATATATATATATGCACTCATGTTTCCAATCGAAAGTATAAAGTACCCAAACAATAACATTCCTTTCCTTTATATTATTCCACCCTCAAAAACCAAAAATAAATATCATAACAAACCAAACAGTTACAAAAAGAAATGGTACGGCGGAGAAGAAGAAACTATAGAGAAAACTTCTTAATCATGATTCTAGACTTCATATCGAATAAAATATTCTTGATCCCCGAAAAGAGTTTTGGGAGGAAATTCAATGAGAATGTATTTCACGATTTTACTTTATGATTTTTAGAATCAAGAAATTTGATAATTAGTGTTAAGAAGCAATTTCTAACTTTCTGTTCTAAATTTTATCCACATACGATTAATGTTATCCTTTCATCACTTAGACGAGAATCGTTCTTTTTCTTTCCGTGTATATTGTAAATGTACCCCACTACATGTGATACATGTGTAGTTTCTTTATATATCTATTATTTGATTATAATACGACAAAATGCAACGCCAAAACTGTATAGCTTTACTACGACTTATTATGGCTGAAAAGAAACATGGACTATAACTGTACAAAAAACACGAACAGATTGGAATTTTACTAATTTATTCACAACTTAAAAAGTTAGTATTAATTTTCACATCGGCTTTCTTTTACCGCCCAAATTAAATAGTAAGTATTTATGTATTACCCAAATAATTACCATTCTTACGCGTTGCCAAATTTCTACAAATAAAACAAAACTTTTCATAATATTGTTGCTACAAGGAGGTCGGGTTTAAAACTTATCAGCTTCATTAAAGTTACGTTTACCTAAAATAAAATTGATTAAACTCAAAAAAATAACAGGCGTAAAGCATCTGCTGTGAATACCACTGTTGCTATTCATATTCTATAGTTTAAGCAATTGCATAGAAAGTATGGAGAATTGTTCGATTAATATTGTTAAGTAAGAGCTCTCTCTAGTATGAGGGACTTAAGGGGGTTGAAAAATTATGATACCCTAGATGAATGCCTGTATAACATTTCGTAAGGTCACCTGTACAAGTTGAATTTTTGTAGTGGTTTTTCGCATATATTTCTAGAACGGCATGTCGCACAGAAAAAATGATTTTAACTAATTTTATAGGATTTCGTATTCTGAAGAAGGTTTTAGTACAATGAAAATCTGGGACTGATCGTTTTCAAAGTATCCGTAAAAAACCTAAATTTTTATATGGCAACACCAAGAAGGAGCTGCCCGATTTAGTCCAATTTTGAAATCTTTTTAGCTAGTACAATGTACCAAATTTCAGCTCTCTACGTCGACGAGTTCCCAGGCAGTGTCCAAATATATAGTGTAAACTCCACGAAGGAGTTGCCCGATTTGTCTCATTTTCGAACTTAATTTTACTTTTTTTTCAAAGTCTGTGTACAAAATTTCAGCCCTCTAAGTATACGCGTTCTCGATTTATCGTGCGCACGGACGGACAGACAGACGGATGGATATGCAAAAATCAAAATAACTTTTAATATTATGCGTGTGTGTCCAATCAATTTTGCTCTGCGATAATTATTTCGATGTGTTACAAACGGAATGACAAACTTAGTATACCCTATAGATTTCATCTAGCATATAAAAACGCTCGACTTTGCCGCAGTTAGATCAGAGTTGCCCTTGTTTACACTGCATGAGAAAAGGAGAATGAATTATCAAAATGTGCAAATAGTCCAGTCAAAAGGTGGGGTACCTGTGTTTTTTATATATTGATACGTGCCACGAAGTGAATCAAGCGACATCTGTTAGGAATGGAAGCAACTTTAGGTTAGTGTCATCTTAGTAAACTTTGGGTTCGGAGAACGGAATATTCAAGAAGGTTCTAGGATAATTCGTAGAGTATAAATACGGCGCTCTGACAGCTAGGAGGTGGAGTATTATTTCAGACAGCGAAGTGAACGAAGTAAACTATTTGGATTGCGATTATTAGAAGTACAGTACTAGCGATAAATAAAGAGTTGATTTGATAATTATTTGTGAGAGTAAACAGTAAATTTAAATAAAGAAAGAACTTTTGAATTATATCTGTAATATTGTGTTTTAAATAACGAACTAAGGCCACGCTCGTAACAATATGTTATCCAGTTCCTGGCTCCGACGAAAAATCCAAATGTAGACCCTTGGGTGGGGTCCGCGCGGTCGGCCATCTTCGATTAAAAGTACCAAAAATTGGTTTTTCCAAAATAATTCCTCAACGGTTGATCCTACGGCAATATTGTAAAAATATATAAAATTGAAAAAGACTAAATTGCCTACATTTTGTGTATAAAAACTTTTTTTGTAAGTCTGAGTTGCAGCGGCAGAAACGCGAACATTCTTCAAACAAAGGGTATTTTGTGAAAGACCAACAATTTTTTTTTAATCACCCTGTAACTCCTAAATGGTTCAGATACCGCTCCCCACTTGCCATACAATTTTCTGTTTGACTAGGTTACTACTATTACTTCCGGTCATAAGAGCCACAATGCACGAAACACCCTGTATAAATGGTAGGTACTATATGTATACATTTTTTTGGGAGAATATTCGCAACAAGTTATTTATACAAAAAATGTAGGGAATTTAGTCTTCTTCAAATTTATATTTAAAAATTTTTGCCTTACGATCAACCGTTGAGGAATTATTTAAAAAAAGCAATTTTTGGTACCTTTAATCCAAGATGGCGGATCGCGCGGACCCCGCCCAAAGCTCTAAACTTGGATTTTTCATCGGGGCCAGGAACTGCATAACATACATAAAAATAACAACTACCACACCTTTGGTAGGGCAAAAACCCCTACTGACTGGACTAAAATTAAATCTTGATAATCTACATATGTCTATTGTGGCGGTAGTGTCAGAGATCTGCAACGAAGATTTCAAAAGGTGAAAGTCCTTCGAAGTTGAATTCCTCTTACCAATTGGTCGAAGAGATTTCAAATGATCTTCTGTTGTAGATGGACAGTTGAATTACTTTAAAACTGTTGGCGAGACGCTGTAATTTTTGAGTGGCAAACTTTTATAAAGGGCGGCTTTATAAGTGGGCAAGTATTACCCTCAGAAATATATTCGTTCTTGAGTATAACTTCGAACTCCTGAACAAATGTCGAGCTTCGAACTACTTTGAAGCCTCATTTTACGAATTTGGTTCTAATAATTACCGTTTCACACAAAATTACAGTTAATTTTGTCGTGAATAGAGATCAATCAATTCTTGTTCTGAATATTGTTGCGAGCGTGGCCTTTGGTTCGTTATTTAAAACACAATATTAAATAATTAATATATAAGTTCTTTATTTCACTCTAATCATATAAAACTCACAATTCCTAAATTAATCAACTCAACTCTAATTATCGCTAACACTTTACTTTCAATTATCGCAATCTAATTACACACTTTCGCTTCTTTATTACTTTCACTTGTTAACACTGCAATGTCTAGGACAATACTGTTTTTCTGGGATGACAACTGTTATCTTTATACCCTGGAAACACTCCGGATTATTCTGGAGTGTTCTATTCCAAAAGCGACTTGACTATTCTATTTGTTCTATTCCTGAACTTTCCTGTAGATTTCATAATCGATTCTCCGAACCTGAAGTCGTTTACTATCCATTGCCAGTAGATGTCACCAGTTGTCTCTTTCTATTGCACGTAACACTGCCCCCTTCTTAAATTTGTTCGTCCCGAACAACAGGTGATCCACGGTCTTATTACGCGCAATATTGACATAAACGATCTAGATGAACGATTTTCCGTTTGCCTCTTGTGCCACGCTGAATCCTGTGTACCACGTCATTAATTTTAGTTACTATTGAATATGGTCCTTCCCAGTGTTGTTGCAATTTTGAAGAACGTCCCTTACGTCGTTTCGGGTTTTACAGCCAAACAAGATCACATTCGTTAAATCCTGCGGATTTAGCACGTAAGTCATAACGGGTCTTCATCCGATCAGTACTTGTTGATAAATTCGTCCTCGTGGCCTCTTGTACATCAGTTGTTGTTTGAGCTCCGATACGTAGTTTTCTGGTAACTTTTGTTCACCTCTGGGGGTACCGAATTTGAGGTCGCTAGGTACACGCATCTGTCTTCCGAATATGACTTTAGCTGGGGTTTGTCCGGTAGTACTATGAACGGCTGATCTAAAGGCCATTAGGGATACAAGAATATGTCGATCCCAATCGCTTTAATGATAGTCAACTACTTTCTTTAGATGCTCGATCAATGTTCTGTTGAATCGCTCTACCATGCCATCAGATTGTGGGTGTAGAGGAGTTGTTCTAGTTTTTCTTATTCCCAACATTTTACACATCTCCTGGAAAGTCCGCGATTCGAAGTTCCGTCCTTGGTCCGAATGAAGTTCGTGAGGCACACCAAACCTATTGACCCAATTCGTTATTATTTCTTCCGCTACTGTGGTTGCCTCTTGATTAGGGATTGCATAAGCTTCAGGCCATTTACAGAAATAGTCAATGGCAACTAATATATAACGGTTACCGCCATCAGTTTCTGGAAACGGTCCAGCGATGTCTAGAGCTATCCCTTCAAAGGGGGCTCCGACATTATACTTATGCATTTCTCCTCTTCTAGAACGTCTTTGACGTTTGATGCCGGCACGACTATCTGCATTCGGAAAGATTCGCCATTAGGTGCTTCCCACTTGCGTTTTAATATACCACATTCAACATGAAGAGAGTTCCATTAAGCCCAGTAACTTTTCAGCTTCTCACTCCGTTCCAAAATATCCTTCCAGTCTGGTCTTTCCATGTCTTCTTTCCAAGCAAGAATAGGTGAAATATCCGGATCTACTCGTTGTGCTGTTTGCAGGTCCTCGTTGTACCAACCTGTAGATGGTTCCACGGTTGCCAACTGTAAAGTTGCTGTTGTTTCTTTTTCTTCTATCCGGGCGCAATGTTTGCATTCAAGTTTACATGGACGTCGTGAAAGGGCATCTGCATTTCTATGGATAGGACCTCTTTGGTGTTGTATTTCAAAATCATTAGCCGGAATCGCTCTATCCATCTCGCCACTTGTCCCTCAGGATTCTTAAACTGCAGAAGCCATATAAGCGCTGCATGGTCGGTGCGAAGGATGAATTTCTGCCCGTAGAGATATTTATGAAAATGTTTTGTTGAACTTACAATGGCAAGTAGCTCCTTTCTTGTAGTACAATAATTTTTCTCTGACTTTGAATGTGCTTTGCTATAGTAAGCTACTGGAACTTCTTGACCATTCTCCTCCTGCGAAGGCACTGCACCAATACCTTCATTGCTGGCATCCGTGTCTAATATAAATGTTTTTCCCGGCTTTGGATAGTGAAGTACTGGAGCCTCACAGAGCTGTTGCTTCAAATTTTCAAGACTTTCGTTGCATTTATCCGACCATATGAACGGCTTTCTCTTTTCGGTAAGTTGAAGTAGGCTTCTTGCCATGTCTGCAAAACCTTTTACGAACCGCCTGTAGTAGGTAGCTAAACCAAGAAAACTCCGTAATTGATGTTTATCCTTTGGAACTGGCCAATTTTTGACGGCTTCTATCTTCTCTGGATCGGTTCTCACTCCTTGTGATGAAACTATGTGCCCTAAATATTTAACTTAATTTTTGAATAGAGCACATTTACTCGCACTGAGCTTCAATTTTGCATCTTTGAGTCTTTGAAGTACGTCCCGTAAGTTGTTTTTATGTTGCATGAATGTCCTTCCGATTACTATTATGTCATCCAAATAGACAAGACATGTTTTCCAGGTTAAACCACGTAGAACACATTCCATTAGTCGTTCGAGTGTGGCTGAAGCATTACATAACCCAAATGTCATTACTTTGAATTGCCATAAGCCACTGCCAGCTGAGAAAGCAGTTTTCTCTCGGTCCTCGGGATGTATTTCCACTTGCCAATAACCACTCTTCAAATCCAGCGTGGAAAACCATTGTGCTCCGGAAAGGGTATCCAACGTGTCATCAATCCTTGGTAAAGGATAGCTATCTTTTCTCGTCACGTTATTTAGTTGGCGGTAGTCTACACAGAATCGGGTTCTGCCATCCTTTTTCCTAACCAGACCAACCGGTGATGTCCAAGGGCTGTTAGATTCCTCTATTATGCCTTGTTTCTTCATGGAGTTCATCATGTCTGCAACTTTTCGTTGTTTGGCTAATGGCAATCTTCGTGGTGTCTGTCGAATAGGCCTGGAATCTCCTGGATCGATCCGATGCTGGACAAGATTTGTTTTACCATAGTCACCATCATTTATTGCAAATAATTCCGAAAATTCATCGACCACCTCTTTGACATCGTTGTGTTGTTGTTCACTTAAGGCACTGGACGAAAGAAGTTTCTGAACCTGTTGGGTAGTAGCTGGTATAGTTTTTGTCTCCTTGACATTACTACCATTATCTAAATTGACGATTTGGTAAACGGGTTCACAATTTCCAATTATAGCACCTTCTGTTAGTTGTACCTCGTTTTCAGATGTGTTAAGCACTCTGACTGGAATTAATGTTGCACCTTCTGCCTTCACTAAAGTCTTGCCAACGATGATGTTCGATGTAACTTTTGTGGGGTTAGGCTCCACCAGATAGAATCGGCAGGTCCCGATGTCATCAGTAAGCTTTGTCCATATTAGTGTCTCGGAGCATGGCGAAAGAGTAATATTTTCGCAAACCATCGTCCTTACTTTCGCAGGATGATCTGCTCCTTTTCCTAGTCTCATAGGAATTTCTATATTCCCATATTTGAGAATCCGCTCTCCGACATCCAGATTTATTTTGTATGTGGTCATGAAGTCTATTCCAAGAATGCATTCATCCATTATGTCTAAAACCAGGAAAGTGTGAGGAAATAGTAGTTCGCAAAGTTGAACATCTAAGGTTATTTCTGCAAATACCTGTGCTGCTGCTCCAGTTGCTGTTCTTAGTAGATATTTGGTGGTGTTGTGAAGCCATTTGTTTTTAACAAGATCTGCTCTAATAATTGATCTTGAAGTTCCAGTATCGATAGTTACTGCGCAGTCATTTTTTCCTACACTTCCATATATAACAAGACTGCTACTATTTCTCTGTAGCTGACCTACTTGAATGATGACTTCGGGGCTTTCGATTCCACCAACCAACTTCTGCCCCACAAAGTTGGTTTTTATTAGTTTTCCGACTGCTCAAGAGGAGAGACGATGCGACTAGTCGCTGCCTGATATCTAGTCTCTGCACGAATAGCTTGTTCCCTGGCTCGACATCTTTGGAATTCTTCTTTCCCCTCTTCTTCTGATGATTCCACTCGTCGACGTTTTCTGCAGTCTCTTTGAAGGTGCACTGGTCTAATACAATTCCAGCATCGAAGGACACCACGTGAAGGCGGGCTCTGTGATGATTGCACTCTGTTACAAGTACATTCGTCCACTGAAATTTCTCTCACTCGCACTGCACTCCGTGAAGCTTGTTTGGCGGATTCGTATGCTAATGCATAGGCTAGTGATTCTGCTGTTGATTTCTTTCCTGCTAGCCTTAACGCTTGTTGTAAATTTTGATCTGCAATAGCGTTAACAAATGCCTCCGTCGCCACTTCATTGAGAAAATCCGCATTCACGCTGGAGTATGAAAGATGCGCTAATCTTTCTATATCTGCTGTAGTTGCTGTAGTGATTCTCCATGTTTTTGAATCCTGTTGCGCAATTATAGGCGATATACTTGCTGCATGTGTTCATCTCCGTAACCTAAATCTATCGCTTGTACTAATGAAGAGTAATTACGTTGATTTTCAATCGGTACAGTGTGTAAGAGTTCTGACGCAGGACCTCGAAGTGCTAACAACAGAGCTATAGCTTTGTCTTCATCATTCCATCCATTTACCTCTGAAGATGCCTCGAATTGTCTCTTGAAGATATGCCACGAATTTTGTCCATCAAATATTGGAGCTTTCATTCTACCTGCTCCGGATATTTCAGCTGCTACGTTTAGAGGCTGACGATGCTTTATTTTTTCCAGATTTGCTTTAAAACTGTCAAGCTGCTTGGTGACTTTTTATTGAGCTTCCGCCATTTCGTGCTCGATACCTTCAATTTTCAAATTTTGTTCTTCTAAAGAATTTTTTAGAAAATTTTTCTGATCCTCCAAACGAGTTTCTATACAATTCTCCAGAGAACTCTTTTGTTCGTCCAAGCGGGTTTCCATAGATTTCTTCTGCTGATTTAACCGGGATTCCAGAAAATTCTTTTGTTCCTCAAAAGCATTCTTTTATTCCTCAAAAGCATTCTTTTGCTCGTCCAGACGGGTTTTGCTCATCTAAACGGGATTCCAGATAATTCTTTTGTTCCTCGAGAGAATTCTTTTGTTCCTCGAGGGAATTCTTTTGTTCGTCCATAGATTTCTTCTGTTCCTCGAGAGAATTCTTTTGCTCATCAAAACGGGCTTCCATTTTACTCATTAAAGTATTCAAAAGCTGTTCCATTTTCATCGCAGGCTCTTCTTCAGCTTCGATTTATTCCAAGTTCTCTTCGAAAACAAATGTTTCAGTATTCTTTCCTTCCTCTATCAAAGATTGTCTAAGTCGCTCCAATGGAACTTTCTTTGTGCCTGTAATGACCGGTTCCCTAACTCCACTTTCAAATCCTGCATTTGAACCTCGTCCACTTTGCGCCCCATTACTTTAGTAATTCTCTTACAGATGAATATAAATTATTTTCCAGAGCTTTCACAATTTAACATTGCCAGTAGATGTCACCAGTTGTCATCGCTTTTTGGTTAGGTTGCTGTGTGGCGAAAAGCAAGACCTTACACAATAAATGCAATCAGGTCTTGCTTAAACGGTGTTAAAACTTGCAGTGTTTCGCATTTCATAACAAACTCAGAATTTAGGTGTGTGGTGACCTGGTTTATCAAATAAAAAATAAAGAAAAACAAAGAATGCGCGGTGACATGGTGGCTGAAAATCCTCGAAGAGTTCAGTTCTTTGGATAAAAATGAAAAGAAGAGATCAAATTACGCGGTGGATTATTAATTAGACTTACAAATATATAGTAAAAGCGTAATTTGTTTATATGTATATAAAATGATAACAAGATAATAAAAGTAACGAAATAAAAGTTAAGTGAAGTGTTGTTATTACTGTTTTTGTGACCTGCTCAGCTCAGCCTAATATACGTAAGATGACAACATTGGAATCTGTCCTGGAGATCTCAACATTATTTGGCTAAGCCGGTAGGATTGAATAGTGTGGACAAGAAACCCTAATCCTTAAACCCGGAATTGAGTCTGACTATTTAATCTGCTTAGAGATTGATCTTCAAGGAGGGATCCAGTGGAGCCTAGAGAGAGGGTAACAAGAAAAACAACAATTAATTCAAGTTCTAAATTTTATTTTTCCCGTCCATCTTACTGGAGTATGCAGAAAGAGTTCTAACGGAGGAAAAAATCAAGAAAAAAAAAGTAATCAGTAACTCGATGCGGTGTTATATGAAATTGGATTCAAGCAGGAGGTTTGAAAAAATTATTACAAGATTATAGGACCCAGAAATAAGAATAATATTTAATCTTTTAAATTTTTATTTACTAAAATAATGCATTATAGTAATTATATATTTCTATACATTTTCATACACAAAAAAGGAAAAAACGTAAACATTATAACTATAAAAAGAAATGGGCTGGAATTTAGAGAAATTTACTTTTGTAGTCGCATTCCAGAATTTTTTTTTCTCCGTGTGCTTTGGTTTGCTTTTATATTTGATAAGTGTAAAGCATTGGACAAGAAAGGTGTTAAATTACAGTATTTATTTTGTGTTATCTCGCATATATGTACATACATATATAGAACAAATTATTTTTTTCTTTTGCCTTGTCTATCACGCACAGTGGTAAAAACATATATATATACTGCCGTTATATTAACTGTTGTGAGGTTATTATGCTTCGATTGCTTGATTTCGAGTTCAATTTCAATTTATCACGATTAAAGCAGATGTGAGTTATAGATACTCTTAAAAGCTGTACAAATTCTAATTAGAGAATGAAGTGATAACTATCTTCTGGTATTTATTCTTAATATTTTGACATTTTCGCAGAATTGTGATTGTGGTCGTATACATCTTTCAAAAGACCAAAAACGCGTCACTGGTACACATTTCAATATTAATTAACCCCACTCCCAATAAAACATACAACCTCCAGTTGACATATTTTTTCCCAAGATTAAAAGTAGTAGTACTGATATCACTAGAAACGTGTAAATTAAAGCACGTAGAGTTGTAGGATTATCTGATAATCACCAGTGAAGAATAATAGTAAAAAAAAAATTACTTAAATACACTAATATGCAATGGTAAACCTATATCTCAATGTGGGATGTTAAACAATACATCAAATGAACCAGAAGCTAGTTCGACTCCCCTTGATGTCAAGCCGAAACGAGAATTCCCGTTTTACGTCTTAAGTTCAGCTCAAAAGCGATATTGAAAAAAGATAAGCTCCTTCTATTTTGACAACGTCAGTCCAAACCATAGTTCAGGTAGTTCAGATGATACAGACACAATACCAACCAAAGAAGGTGCCAGTGGAATCTCTCAAAGTCATAACGATATTCCTATGCCATTAAGATCAGGTCTAGTGTATCAGAGACGAACTAAATCCCTATTAGAATTAGGAAAAGACGGTGAAACACACCTTTGCAGCTCTGAAGAATTACGGGAACAACCGGAGGCAATTCCACAAGACGATAACATGGATAACGTTGATATTTCAAAAGTGAACCAGTTAATCTCCAATAGTATACCTATTTTAACTGGGGAAATAGGCCGAAGCCTCGCACCAAAGGTAACGGCGTTCATCAATTGTTACAAATATGTAATGAATTGCTTAACTACCGTAGAAATTCACATCTTTTTAACTCTACTGCCCACACGTTTTAGGGGTAGAGCAGCTACTTCCTTAGAGGGAACACAATTCGAGAATTTCAGTGAGTTAGAAACCAAGATTCATAGCAAACTGGTAAAAACAAAAAGCTAGTAGCCTTGGTAAATGAACTCCGAGTACTATATCAGATGCCCGGCGAAACATTGACAGATTTCGCAAATAAAGTCCATGCGTTATATAAACGCTATCTGTCCCAATTCTCAACGATGTAATGGTGAGGCTGCTACAGCAGTACAAGCCGAGTTAACAGAGACTGCGATCTATGTATTCAAAACAGGTATAATAAATCCCACCCATAAAATGTTTCTGTTACAAGACACAAGTAATGAGTTGACCTCTGCACTTGAAAAGGCTCAGCAATTAGAGGAGGCCGAAAGACAGGCAATGTCAATAGTTCATAACCCCTTAGGCATGGGTTTAATGCATCCAATAGCTACAAGTGGCTATTCAATGTTCCCTAACCCATCCCACAAAATGCCGAATTCTTTCATTGAACAACAACCAAGAAATCAATACCAGGGCAGGCAGGGAAACCCAGCCCCAGCCGGTTTGAGAATAACAAACGATATCCGAATGTAAGGTGCAGTTTCTGTAATAGAACCAGTCACACATACGCCGAATGCTTTGAAAGGAAAAAGTCAGGGTTTTGCACAAATTGCCAAAACCATGGACACGTCGTGCAGAATTGCAGGAGAAAACCCTTTAACCAAAGACCTCAAGTAATTTCGATGCAATTCAATGAAAGAGCGAATTCACAGGTAGTAGCTATGGCAAACACTTCAGACAGATGTGAGTTTTGTCAGAGAAAAGGGCACATGTTAAATAATTGCCGAGCGAAACAAGAGTGGGAGAGTAAAATACGGAAACAAACAAATAACCAGTCAGACAACTAAAAATAGGCTTGCGTCGATACCGCGGAAGCCTAAAAGACGATGAAGAAAAATGGTGTCAGCCCGCCTAAGATCCTAAGAGTTCAGTAAAACTGCCGTTGGACATAGCAGCTAGATCTACGGTCGAACTCTTAGTCGACACGGACGCTGACAATAGTCTTTAAAAAAATCTACGTTGCGATCGAACACTCCAATCAACGAAAGGAATAAAACAAGCCTCAATTGTGCCATCGGGGTGAGACAACAGGAACATTCTTACTAAAAAACCCACAACCATGCGAATTCCATATGGTCAAAGATAGCGATGAGGATAACGTTCCTATAGCGTCCTGTCAAAGACTTGCAATGTTAAGTGTCCCAAAGGAACACTAGAGTTTCCAATAACAGACATGAACAGAACACCATTCTCGATACCACTCAGTTCTCACGCTCGCTTAGAGCAATTGAAGCGAACTAGTAGTTTCCATAGGGGTACTGACTGCGTTAGACCGATCATAAATTAGGAAAAAGAACCTGGCAAAAAGCGCTTGCAGAAAAACAGGGCCACTAAAAGAGATGAAGTTACTGAATCAGGTAACTACGGGATGTTTTCTAAACTGAGCGAAAACATACAAGCCAGTCGAAAGCGACTCGTAAGGTTTGAGACTCAGAAAGCAATCCTGCACGTTCAGAAAAACTGGTAAGAATCCCCACAAAAATTAATGTTGACTTTGTGTGCTTCTCAAAAGAATTGCAACTAGGTATCTTTATAGGAAGCTGTCTGACAAAGTCTGTAGATAAGGAAATAACAGTTGCTCTACTTAATGTTAATGAAAGTGAACAAAGTTTAGATGTTATAGATATGGAAATAAAACCAATCTTACATTACAATATTATTGCTTTATGGCCACAACAAGAAGGTAATAAGCGCATAAAAACAAGTCAACAAAATAAAATTAATGCGAGAATTAAAGCTGGTGCGTTCTGCATAAACACTACGAATGAACACACGGTGAAGGAACGAATTAAAATTTTGGAGGAAAAAATTTCATGGGATGATACCCTGAACAAGGAAGAAAGAAAAGCGGTGCTTGATATATGCCTTGAGTACCACGATATATTCTTATTACCAGGAGATAAATTAACCTGTACTTATTCTATTAAACATGAAATCCGTATTCTACAAGATTATCCGCCTATTAATCAGAAGATGTACAGACTACCAGAGGTACAAAAAAACATAATAAGAGACCAAGTGGAGGAAATGTTAAGAAATGACATTATAACTCCGAGAACTAATCCATGGAATTCACCCCTCCTTGTTGTTCCCAAGAAAGAAGGAGAAAATGGGGAAAAGCAATGGCGTGTTGTTGTCGATTTCCGGAAGTTGAATTCTATTACAATAGGAGACGCATTCCCACTTCCTGGGATCGAAGATATATTCGACCAATGGGGGCACTCCCGATATTTTACTACCTTAGATCTGGCTAGTGGATATCATCAAGTCTTAGTAGAGGAAAAGGATCAATCTAAAACAGCCTTTAGTACTCCACATGGACATTTTGAATTCAAACGAATGCCGTTTGGACTTAAAAGGGCGCCAGCAATATTTCAACGCTTGATGAACCATGTCTTAACTGGGCTCCAAGGTTTTAAGTGTTTCGTGTACCTGGACGACATTGTCATATACGGAAGAAATCTTTTAGACCACAACACCAAGCACCGAAAGGTATCAGAAAGATTGAAATTGAACAATCTAAAACTGAAAATGGAAAAATGTAATTTCCTAAGAAAAGAAGTGATCTACTTAGGACATACATATATGCTGCGTAAAAGGCTTTCCAAAGCCGAAAACAGTGAGACAAGTTCAGTCGTTCCTAGGATTAGCAAATTATTACCGAAAGCTTATACCCGACTTCTCTAATATTTCAGAGCCACTTAATAAACTCTTGCGTAAAAATTGTTTCTTCAAATGGTCGGAGGAGTACGAAAAGGCCTTTATAGAACTAAAAAAGGCATTAATTACTCCATCTTTATTAATATACCCAGAGTTTGACAAACCATTTATATTAACCACAGATACTAGTGGAGAGGCACGGTGCTGTTTTATCTCAAGGTGAGATTGGCCAGGACCAACCTATTGCATACGCAAGTAGTACATTGAATAAAGCGGAACGGAATTATTCCACCAACGGGAAAAGGGGTATTAGCAATAGTTTGGGCAACAAGAAACTTTCGATGCTATTTATATGGACGAAAATTTACAATCTATACAGATCACAAGCCGCTTAAAGGAATCTTTAATACTAAAGATCCGACCTCCCGACTAATCCGATTCCATCATAAGCTCTCGGAGTATGAGTACGGGGAGATACAATAAGAACGCAGATGCATTAAGCAGAATACCCACCGATAATAGTGAACAGCCTGTGAACAATAACGTTATTAAAGGAACAAATGATAGAGATAGCACGTATAATGAAACCGAAGAACCTAATAACACTAAAATAATTACAAGATTGCAAGCCCATCATGGAATAGACACGGAGACTAGTGAAAAAGACAAGAAATTATGTCTCGCAGTAACTAGATCTAGGTCTAAAGCTAATAATAATGTAACCCAAATTGAAGGTATTTGTACTTCCACAACCCCTAATAAGGAAACTGTGAATGAACGAGACTCCGAAACTAATTCCATTAGTTCAACAGAGTCAAAAGAAGAAGAAAATGTGTAAATTTTAAGTAACCGGAATGATATCATACCATTCTTCGTGATTACGATAATGCACCGGGAAAATGCTACAAATGGAAAGGTATGTTAAGGGATATTCATAAGTTTATTAAGCAATGTGTTAAATGTAGTAGGAACAAACATAGTAAAAATACAAAAATGCCTATGGTAATTAGTTCTGTAGCCGAGAAACCCTTTGACAAAGTACATGTCGATATTGTAGGGCCTTTGCCAGAAACTCAGAATGGCCATAAATACATTCGCACACTTTTGGATGACACAACCCGAATATTCGACTGCGTGCTACTGCTAAAAGGAGAAGCATCTACTGTAGCCAACGGATTCTACAAGCTGATGTTGAAATAAAAGATCCCAAAAGCAGTAGTTACCGATCAGGGTGCAAACTTTACTAGCGATCTATTCAAGCGGCTATGCAGGCCATTTAGAGTTAGGAAACTTCAGACAACTGCATATCATCCTCAAGCAAACGGAGCATTGGAAAGAGTACACGGGCCTTTGATTGAATACTTAAAAAACATAGTGGATGAAAACATTACAGAGTGGGACCAATGGCTTAAAGAAGCAGTCCATGTACGTAACCATGCACCACATGTTGGGGGTAAGCATACTCCAATGGAAGCGCTGTGGGGTTTCTATGTCCCACCCTCTAATAATCTCAAAAGGAACCCCGTACCTCTATACAGAGCAAAGTAAAGTAGTCAACACAATATTACGATAGGAATGCGAAAATAGTTAAATTTCATGTAGGTGGCCAAGTTTTGCTAAGAAATCCCAGTAAAAAACACAAACTATCACCAAACGGGGCAGGACCGTATGAAATTAAAAGAATAGATAGAGAAGTAAATTGCAGTCTACAAATTGGGTGAAAATTAACAAGAATCCACAATAACAGACTAAAATTATTTTAGCCTAAACAAAGAAAAAAAATTGATACTGAGGACCGTTAACTAAAATTATTATTATCTACAGATGGTGCTGCTGTGGTTGTTCATAATCATACTGATATTTGGAATAACCGCACAAGTGAATGTGACCTAACTCCAGCCCACTGGCGTGGTATTCGAACCTCTGACACCAACATACCTATATTCCCAAACTTGGCCCATTGCAAATTCGGATGATTCAGGAAGCCGAAGCATTGGGATTTATCGAAAAGTGCGAGACAACAATGAAAGACCTTTTTCAAATAGCTAGAAACCGTTGTAGAAGTGGAACTGTATCGTGTATGGGACGAAAAGTTAACTAAGCAAGTAAGAAAGATTAAAACTAGATTATGGGACATAAACATGTATTTGCAAACCAGGGAAAAGCGAGCTTTAGCTGACATAGTAGGTAGGGCCAGTAAATTTCTGTTTGGAACTATGGACTATAGGGACGCTCAGGAGATATATACCATGTTAGATAATTTAGACAAACAAAGCTCTGAAAATGTTCATTTAATGGAAAAGCAAATAAGTATTGTAAAATCTAATTTCAATGAAGTCCATCATGCTTTCACGAATCTAACCATAGAACAAGAAAATTTAGGGGAACGATTTAATAAACTGGTGGATAGTTTTATAAACTATACCAAAATAACGAAAACTGAAATAATAAATGTACACATTAAGACAGACATCAATGCAATGCTAATCTACATATTACACCAACGTCAACAAATATACCAGAGAATAACAAATGAGTTTACAATAATAAATGCTTTACACCAACACACACTGCATGCCCTGGTATTATTGGCAAGAGATATAGCGGAAACATACACAGAGATAAGTCAAAAAGGGCTGTCCAATATCCTTGTAGACTTTAAAATTATGAATCAAGTAGTCCAGACTGACTCCATACAGGTGAAAGATAAGCAATTTATTAGGATACTTCTACCACTCCCCGAAAACATTATGTATACCCTTAATAAGATCTACATACTTCCCACTTCCATTACAACAGAAACGTCGTCAATTCTTGAAATTGAATCGGATTACTTCTTAAATAACACCCAAGCTCATCAATATTTAGAAATTTCAGATAGAGCCTTCAAAGAACACTGTAAAAATCCACCTCCACCAAAGGTGCCCTACACATCTGTTTCCAGTCACAACCCAAAAGATTAACAGTCAACAGATCAAACTGTATTGCGAACCTGTTCAATAATTCCTTATCTGAACCGGCCCCTTGTGGACACAGAATCATAAGGAATACCCCTAATGTACTTGGTAAGGCAGAACACTTGGTTATTTGTATTCCCTCAAACAAGTATATTGCTTACGAATTGCAACAATCACTTTGAACGAAACTGGAATTCTTTCCCTAAAACAACCCTGTACGTACATTCTAGCGGAACACGATATACCATTCGAACCTAGTTTCAGCCACTACTCGGCGATACACCAACCCGATTCGTTTAACGTACCTAAAATATTGGTAGACCGCGAGCTCTATCAAAAACAAGATAATGTGAGTTTAAAAGTAAACACCCACGGAAATCATAATTTAGCACTTTTTAACGATAGTCAAGATTTACAAGACTTGGAAAAGGAAATAGATCTGGTGAAGACAAGCAGGGAAAGACAGAGAGTGCAAATCCAAACGCACACCAATACTGGAATAATCGCAATTCTTGTCACTATCATTCTCAGATGCATAATCCTAAAATTCTTACGGAGATCGAAGAGGGAAGAACCCACCTTAGCGCGATCCAATCTAGTAATCTTGCACCATACCCCTCAACTCAAAGGTAAAACCCCGAACGAAACAAAATAAGATCAACTAAATTGCCTGAAATAAAAACGGCAGATGTACCCACAAAGATAGAACCAATCCCAACACCCAAAGAACTTCCTACCGAAAAATCGCCAAAATGTTCTGTGAATACAAACCAAATAAAGCCAATCGTATATGAGGTTTAATAACTGGATCCAAGGAAGATAACAACATGTGATGAGTATATGTATATATATATGTAAACTTGAGCAAATAAACACTTCTCGCGCTTCCTACAAAAACTAGGAATAGATAATTGAAGTATGTACATATATTACATAACACTGAAACAACAAAGAAAGGTAGAAAAGTATATTTTCCTATATACGTATATACACTGTGTTAGTCACCACGTTATTACGGGAAGAGTAAAAAACGAAGCAAAACGAAACGTTTTCTGTCCTCTGAATAAAAAAGAAAAAATAATACTTAATTATACATTTTAGTTATAGTATAGTTATAGTATGTATGTTTATTTTATTTATATAATATGTTAAAAAGAAAAGAAATAAAAAATACAAATAATGGAAAAATTTGTACCTAAACAATATGTCTGTTTTATCTAAAAAAATAAAAAAAAAATAACATATATATATATTATCTTAGAACTATACTGCTTTTCTTAGCAACAGGAAATATGCATCTTCAAATTTTGTTCTTAAAGGGAAAATGTGAAAAAAAATATCTTATTATGAAAATATTATTAGGATTTTAATTGTGTTAGGTAATAACATTACTTAGTAATCCCTTTTTATCAAACTTATGTACTTAACTCTAAGTTTGTTTCTGAAAAAATGTAAAAAAAAAACTAAGAAATAAACAAAGTTTTAATTATGTAAACAAACAACTGCCTTCAGTAATAGCGGCTTCATACTTCCACGCCATCTCGCTAACTCCTCGATTCCGACATCAGAAAGGGGGAGGAATGTAGTGAATAGAGATCAATCAATTCTTGTTCTGAATATAAATAATCAATTAATCTATGTGAAACAAGTATTGGTTGACATCGCTTCTTGACTAGGTCATTGTTGTGTGGCGAAAAGCAAGACCTTACACAATAAATGCAATCAGGTCTTGCTTAAACGGTGTTAAAACTTGCAGTGTCTCGCATTTCATAACAAACTCAGAATTATTAGGTTTGTTGTGAAAGCGCGTCACTGCGAAATATGCAGGTGACTACCGGCTAATCACAGTGGTGACCTGGTTTATCAAATAAAAAATAAAGAAAAACAAAGAATGCGCGGTGACATGGTGGCTGAAAATCCTCGAAGAGTTCAGTTCTTTGGATAAAAATGAAAAGAAGAGATCAAATTACGCGGTGGATTATTAATTAGACTTACAAATATATACTAAAAGCGTAATTTGTTTATATGTGTATAAAATGATAACAAGATAATAAAAGTAACGAAATAAAAGTTAAGTGAAGTGTTGTTATTACTGTTTTTGTGACCTACTCAACTCAGCCCAATATACGTAAGATGACAACATTGGAATCTGTAGTGGAGATCTCAACAATTTTATGAAGGCGAGACAAATCACTGTCCTCGGGGATTGTTAGCGACATGAGTGCTCCTTGGATTCTATTCATTCTATGATATCAAATCACTGTAAGGAATAAATAACTAAGTCAATTCTTCGCATTGTTTTTCTCAATCAAATGAATAAATTGACTGATATCCTTGCTAGTTTCCCTTCAATTACCTCCTTTGAAGAATCACGTATGGGCAAGGTACTCATTAAAAGTGATGCTTTTAACGATTATCAACGACTTTGTATATGAAAACTTAGAAATGTAAGAGATTAGATACTTTCAGGTTAAATACTCCAGCAATTAGACAGGTAACATCTTTCGATGAGACCTCGTAGCATGTCATCTGTGAGTATCTCTCGCTTGCATCTTTGATGCTAACATAACCTTACCTAAAATCTGTCGAAAGTAGTAAGCAGGAAAAGAACAGTTGACCGTTATTGACCCACGGTTTTTGGTAATAAATTCCCCTTTCTAAAAATAGGCTCGAAGTTACGAATTCTAAAGAAGCTAGGTAAGTGCGGAAGGTCCACTTACTCTTGCTGCTTCAGTAAACGTAAATCACCTATCTCATTAACACGAATTAATTAATTCAAGATAGATATTCTCAATTCCAGTATATAATTTTATTGCAACTGAAATCTTCTCATCGCCATTTCCACAATGAATTTGTGTTTAATGGATTTACCACGGTAGGACCAAGAGTGTAGTATTTTTGCACTGATTTCCAGCATTGTAAAAGCTGAAAGAGCCAAAGTCATTGCATGGATGCACTTTTGCTGTTGCATGCATCAGCAAGAGCTAGACAACCATGAATGAATCCCTGGCTGGCAAAACTAATGAATTGAAAATTGCCATGTGTACGATGCCATCATAAATTCCTGTAAGCAGTGACATGAATAATGGGACAGGAAGTGCAACATGTGTAATTCGCCTGGATCATCCTCTCTTCTACGACTACAGAACTGGGAGGATGTCACCAAATCTCTGGCCAACAGAAGGTGACACCTGCTAATTTGGCGTTATTTAAGCTACCCGAAAACTCATCGAATATAAGGTAATGATGAGAATCTGCTTCACATAGTAGCGTGGCATAAGTTAAGTTAGGTCTTCTTCGTATACAATAATTCTTTGGTATACCAGGACATGTCGCACATTCCACCATCCCAGATTGTAATTTAACGTAAAAGGGCAAAGTTTAATTTGTGTTCTATTTGCATCCTACACCACACATTTCGCATGATCTATGCAAGTTTTCAGAGGCGGGGGAGTTACAAAGTCAAAGAGCATTGTTTGTTTTCGTGCTTGTTCTTGGCAACGTATACGCGTAGAGGTAGTACCTGAATTTTGTTTGAGTTTGTTAAGGTGACATGATTAAACAGGGAAAATAAATTAACTCTGTTCACAGGATGGTGGAAACAATCTCCGCTAAATGAAACCACTGTCGTTTGCTGAGCTTCCTTGAATAAGGGTTCCCCTGAGGTAATACATAGTAGACCGGAATGTCGGGAGTGTAGAACCGAATTTGAAGCGTAATCTTGTTATTGCGGTGTGTCGGGGAGAAGAAAAAAAATGAAATGAATTTATGTTGAATGTGTGAAAATGGAATATTCCTGTAGCCAGAAATACTTTGTCCGAAAGTAAAAACATAAAAAGCGTGTTTTGAGCCATTATCATGATGATTTATTTCACGTTAGATAGATGTACTCGAGTCATTTCGGTACAAACATGCTCCTAGTAATTACGAACTTAGTAGTTTATTTCTTATTTGTTTTTTGTTAATTTAACCCTGGACTCATAATGAAGCCTTGAAATTTTTTTGTGTCACATTGAAAACAGGGGCATTGGTAACTTTAATTCTGTAAGTGACCATAAATTATTTCCTTATCTCTGCATATATGGTAGATAGAAAGTATTGGTTGCAATAATTTACTATGAGATCACTCAATATTGAGTGAAGCGTATGGTGTGACCGTCGGACAAGCCCGGTCGATATGTAAGCCATAAAGATTCACTTGCTCAATTCAAGAAGAAGTGCGCCCAAGCATACATAGGCGAGGATAGGGCAATATAGAAAATTAGAGAAATATCAAAGTAATTATTTACATAATTTGAAAAATTAAATTTATCCAAGGAAGGTGCTAATTTTTATATTTAAAAAATATATTAATCAGAATAAACAACTTCAACAGTTTTAAAACAATAATAAATATTCACAGATAGGTATTTGTCCGGTTATGCCCCCATATACGGGGTGCGATGAAAGGGTGAAGAGTTTACAGAATTTTTAACAAGGAAAGTGAGAAAATTTCCAAAACAAGACGGGTGTTTCCCACTAGGAGGTCAATAGAGCAGGAGGTGACGAATCAAAAATTGTTTGGCAGGGGGGACGCGTCATATCAACCGTTTAGGAGTTACAGGGTGATTAAGAAAAAAAGCTAGTTTTTCACAAAGCACCCTCTATTATAAAAATGACAGGGCGCACTATCACAGTATGCAGAACTTCATGGCCTTTCCAACGACTGCTCAACTAGCCCCATACCTTTCTCCCCTCAAGAATTATGATTGTCTGAAGTAAAAATTTGGGATTTTCTTACCTTTTTTTCAAAATTTAACCTCTATTACTTTTGAAAAAAGGACGTTAACATAACTTTTTGGTATAAAAACTGTAAACTGTAGACTCTCCTCTTTAAGTTGATTTACGCCCTGTCGTTTTTAAGATAAAGGGTGCTTTGTGAAAAACTAGCTTTTATTCTTAATCACCCTGTAACTCCTAACGGATGGTAGGGCCCCCCGCTGCCATACAATTTTTGGTTCGTCTAGGTGAGTACTATCACCTCGCGCTCTATTGACCTCCTAGTAGGAAACACACTGTATATAATATGGCAGGCGATTTGTACCTGTAGTCTCACAAGGCAGGAGCTTACTACACAGGGACAGGATTTTACCACACACAGATGCATAGAGGACTGTTTGCAACAGTAGTACTTGCTGCCTTTTATTCAACAGCATAAATGCTCTGTATTATTTTGGCCTAATCTAGTTACGTCTCAATACGTTTCTACAACAATGGGGTGGTATAAAGCAAATAAAGTTATTATTCTGCCTGCTGAGCGTCATCCAATCCAGAGAGAGACAGAGAGAGCTCTGATGACGTTAGCTTTGATGAAAATGAGAGAGAGATCTAAAAGCGATGTTGACTTCCTAAATAAATGACGTAGTGTTTACAATGAGATTACAAATAAAGCTATACAAAATCTTATAGCAGGTGTTAAGCGCAAAGCTAAAAGTTTTCATTCTGCATAAAATTATTCTAAGAAGTTAGTATACTTTACTATTTCATTAAAAAAAAATTTAAACTTTTGAAATTAACAAAAATAAGAGGATCAATGTTTTCTTGCATACTCTTAAAACAATGGCATATAAAAAGAAGCCCCGCCCCATTTATTAGTATTTCCATTCATGGCCTACAACAAAATCAATTATCTTCTCTTACTCCAAAAAATTACCAATGTTATAACTCAATGAATGCCAAAACTAAATTACAATATTAAAAGTCTACTGATGGACTGGCAGATAAAAGGGAGGGGCGATATTCTTCATAATCTTTTTGGAAATAATTTCACTTCAGATATGAATTCCTGAGTTTTGTGTTCTCTTGTCAGACCTGTCCATTCTCGTTGATTCGTTGTTAATAGAATCATAAATTTCCAATCCTCCAATATATCTTTGATGGGTATATCCCCAGTACTCTCTTCTTGTCAAATAGCAGTTTGAAAATTCCGCATGATATATCCTGAAGGATAATGATTAGATTTTAAATTTAAATTCATGTTAATGTGATAGGCCGATGACAAGTGATAACTTTGACAAGGGATTCTCTTGCTGCTATCCTTCATTTCATCTTGGAAACCATCAATAATTAATGAAAACAGTAAAATCGAGTTTCAAGGAATAATAAGAATTAAAATTTCTTAAGTTATAAATTATAAATTGAATCTTTGCTGTGAAAAATATACAGGGTGTTTCCTCCAGGGTGGTCAGTAGATCAGGAGGTGCCAACATTTTCATGTACTTCCATGTCTCCACAGCTGTCACCATACAGTTACTTACAACAATCAGCAGACAGTTACATATAAAAATCGCAAAGGAGTTTCGTACAAATTACTATGTATATAGGTTGTTTCCGTCATGGTGATAGAACAGGGGGTATAGTACTCACCTAGGCAAACAAAAGTCATATGGCAGGGAGGCGGGCATATCAACCGATTCGGAGTTACAGGGTGAATAAGAAAAAGAAGCAAGTTTTTCACAAAACAGCCTGTATCTTAAAAAGTAAAGGGATACGGGCACCGTTAATAACTCATTGTATGCCGAACTTCATGGCTTTTCCAACGACTGGTCAACAAGCCCCATAGCGCTATGCTCTTAAGACTTATGGGGGTCTAAGCTAAAAATTTCGGATTTTATTACCTAATTTTTTAATTTGACATTTTGGTTTTTTTTTAATAAATATATGATTAACATAACTGTTTTTTATAAACACTTTAAGCCGTGGACTCTCCTCTTTAATTTGACCTAGTACAACATATGTGCTAACTGTAGACGTTAAACAGTTATTAGCTCATAACCTGTTGAGGTCATAAGAACTAATAACTTTTTAAGGGCTACAATTAGACATATAAGTGTAATAAGTCAAATTAAAGAGAATCCAGAGTTTACAGATTTCATTAAATAATGGTATGTTAACAACCCAGATGTCAAAGTAAAAAAAAACGGTAGTAAAATCCGAAATTGGTAGTCTGGACCGCCATAGCTCTTGAGAGGAGAGAGGTACGGGACTGGTTGAACAGTCGGTAGAAACATCAGGAAGGCCAAGGAGCTGTAAACTGCGACCGTACACCCTGTACTTTTTAAGATACAGGGTATTTTGCGAAAAACTCCGGAACGGTTGATATGGGTGGGCCATACGATGCCGTACGATTTTTTGTTTGACTAGGTGAGTACTATAACCCCCTGCTCTACCACCATGACGGAAACAACCTGTATACATAGTAATTTGTAAGCAACTCTTTTGCCATTTTGTAAGTAACTGTCTTCTGATTTTTGTAAGTAATGGTCTGGTGATAGTTGTAGAGACATGGAAGTACATGAAAATGATCTATGCATGTATGTAACCTATATTAACTGTCGAGGAAGTTCAAGTCAGTCAACAAACCTTTGTGTTGGTAGGGCGGCCCGCCGCGCCGTTGTGGCAGGGAGTGCTTTGACGCAAGTCAGTGAATTATGTAAAATTGCTCATAGCGAAAATTGTCTGGTTAACAGTGTAAAGTTTGTTTCAGGGAGTCGTGAAATGCTGTCCATGATTAATTAAATATAGTAAACGAACTTTGATTTGAATTTTAAAAATAGGCACAGGGCTGCCGAACTTACTTTTGATGGCTTGAGAAGCCGCTGTGTTTTTATTAAGGCAGAATATGCCGCTTTAGAGATGGGATGGCAGAGTATGCCGATGTTTATTATGTTCTGAGG
This sequence comes from Dioctria linearis, assembly GCA_963930735.1. Classification (NCBI taxonomy): domain Eukaryota; kingdom Metazoa; phylum Arthropoda; class Insecta; order Diptera; family Asilidae; genus Dioctria; species Dioctria linearis. The sequence continues at coordinate 226,568,718 of OZ005742.1, forward strand.
CAGAGTATGCCGCTGTTACAGTAGGATGGCAGAGTATGCCGATTTTATTATGAGAAATAATAGACACCTTTCGATAGCCGAATTAAACTGGTTATTTATACAATTTTCTTATATACTAAACAATGTGTCTAATAATTCTACAGGGGGGAATTATTGCAGAATTGCAATAATTGAAGCAATAATCGAATTCATTGATCATAGTCGCAGTGTCAACAATTTTGATAACTGAACTTCATAATGAATCACTTCTTATTGGTTTGGTAGAGCGATGACCTCAGATACATTTATGTTTTCATAATTGAACGTTTTTGCTTGCAAAGCGAAATTTGCGTATGTTGCAAATTCCTCTTAAGGTCGAGCAAATTTTGTTTGCTCTGTTTTTCTTTTCGTTTATCGTTCTGATTTCTGTTTATTTTTCTTGTCTGTGGTCATACAATGTGGCTCTACAATGCATGGTTAAGGCATGTAACATTATCTGTTTGGAGTGCCTACAAGTTAAGTTGAAAGATATTATTCTTCCATAGCTTTACAACAGTAAGCTTCAGGGCAAGTCCCTGCGCAAGGAGCAACGGCGGGTCCTGGACCAAGCCGTGTGGAGATTTTCTTTTGTAAAAAAAGGGCTACTAGGAAAAGTAGCAACAATTTAATATTTGTTGAGAGTAAGGGGGGAGAGTGGTGAGGGCGTACAAAGTCAACTATATACAATCTAACATAAACATATTAATAAAGTGTTACTCATATTTTGCTTTAAACTCTTATACCTATACCCATTAACTTATGAAGCTTTAATTAAACCGGTTTTTTTTTGTTCTCATACTCTCTACAATTGTATATCTAGATACATAAGATACACGTAGCTCTAGAGTTGAATTGAAATTAAAACAGAAAGAAAAAAGTTGCGTTGACTTTTCATTCTATGTTTAATCACTTCTTAGAATTGCCGCCATTGAAGCAAATTTCTAATGCCCCAAAGGCTTAAAAGTTTCAACGGAAGATGGAAAATGTATACTTAAGATGAAATCGCAAGAAGGAAAACTGGAAGAGTGTCTTTTGTTTTCTGTGACAATGAGATTTCCACCACCGCTCTATTATAATTACAGAAATTTCCTGCCTTTTGCGGTGTCTTTGGTTTGAAAATTTTTTCTACAAAGTAATGGCAGCAATTTGAAGTAATATTCACATTGTTGCAGAAAGAATTGCAATTTTCTCTCAGTTTATAGATTATTTTCCCAGCAGTGGTGATATTTAAATACGTATTATGTAATGAAGAAGAAATAATAGCATCTACAAGTTGTTAGCTTAAGGAGATCAATAAATTTTACGCTTGGCTACAACATGAGGAGAGATGTTTCAAACCATGTTCGTAAACTAGAAATCGTTTGGGATTGAACTTACCAAATTAGTTATGAAAAATAAAAAAAAAATAAAAAAAACTGGACCAAACTTATAATATCTATTGATGCAGGTTTTGGTGATAGCTTTGACAGCCCATCCTGTTAACTGTGTTATCTGAGGATCTGTTTCAGTTTCTTCAATATTTTTTGTTTTTACCTAAGATCAATGTATACATATATGTATATGTATTGTACTTAGTTGAATTAATTTGTTAGAGATGGCGTTTGTGATATTATGTAATAATTTCTTCATAAAGGCAGCTGCTGTATGTGGAAGTAGGTACTATCAAATATCGAGAACATTTGATATATCATACGCTTCGAGCAGGAAACTAAATGGAGTTGACATGAACCGTGATAGAGCGTAACCACTTTTAAGTTGTGTGGGTACCCCAGTGTAGTCGAGAACATGTCTCGGCATATGGAGTCGCCATGCTAATTAATAGCGGGAAATCTTAAATATTATTTAAATGAAAGTGTGATACAAGGCGGGATCTATTAGATATTCGCGTAGTTACAAATATATCTACATAACACACATATTCTCATTGAAAAATTCATTGGGAATTTTGTTTGGGCGGAAACTGATGAAAAAATAAATATTTATTGGTAATCTGAAAAACATAAAAATCCAAGTTAATTGGGCAATTTTCATATTTCTTCTATATTACTACGTCTATTCGTCAGGTTCCAAACAAGAAAAACAAAAGTACCAGAGTACCAAGCTCACGCTTTGATATCTGACAGTCAGGGTTCAATACGGCCGAATCTCACGCACACATAAAAACGTCATTTTGGTTACGCTCATTTACATATATTTTATACACAATGCCTACTCCATTAGTTTCCTGCTCGAAGGCCAACGTAATAGAAGTGAAAACACCAGCTGAAATTTGCGGGAAGTGTGTTAATCTTTTTTTTTTGCATTCAACTAAAAGTTATCGTTTGGTTGTAAAAAATTAAGGTAAACATATTCTAACAATGCCGAAATGATGATTTTAATTTGAACGAAAAATAACGTTCAGGTTATCCTAAAAAATTTACATTATGGAAGAAGAATAAAGTGAAACATTTGAAGAACTTTCAGATTACTTAAATGTTTGTAAATGTTTATATGAGCAATTGGGTGTCCTCAAAACCCTCGAGAATACTTCCCAAGCCATGAAACAGAAACCTATATGTGTGCGTGCGTAGTCCGTTTTCAAAAATGTTCTATATTGATACATATGGAAAAGTGCAAAATATTGACTTTAGATATGCTATAGAGCCTAAACTACTATCCATAAAGGAAAATAGTCTTGCATTAATTTAAAGCTTGGTTCCTTACCTTCCCAAAGGCTACACTTCCTATATACCTTACTTAACAAAATATTAAAATAGTTTCGATTACAAAGTAATCTTACCATTTTACGCTCAACACCTCTCTGCTGAGTGATAATTGCATGTGTGTATGTGCAGCCGTAGTCCGAATCTGTAGGCAGCTACATTCGATATCATCAGCCCACGGCATACCATAACGGCACAGCGACATTACAATGATTACTCAGCTGAGAATTTTTGTTTGAGGAATCGTAGTCATTTGGTTACGATAAATTTTTTTAAAAAAACTTTGTTAGGAAAGGTATGAAAATTTTATTATGGTTCGGAAGATAAGAAAGTAAGCTGAATATTATCAGAACACCATTTTTCTGTATGAATAGTAGTTTAGGGCAGAGGAGCTAATCAAATCAAACTTTTGTCACTTTTACATAAGAACACTGCAAATATTTTAGAATGTAAGGACTACGTTGGGCCTCGCATGTGGTAGGGAGGGAGTCTGTTTCATGGCTTGTGAAATATTCTGGAGGGTTTTGTGTCCTCCATCGTTGAACTTCTATGGTAGGCGATCAGAGATGACCATGAGCCGGTGAGAATCAGAGTGGCATAAGTCAAGGTTGCATAGTTTAGAGTCAGTTGATGCTTCGCACCTAGGCCCATTAAATGTATGGACAGCTTTTGTTGAAAATGACAATGAAACACTACCAACAGTAGCTGTAGCTGTAAATTTTGACTTACTTCATGTTGGTGCTTAGCGGGTGATGGGTAAGAAGTAAAAATTTGGTCTTGCAAATTATTCACTTACGCTATCTGATTCTCAGCGGATCGTTGAATCGAAAAGCTGATTTTCTTTAATTTTTTTTCCATTTGGCAAATTCGTTCAAATGGTTTTCCATGAATTTCAGTCTAAGCGACGATAAGAATATTAATTTATCGAAAATGTATCTATAGCTTCCTGATCCTTCACCGTTGAGAATGGTGGAAGAATTTGGAGATGGTCATCTTGATTGTTATTGTTATGGTCGCGCGTGAATTCGCCCTTAGAACTTCGGCCCAGTTGAAATATCTACCTAGCTACACCGATGACATCTGAGTGTCAGAAAGTGAGTGCTGAATACAAGCACGGGTTTTTTGGAATATTTTTGAAACTAGCGAATTTTTTCATTTAATTTTCCACATCTTATTTATACAACATTAAACAATTTTTCACTCATTGTGCAAATCCCACGGAAATCATACATAGATTCATTTTAAAATTCATAATTCATATTGTCATCTGACGCCAAATATTACCTACAGTGACCATGAAATTTTGCGATATGCGGCTAGTGTGAACAAATATTTTTTCATGAAAAAGTTTTTTTCGTGGGGAATTAACCAAGATGAGTGAAAACGTGCTATGAAAAATTTAATTTAATTAAAATTCATCAAATTTTACGCGAAATGCATTGGAAGTTTCCATAAATATAAACATCCTTCCCCCGTTGAAGGGTTGATTCAACTCTATTTGGCATCGATGGTTATGTTGAAGTCACTGGGTTGACTTCGCCGTGCGTGCGGAATTGGCTTGGATCCCTCAATTTTATAAATGTCGGCGCTGAATTTCCATATCAAACATATAGGTGGTATTAGTGCTAGTGGGGTTGCAATATATCCCACCGTGAACTGATGTAGTTTCAGAGGAAGTTTACTGTTAGCGAGCTGTTGATTTATGTGATCCCTGATTTCTTGCAGTTCTTGCCAATGGGGTTGATATGACGGCATTTGTTGGATCACCGCTGACAAATGATCCGGATTAGCAACATCGATGATATTGCTTGTTGCACTATAGGACATTCTTCATAGACTTTGGTAAATATTGTGCCGTTGTAAAGTTATACGTTCTTGTCTTATGATGCAATCCTCTTGTTTTAAAGTCCCCGATCCTTCTAGCGTAGCCGTTGTTACGTTCGTACTGCAAACAACCTTAGTAGTTGTTTTATTCCTAACTGCGAACATACATTGATTGGGATTATTTAATTGGATCCATCGAGGCTCACCTCCAGCATTAATAATGTGACATTATCCTGTTGAAGGTACTTCGTTTATTAAGCTCACTTCACTGCTTATACTTGAGCCCTTTTTGTAGATTGGGTGAGTTTGCTTACAGAAGTGATAATCTTCGTTGATAGATATACAGGATTGCAGCCCTTGTTCCGTGAGCGGATAATATTGATCACGGTGTAGGTAGATGATCAAAAATTTGGAAGATGGTTTGATCGAAATAAAGGTGTGATTTATCAATGCAGGTATGGGTATTATTCGGAATACTTCGAACTTCTCGAATGACAATAGAGGCAGTGTTAGTTTAAATATTATATGTCGTGTGGTTGCTCGTACCGTAGACTTCATTAGGTTATACAGTTGTAATACATGTTGGTTCTGCAGGCTCAGAGTTGGAGGAAAGTGGGCTCTGATTTGACCTAGTTTTCGCTTTAGTTGCGGTGGCGTGATCAGTTGTGCGCTAATCCGTCCGTGTTAAGTGTCAGAAAGGGCGACTATTATAGAGGATTAACCTCTTTGAATATTTGAAACTATGAGGATGACTTAAATATACAGCGATGTAAACAAGCTCATCAAGTCTTCTTGATATAATTTGTCTGAAGCAAGATTGGTGAAGTTGGAAAATAAGTTCACTTGCACTTCTACTTCCTTAAATTGTTTGTAGATTTGTTCATAGTTCTTCTTCATAATATTCACAGTTGCGTCGATTATTGATAAGGTTGAGTAGATGATATTAATTTGATGGCTATTTCGTCTATCCGATGGTATAGTGGTGTGGTAATAATAGTGCAAATTTTTACTTTGGTTAGTCTTTTACAGAGGTCGAGTAGGATTTGACTTCTATTTATTAATCCTTACAATTCATTCGAATAATTACTCATACCGTAATACACAATCAAATTCTGGGGAATGAAGTAGAGGTAAAATCCATTGGATTCGCATGCAGAGGTAATTTATAGTTTGGATTTGTGCGAATAAATAGACTCTTTCAATTCTTGCAGCTCATTTGTAGCGCCAACAAACTTAGTCGCCTTGTCGCAGTATATATTCCTACAATTACCTCGCCTTACCATGAATCGCTTTAATCCTTTCAGAAATACTTGCGTTGACAAATCGCTGACAACTTCCGAATGCATGGTCTTAGTTGCAAAGCAGCAAAATACGCTGTCCTCTTGTTTTTAAGTGTGCACACACTGGTTCGCAAAAGTCTACACCTATACGTTTACAAATAGTCGTGCAGGTTGACCTCTGCGTAGGGGTATGTTTCACATCATTTGTGAAAACATGTTTGGTTTTGCTCAAGCACACTGTACGCAATGTTGGACTATTGACCTAGCATTGGTATTTTTCTATATCAGCCAGAATTTTTGCCACGGAATAGAGAGCAAGGTTTGCGGGCCAACGTGGAGGATTTCATTATGGATATTTGTCATTAATAGTCTGGTAAACTGATGGAATGTTTAGTATCATATGACATGTTTCCTGCCTCAAGTTCGCATAATGCCTCTTTCGTCTAAGAATGGTGTTAAGATGTTCAATTGACTATTTCTGGCTAGTTCTTAATGCTGCTTGATCTTCTCCTTGAGCTGACCTTGCTGTATCACCTTTATTATTATCATAAGTGCTTCCTCGAGCTCTTGTGCAGTAAATACTGCATCCTTAAATTGTCTACAATCATTGAGCTTATTTACAAAGTAAAGGATGTATCCTGGTCAATATTCTGGACAAAATGTGTTGTTCATCTGTTACTGGAGGATGCGCAAGTCGTTTTGCTTGTACATTACATTCTATCGTTTTGGTATATAGTTGTGGCCAAAAGCTTTCTGTGCTATATATAAAAACAGTAGGCCATGGAGCCACATAATACATGATTTTAGCTTCTCTGCAGTTAAACCTCGTGTTAAACAATCAGCAGGATTGTCTTCAGTACTGGCATGATGCCATTGCTATGGAATAGATAAGCTCTGAATACTTGATACTTATTATGAAGAAGATAGCGAGTTTAACCAGCCAAGCACAGTATCCGCATCTGTCTAATAGTAAGTACGCTCGCTTTTTAGTTCAGATCATTCTTAACACGGTAGTGAGTTCAGTGGCAAGTTTTCCAGCCCACAGTTCGAGAAGCATCTGCGAATGTGTGGATTGTACATTTTTGGATGGTTGGTCAGAGAATACTTCTGTTGAAAATCGTATGTCGTTCAAAGACTGGAGACCTTCTTGATAATGGATAATGTGTGCAACTCCATTGGTAGCGATGCTTCCCAATTGATCTTTAATGACCATAGATCTTGCAGGAATATTTTGGTTGTGCCTACCACTGGTGACATGATTCCAAGCAACATCTGAGCAAACTGTTCGCTTAGTTATCTTATTCTTTTCGACCCACGTCATCGTCTTGATGCTGAGTGACTCGGATGTTGATATCCAAATTAAACCTAGGATTTTTATTTCTTCCTCATTTCCATCGTTAAATGCGAGCTTTGGCTCGCTATCGTCCAATAGACATGGATTATTTGCATACCACTTCCTAAGCTTAAATCCATTCATTCTTTTAGTTTTGTTTGCATTTCCAGTGCTGTGGACAGGTTGTTTGATCCTGACATTACATCATCAACGTAGAAGTCTTTAGTAAGCATACGTGTTCCTGAGGGATATGTGACTGCTTCTTCCTAGGCTAGTCTCTGCAAACACTTCATAGCTAAATAAGGCGCTGACATTGTTCCGTATGTCAGCGTATTCAACTGATACCACCTAGATGAGTAGCGTGCCTCGCGCCTCCAATATATTACTTTGAATTTTCATTTTTTTTTTCAATCACCGGTAAACATATAGGTGTATACATGGGGTTACACCAGTTGTTGGATAGACTGGATCAGCGATCAAGAGCGTGGACTGAGCGATGAGTAACTCGAGCCCCTTATGGAGCTCTGTAGTATAAATATGTGTTATGACGCTAGCTACATCAACTGTGACACTTTTCACAAAGAATAGATATTGGACTGGAAAGGCAAGGAAACAATATAACGGCAAAAATACGAGATGGAGGATGCTCCACGCAGGTAGTCTTACACCCCCTTAGTGTCTGCGTGATCTTTTGGGGTAGCAGCAATTAAGTCCCTAGCACAACTTCGTACTGGCCTTATGACAGTCGAAGTTGATTCAGACTCAGGAACTAGCTTGGGGGTGGAAGACCGTTAATTAACATCTCTCGATGAGCTTATATGTTCTCGGAATTAGCCTGCAGAGCCGAACCTTTGGACAGAACCGGGTAAACGTCACCCGCAGAATTGTGCGACGTGGAACACACGAACTCCTTGCCCCGTGCTTCTGCAGGTGTTCGTCTGGATATCAGATACGCCTAGAACGACCTAAATGTGATGTTTCTGAAATGGGGGAAACTAAACCTTGTGCATAAAAAATGAGTGTCGGAATAAAAGGTTGCACGCCAGATGAAACGTCCTTTAAGTATTTAAAACACCTCGTGTTATTGTCAACTGATTCCCCTTGTCTGTTTGTCAAACATTATAATCTGTACAGTCTAAATAATCCAAAACGGTAAACAATGACTTCCTTTTTTGAACTGGACATATAATGAACTGACTAAATTTCTTTATTTTTATTTATTTAAACTCAAAATCTCAGACTACTATTTACACCTTTCCTAATTCGCAAAGTGGCTTTCGCTGAACTTTGCGAAAAACTTTATAACTGCTTGTGGGTGTCCGAGGTCGTTACCGCAGCGCAGTTGGCTACGTTAAGACGCCACAAACACAAATCTCGGCTGTAGAAAGCTAAGTAATATTGAAAATAGTTCGTCCTGGATTGTGGAGCCAGCAGACATTATATATTCGGCGAAACATTTGATAACGGTTTGCAAGAAGGATCAAAGACGATTATGGTTGGTTCTTAGACTCTCTGGTTTGCTGGCACAATGTTGTGGGACGAAATAGTTGGAAAATTCAATTTGCTTCAGCATATGACAAAGACGTCTATACTCCTGCATAAAATCAGTGTATTGGTATCGAATCTTGCTAATTTTGGTGAGCTTTTATTTTATTGCTAGGAATCTGCGCGAAGCAATTTCTTTTCACTCCCACAACTTACGTCTGCCGTCTAGAAAAGCAGTCTGTCTATAAAACGTCCCGTTTGGTCTCTTCTCACGGTTGGATTAAAGTATTCCTCACACAATTTCCTTGCGAGTATAATGGGAATTTCTTATTCTGTGGGTTCTTCCAAGTGCCAGAACTTTTCTAACTGCTGGTCAAAGTCTTAGTCCTTGCTCAATACCCCACATATATTCTAATTGTTGGTCATCTGGTCTATTTTTCTTGCTAGTACATGGTATTCTGGAGGGTTGGTAAGCCTTTGCCGAGTTTAATCCGGCCCACCGAGACTAGTCGATAGTAATATTATGCACCAATTAGCAGATTATGAGGTCACGTTTGTCAAAAACTGGATCCGCCAGCTTAATTTTTTGTGGGATTAGCCATGTTGATGTATGAATCCACTGACTTGGCTGTGGTGCCAATATTTCTTTTAGGATGAGTCTTCCAAACTAGTTGAGAATCCATTAACTCGCGATTGCATCAACACATTGACGCGATGGTTGGCTTGTGTTGCTTGGCCAACGCCTTGTACCTTGATGATATCTTTAAACTCCGCTCAGGCCAAGTTGTTTGACAATTCTTTCTGTAACAAGTTTCACCTGGGACTCGGAATCAAGAATTGTCCTGCACTTAACACTTGTCACTCTTATCTTTTGTCAGTTTCACTGTTAGTGTACTTAGAAGACATAGCTTCCATTCCAATATTACCGATTTAACACTTTGATTTATCTTGTTCATTGACTGGACTTGTCCTGAGTGATATGTATGAGGTTTTCCCTGAGAATTGTCTTGTATATGTATTAAGGTATTATGTTTCCGTGAACAATTCGTACATATCCGCAGTGCGCAGTTGCTTGGTGTACGGCTTGCCCTTAGGCAATTGCCACACAATTTATTGTTCATCAATACCTTCAAACGAATGGTGAATGTTATCTGCAAAAGGCTGTAAAATGCAAAGAGCTGATTGTTCTCATTGCATGATACGCGTTTGGATCTTATAGCATTGTTGATATCAATATGTTAACCCGTCTGGAAAGCTGGTTGGATTCCGATGAGTCTCAGTTTGCACCTTGTCTTTGCTTCCAAGATCTTCCAAGGACTGGGGCCGTATTTCCAGGGCATACACAAAGTGATGCACTGACTGCAGAGCTCTAGGTTGGCCAAGAGATTTCATATAAACTATGGGGCATTCTGTATAATTTGCGTATTAGTATGTGGAGTAGCAATGGGTCCCGTTATTTGTTTTGACCTTGAGGCTCTCAAGTCGTAAAATAGCTTTTTTTCATTGTGTCATGTAGTGACTATTTTTTTTAAGGCAGAGGGGCAGGAGACCCTATCCCAAGCACAGAGCCCATAGCGGCCCATTGTGCTGTCATGTAGTGACTTAAGCGCTGATGCATTCTCTGAAAACAATGTTGGTTGTGTCAACAGTTTGTTTAACAATGCTGTCACTAACAACCTGGTATTGTCATATCTGGATTTCGACATCTCCCATGCAGTTGTTGAATTTTCATTGGTTAGGCTAAGATGTTGAATAAGTTTATTGGCTTCTCCTCTCAGGTTAGTTTTCAGGTACCACAATTTCTGACATATGCTCATGGGTTGAATAGGCGCCGCATTAAGTAGTCACAATCGAATATCGGGATTACAATTATTGTTTAGAGTATCGTTTATGTTGGCCATGGAACATTGATTCAATTTATCGGAACGCTTGATTATATTGTAGATTGTACCGCCTCTTGAAACTTGAAATATTCATCTATATTGTAACCAGCTGGTGCCAGTTCTTCACATAGCTCCCAAATTTCACTATTGCCTCAATTTGCGACCAATATCTCTCAATAGTTTTTATATTATATTCGTAGTACTGCCTAGAATGTGGTTGATGTTCATTGGCTTGAATTCCTTACAGCAGGCGACGCAAGGATGCTAACCTCACCCCTTGTCTTCTGTTAACTTTGCATTCTCTGCGTTAGCGAATTGTGGTCAAAGTTTGGCTAGTGTCGTGTAGGGCAATCAAGATTCTAGTACCTTGGCTGTTGATGTAAGTGTATCAGGTTCTTGGATCTATACACTAAGAACTAAAATGATGATTGTTGCAAGGGAATTGATTAAATAAAACTCCAAACTTTCACGATTTTCAAAAACATAATAATAATCATTTAATTTCCCGCATCTTATTTATACAACTCGTTGTGCAAATCCCACGGAAATCGTACAAAGATTAATTTTACAATTTACCTGGTATTACCTGGTGACCATGAAATTTTGCGATAAGCGGCTAATGTGAGAAAATATTTTTGCATGAAAAGGTTTTTGTTTGTCATGGGGAACTACCCAAGATGAGTGAAAACGTGCTATGAATAATGAAATTAAATTAAAATTCATCAGATTTTACGTGAAATGCATTGGTATTTTCCATACATCTAAACACTAGTAATAAATTGCGTACACTCAAAAGACAATTGCATATCCGCTTCTGTCTTTAAAAAATATCTTTTATATATTTTTTGTTATTTTTTTTAAACTAGATGGGGAAGCTTGTTACTAAACATTAGTTTTCATAAATGTTTTTAAGACAGATCTTCATATCTATGTGTGTATAAGCCAAGGCTAGAATTGCAGTGAGTTCGACACAGCATCGGTATAGCTTCGTTCCCATGATATTGCTTTTATTTTCTACTAATAACCACAGAAACGTAGCACATGATGAATTCGTCGCATTCACGAATGAGTTTTCTGTTTTGTAACATTTTGTATCTAATACTCTGTGATTTGTGGAAATCTTACATGCTGGTATGTAGTTCACCTGAGATTCCCACGTGAACGTAAATAATACAGGGATGAGATTCTCTGTGTTTTTTTAATGAAATATTGTATCGATATTCAGTAAATTTCATCGGATTTGGGTCACTGGTCTGATCCCCTGCCTGCGAGGCGGGTAAGGTTTTTTATTGTTTGTTACGTGCCCAGATTGACGCAAGACTCAGAGATATATGGATGGAGGGAGGGGTTCGTTCACTAAACCCTACGAACTCTGGACTAACAACGAGATCGAGAACCTGTGTAAGGAAGGGAATATGCTAAATTTGGGTGCCACGAGGAGAGGGTAGTTCCAAGAGCTCATGTAGATAAGCGAACGAGCCCCCCCCCCCTTTATCTGACCCGGCCACACCTAACCTTGCGTGAATCTGCGCACGTAACATGTTAACATAAGGAAAAGGGAGAACATCCAAAAAAAATCGAGAAACGGTAGTGAAAGGTAGGGCATGGATGAATAAGGATGTGTATCTTTTTTTACTCTATTACCAATTTGAATTGCAGCCAATGAAAAGTGAATTTTTTTATTATAGTGAGTACCTACATACACTTTTCCTTTTTCTTCGAACAAAATAAAATACTTGGGTCACACTCAAACTTAACTATCGGCGCTAATTATAGGGTTTAGAAAACCTGATAAAAATAACTTATGTAATTGAGTTTGAACGTTAAAGATAACAAGGCAATCTTACATTTTGACACTAATTTTAAGAATAGAGAAGTTATAATCTACATATAGTGCATATGAAACTAATCATTAGCATTACATGAGGTCGTTGAGAGACTCGTTTCAATACGATGTGTTTTTAAGTGCTAGATTTTCTCTATTTCCTCCTCTCTCTCGGAGCCTCTTTTGTTGATTATGAAAGTTGGCTAGGTTCGCACGTAAGTGGTGTATTGTCCATTCTGGACTGAATGTGTATAGCCCTGTTGATTTTTTTATAGGCACACTTTTTTTGGTTGTCGAAATTTATATGCTTACGTGTCAATATACCCTCTTTGTAGATTAATTCAAATGAACGTTTCTATGGCTAGATTCGCGTTTGAAAATTATTTGAGTATTATTCCAGGGCCTTGGGTAACTTATGTCTCGGTCCATAGACTCCCAGACCCATCATGTCCTTTTTGTTAGATTCGTCTGTTTACAAGCCAATGATCCAGCTTTGGCGTTCTGCTATACCGGGTAGAATATAATATAACTCGTGTGCAACTTTCAGGCCTATGTAATACACTCTCTACATAACTTTCATAGACAAAATTGCTACTATGACTGCAATATATATTGGTAGCCATTGTACAATGGACCAGTCAGTGGTTTAAGTGGGAGTGAGATATTCATGTTGCTATGATTCACAATTTTATTAAATTTGTTAATTTTGCATGGAATTCCATTATAGTAGGCGCGATTATCATCGTCAATAGCAAAATTAATGAAATTATGAATCATAGAAACGGGAACATCTAAAAAACTGCTGCATTTAGGTATCTGCATGTGCACAGTATAATTAAAGGTAACATTCCGGGGTTTCTAAATCTTGTAAAATAACTGTATAGTTATAATGCCTTTTGGCGGGAAAGTCGTATAAATTTGATAAAATTAAGAATTTTTCCATATTATTTTTTTTTTAATTTAACGTTCTACAACCTGCGACGGAAGGTAACAGGAAGGATAATTGGTTATTCATTTAAAAACTTAAACGGTTTGCAATCATCTGAGATGAATCTCACCTTGTTAGGGTTATATATCAAGAAATTTACAGGTTGTAAAGTGGATAAAGTACTAGAAATCTTAAAACCCACTTGCCCACGAAACGATGAATCTTACCTCCCCCCTTTACCATGTAATTCTTTGTTTATCTCCATCGCAACTGCTAAGCCCTTGAGTTACGCAGCAATTATGAACCACCCTGTATAGAATAGAAATAGATGGCAACAACATGTTTGTAATCTTTCCTCTATTCATACCTACTTTTAGGGAAGGGAAGACAAAAATTGCTTAATTTTATTTCCTTAAATATTAAGTTTAAGGAATATTTGATATTATATGAGATCAACTTCCAATAATAGTAATAATTTCGAACACTCCGCTAACAAAAGTTTACCCGAATGAAATAGAAAATCAAGCAGTCTATGTTATACATGTCAGTGCTTATACTCTAGCACGGCTAGCGTATACTAACAAGAGAAATCTGTTGAACAGTTGTTCAATAGCAAGATATTACACATAAGAGTAGGCGTCATTTAAAAAAAATAAAATACAAAATGATTTCAAATTTAGAAAGAAAGAATTACCTGTAGCATTTGAGGAAATTAATCATTGTATGACAAAGAGAAATATAGTTGTTTTTTTTTTGCTGAAGAAGAAATGTAGTTTCAATAATCAATCAGGCTTTTTTACACATTGGCAAATAAGCGTGCAGTAGATCGCTGTGCCTTTTTACGTATTGGCGAATAAGGGTGTATTGAACAGCTGTTGAAAAGATTTCTCTTGTTAGTATTCGCTCACCGCTCTACCGGACTGTCTCCATAATGACTCAATTTGAAATTCTGTTATTTCAAGAAAATTAGTTCTTTTCAAGTGTCATTTACATTGCCCGAAGAGAGTCTCTCGCTGTGATGAAAAATCATGACAGAGCTCAATAATTTAATGCTAACAAGAAAACTTGGATTTTTCAATTCAGTTTATTTTAATGACGGTAGTTTCACTTTTACTGCTATTTCACCAAAATAGAGTAAAATTTGCTCCATTCGAAAAATAACCAAAATAATCCATTTGTGTGACGCACTGCACATTTGACACCATTTAATTAAAAATTAATTCATTATGGAGATAGTTTGTTTTGGGTATTAAATATGGCTGGGAGTAGTAGTGGTAGTAATTTAGAGAGATGAATATGATGAATTTAAATTCGGATATATTCACCTGTCAGTGTTGGTAACTGTATAAAATTACAGATTTCACTAGATTACTTTGCATCTATCCTGCTCAATATTATATTGTTAAATAAATTTCATTTGAATAAATATCAAGTTCTACTCTCAAATGATATAAAAGAACTCATGCGGTTCAGCTGGCGTTTATATAAAGCACATCTGTGAAATATTACACAGTGCCTTCGTTGAACTCTTAAGTTCTTTAAAAAGTGCAGAACAGGCAATAGAAATAAAATCTTCTTGCAAATACTCAGCTCAAAGCTATTTTTATCGATTTTTTATTACATTCAGAGGTTACTTTTGGTCTGTTGTCCTCCGTCAATGTGTCTGGTCAATTGATCCCTTCGAATTGTCCTTAAGACAATTTACAACGAATGATTCCAAAAATGTTCGTCCACTGTGAAATACTCCCTTCACATCCCCCCACTATTCAAACATACATGTATGAGCACATCAGGTTAGGAAATTTTGGGTATATCCTCCCATACAATCCTGCATTCCTGCAAAGATATGTATTTAGAAGGATGTCCTCAGGTTTAAAGGAGCATTCGAGGTAAATTGAACTGGAACTAACAGCTGTCGTGCATTTTCCTGACAATGGCATCAGCGTATAAGCTTCTGTTCTATGTGCCGGTGAGCGTACATTCTGAAATTGACTCATTTGGCATGGCAATCGTATCGTACACCCCGCCCCCTCAAGAATACATACAATACATATAAGTTCAAGCAAGGACAAGGAACTATATAGCTCCTTACGGATAAGACCTGCCAGATCAATTCTCTCAATGACATTATCCTTCTGGCTGAAGTGTGTTCGTTGTACTCCTCTTGTTGTCGTGTGCACCTTTGTTGTTTAATACCCGGAAAATCTATGCACAAAATTCCTAGAGAAGTGTAAATTAGAAACGGAAATTGGGTCTTGATCCGTGTATTGATGAGAATTCACATAGAGGAAATGTCCTAATGTTATTTATTCCAGTTGTGTGCTATTTTCTTCTAGCTTGTTACTGATGCTGAGTTTAGGTCCTCCTGAAAATTGTGTATATTTCGTATATTCACTTTATTTTCTTGCGCTTGACATGAGATGTCAATAACGTTTCTATACATGCAAAACAAAAATCTATTACCTGCATATGTTGACATGAGAAGAGGCACTTAAAACTTTAACAAACTTTCAAGAATACAGGTCATACTACATAGAAGGTAACCTAGAGGATATTGCTTCAGCCTAGTATTATCATATCCGTTCGAATACTAGGAAAGAAGTTATACTTTGCCTAATATCTTTATAGATAACATAGATATACATAACAAGTAAAAAAGCTAGAATTGGTCTAAGACCATATATTATGAAACCCTGTAAGTAACTAATTTCGTATCGTCATTCATCTGTGCAAGTTTGATTTATGAAGTTGTTTTTCGCGAAAAAAAACAAGTTTTTGTATGGGAACCCTACGACGAAGTTACCTGACTTGTCCCATTGTCGAACTTAAATCTATAATTTTTATGGTAATGCTGTGTACAGAATTTGTAAGTAAGTAATTTCGTATCGTCATTCATCTGTGCAAGTTTGATTTATGAAGTTATTTTTCGCGAAAAAAAAAAGTTTTTGTATGGGAACCCTACGAGGAAGTTATCTGACTTGTCCCATTGTCGAACTTAAATCTATAATTTTTATGGTAATGCTGTGTACAGAATTTGAACTGTTTAAGTAAATGCGATCATGAGTTCGATTACGGACGGACGCTCGGATGGACGGACAGACGAACGGCCTGGCAAACGGACAAGATAGGTAATGGACGGACATGTTAAAATCAAAACAACTTTTAATATTATGTGTGGGTGTCCAATCCATTTTGCTTTACCATCATTAAACGGAATGACAAACTTGGTGTACCCTATGACTTCATCATTTAGGTTCTTTCGCATATATAATTTTATGTATGAAAATTAAACTCCTGTGTGTGCGATAAATTTTAAGGGAACATCTAAATATTTTATGCAGATACGGACTGATTTGGTGAAAACATCGCAATCCATTGATAAAATACACATAATAGTTATAGGCTACGTCCAATTTACGACTGCAGACAGAGTCCAATTACGGAAACATTAGATCACCAGAAAACCAAAGTGTTTATGAGCTTAAGTCTGGTTTATATGGATAAATTAGCTGCAGTTAACCATAATCGTTGAAGACATCCATACATTTTGCTGATAAAATATAGTCACAACAGGTCATAAGATCATTTGAAATGACTCCAAAGCTCCTCACTGCTCTCATGGCCGGCAAAGGAGAACTGTTTGAGAGGTATGTTACTTGCATTTATGTCATTTATTTATTGCAATATACAGCAAGATTCAAAATCAAAAGAAACAACTTCACCAGATCCTCTATACCTTCACTATTTAATAATGCTGAAGTGGCTGTTGACTCCCTGGATAAGACCAATATTTGGCCTGCTCGATTCGCTTCAAATTTTTTGTTCCACCCACTTCACAGACTCCTGTTTTCCATCGCCCGTGTGGATATGTGCAAATCAAGGTCCTTGAATAGATCAACGTCTCCAAAGCTGCAGGTTTCTAGTCCCCGTTAATTAAAAGCTACGCCTCATCCCTAACTAAACTTTTGCACAAACTATTCCACTTGTATTATTCGACAGGAATTTTTCCAACTGCTTTGATACTAGCACACCTTCAGCCAATTCCAAAAAAAGCAGAGGGTAGCGGTTCCTCAAATTATCGACCAATTGCAATTACTTCGATTCTTTCCAAGGTCTTTGAATCTGTCAGTAACTCCAAATTAATGAAGTATAGAATGAAGCTTTCACGGGTACCTGAGCGCAATATCGCTGATCCTCAGGAAGTCGTTTTTTCCATCCCGTCGAGATTGCACATCAGAAGATACCCAGATAGCACAGAACATGTTCTGATCATTTTCTTCATATGTTCCACAGGATATGAGAACATGTTCTCTGAGTACACGTATTAATATCAAAAAACACATTCTTTCCATATGCTTTTTATAAGACTCATGTCCGCCCTGCCGAGCGAAATTTTCGGACGTCGGCCAAAAATGATCGTGTGATAATCGGTGCGTATCCGAAAGAACATATTCAGAACGTATTCTAAAGGATATAAAATTGATATAAATGAGCATCCACAAAAAACATATTCAGAACGTATTCTAAAGGATATTAAATAGATATGGATGAAACCCATATTCGGAACGTTTTCAAATGAATATAAAGTTGAAAAAAGAATAAAAGTGAAATTTGTATACTTTATTTGATTTACATAAAATAAAAATGTATTCAATAAACGAAAATTATTCAATAAAAATATATCATATAACAAAAAATAAAACCTATAAAATAAAATCTAACTTAATACAAAAATTCAAGTGGGTATCACGAAAACTTAAAAAAAATCCAATACCTATGTACATATAAATTTCGTATAAGAGAACTTTCACTTAAAAAATTAATTAATAATTAAGTTTTCTCCACTTTTAAATTAGTAACTACCAAATTACTCACTAGAAACTACCACACACAGGACATTAGAACTAACTGATTGAGAATATTAACCGAGATTCCGTTTCGAAACGAAAATTTGATATAAAATAATGTATCGAAAACTTATCATGTTTATGTCCGACGGTACACAAACGAAAATTCTATTTGCCAAAATTCATGTTAAAAATATATTCTATTCATATTCAGTGGAATACTTTTCCCGCAATTCTTTAGAAAATGTTCCATTTTTTATCTGGGTAAAGTTGAAATTTGAAAAAAGAAGTTTTAGTATTTGAAAAATTGGAAAAATAAGTAAAAATAAGTAAAAAAACAAGTTTTCAACAAAACTGAGGCCAAGCCACATGAAAAAGTAGAAAATAAACTTTTCTTCACACACAGAGGTGGACTCAGATATTTTGATTGGGACATTTCTCTTGAATATTCTTTCTCTTCATGAATCAAATCACTTATTACCTCTGATTGATCATACTGAAATATATCGGTGATTGTCAGCGAATAAAATCTGAGTCCACCTCTGTGTGCGAAGAAAAGTTTATTTTCTACTTTTTCATGCGGCTTGGCCTCAGTTTTGTTTGAACACTTGTTTTCTTACTTATTTTATTTTCTACCCTTTTCACGTTAACTAAATTGGAAAATTCTGCATTTTTCCTGAAACAGATTTATAACTAATCATATCGATGAAAATTTTTCCGATGATTTTCCCGATTTTCCGGGTTTTCCATGGAGTTTTCCACAAAAGCAACTTTATGCAACTCATTTCGCTCTACAACTTTGTCTTAGGTTGCAAAACGCTCAAACGCTTCCTTGGTCGGAAAAACTCCGGAAAAGCGTTTTACATGAATTTTCCTCGGTTTTTTCTGCAAGTTTTCAACATTGTCGGAGAGAAAGTAATGATGCTAGTGGAAAGAGAACTTGATCCTGCATAAATTAGAAAACTTTTTTAACGGAAAATTTTCCGGAAAAGTCGGAAAATTCCGGAAATTTTTTCGGAAAAATCGGAAAACTCTGCATTTTTCCTGAAACGGATTTATCACTAATAAAATTTGTACCAAATTTTCAAATGATTTTTCCGATTTTCCGGGTTTTCCATGGAATTTTCCGGTTCAAATTTTGATAGATTCAATTGTCACGCGACATGAACCTGTGTGCCAAATTTCAGCTCGCTGTGATGACGAAAAGTGGGTCTACGAAAGTGTCGAAAATAGTAAAGAAATAGACAAATTCGTGTACGAGTTAAAGGGAATGGCTGGCCTCAAAAAGGAAGTTTAAGCTGAAAAATTGAAAAAAAACAGTTTTAATATTTGGAAAATAAAAGAATAAGTTTCAGTTGAAATTTATAAAAGATGGTCTAATTGGAAAATAAATATAAAAGAAAATTTTGCCAGAAAAAGGGATATTGTGTGAAATTATTTAGCTAAAACCTATGCCCTCTCTCTCTCAGGAGCATAGAGTGCGCAAAATACAACACGAAATTTCTTAGATTCCTGAACAGGTGTAAGAAATCTTTCAGCCCGTCAAATCTAGCGCTGCTCTTCAACTCATATATCAGACCTAAAATGGCACACAATTCTCACATTTGGCCCGTGATTGGAAATACACTATTAGTTTCATTGGATATTGTCCAAAAGGGAGCTTTCAATCTCATTGGTGATTTGACAATGGGCGAGTTTAGACGGCATAGATTTGCGCGCCGCGCAAGAAAATGTATTGGTATTCGCGGGGTAACGTCGTGTTAACCCGCGTACGCCTCTTACCCACATATTTTCGTGCGTGGCGCGCAAATACTATGCCGTCTATACTAGCCTAATTACTGGTCCTATCATCTCATTCGAGCACCTCCACAATGTTGGATGATTTTCGCTCCTTTATCGCTACACGCATGGCCAATGTACCGATGAAATATCTAGTCTGATCCCTTGTAGATCAATTCCTGCAAGCCGTGTATATCCTTTCACCCTTCAAAATACTACTATGCGAATGTGAAATAGTCTACCATCTTTTGTTTTTCCTCGGGCTTACAATTTGCGAAGGTTCAAGAGTAACATAATCCTCTTGCTATCCTCTACTTTTGGGATACCTTATGTGTGCTGAGCTTGACTTAATAATGTAAAAGTAACAAACAAAATTGAGTACCAGAATATTTAGGTTTGAACATGATGAGTAATTCACTTAAGGTAATTTATTCCAGGATGAGATCAAACCAATCAGTCCAGATATATTTTAACGTCGTTGTATTTTTGAATTTTTAACTTCGCTAGGGAGATCATTTACGTATAAGCTAAATAGTATTGGTCCCAGAACCGGGCCTTGAGGGATGCCACAGACCTACAAAGATTTTTTAGTTTCTCTTGTTGGAACCTATCAGACGAACAACTTTTTAATACTTGCAATCACTGGCGAAGATATTTCAAATAATTCACACTGTCAAAAACTTCCGAAAAGTCTAGCAAGAACAGCAAACCTATTTCACCTTTATCGAGTGCAAATCGAAGATCTGTGGTCACCTTTAACAAAGCTGTCTCGCAGGACAGGAAATATGAAGTTTCAAGATGACCAAATTGTTTTCGAAGAATATTCGGGCAACGGGTCATTACCAAAGGAAAAATATTTTTCTTGAAAATAATAAACAGACTTGTGCGATATTTTGTGGTTTTGGGACTATATTCACAGAGATATATTCAGGTATTAAGAAATGGGTTATTACCAGTGCAAAAATACCTCTCTCACAGAAATTTAAAATTTCCAGAATTAGAACAGTATTCATGCGTTGAGTTATTACCAAAATAAAAATATTTTTCAAAGTATTTGGGAAAGTAACATTTTTGGTGTCATTAGTCATAATTAAGGCTTGGAATGATTTGAATTGCTTTAACACTGAATTACATTAAACCTTGAATTAATCTAATCTAATTTGTGAATGCAATTTGCGCCAAATTCAAAGCATTTATGAATTTGAGTAAATCTTAACTGAGTTCACTTTGAACTCAAGTTGAAATATTAATTCTTTTTACGTTTTGAAGTTTACTTAATATTTTTTTTTTCGTTTCATTACAGATAAGAACTACTGTAATTTTAAGTACAGATTTAATTAAAGTTAAAAATTAATACTAGTATATTGATTGTGTTGAAAAAATAAACAAAATAAGTCCAATGAACGTATTTTAAGCAGACCGGCGAGTTGCAAGAGGTCATAATGGCCGCAACAAAATCCAAAAGAAAAACGAAATTTTTAGCTAAATTATTTAAAACAACAAAAGAAAATTGTTTTGATTCTAATTAGTTTCGGCTCCTGAACCTTCTTTCTGGCAACAATATGGTGACAGTTTATCCAGTTGTGAAATTTTAATTGGATTACTCTCCTTGGTATGTTTCATTTATACATACCCATTGCGTGTGTAAGCGGAATGTAGGGTTTCACCTGGTGTTTGAGTCGCTGTGCCTCACGCAATATGCGGTAATGGTGTTGTATGAGACTCTCTGTAAATTTTACGGTAGATTCCGATGTGAACCCAACCAACACCGAGTTAGTAGTGTTTGATTTCTCCGTGCGTTCCGTATAATTTTCAGTTCGACTGAGCAAACGAGCAGTTATTGGGTTGGGAATTGCAGGTTTTACTCTTTTATTGCTCCCATACTTTATTCGAAATACGTCTCAGTAGGGAGAAAGAGAGTGCTGTAAATGAATTTATTGGGGTGCAGTAAAATTTGTAACCCAATAATAACGTGTATGGGTTTTAGTAGAACAACAATAAAATCTATTTCAATGGCTGCAATAAAAACCTTATTACAAACAGTACATACTACCATACTGCATATTTAATAAAATTTATTACAAAATAGGTGATTTAATTAAAAATGTAATACCCGTGCAAATTTTTATATACTTCTTAAGTTTTTGCAAAATTGATTGGATATCTGAAAATGATGTTGCTAGGGAGGATCAGTTGGCATCGCCTTACTAGATTTGATAGCAGCTAATGCTACTGTATTTATTTTATAATTTTGTGATTTTATTTTTTTCATTATAGCTTTGTGTTTGTGTCAAGTTTAACAGATTTATTATTTTGTTTTTGTTTTCATACCCTAGGTGAAATCATAGGGTATACTAAGTTTGTCATTCCGTTTGTAACGCACAGAAATAATACTAGTACATAAAAATCGGCACGCAGGCATAGTATTCAAAGTAATTTTGATTTTTGCATGACCGTCTGTCTGCTCGAGAACGCATTCACTTAGGGAGGTAAAATTTTGCACACGGGCTTCCCAAAAAAATAAATTTAAGTTTGAAAATGGAAAAAATCGGGTAATTCCTTGATATGGTTGCCATGGAGAGATTTCATTTTCACTATACAGGTTGTTTCCACCTAGAAGACCAACAGACCAACAGAGTGATAGTACTCACCTCGAAAAAAATGTATGGTAGGGGGGGGATGGTGCTGGATATTTTAAATATACACACGTTTTTCTTTTTATTATATCTTTTTATTTATATTGATATCCAACTGCACAGAAGAACAAAAGAACTCACAACGGCAGGAATACAAAATGTCTTGTTTTTACATGCAATTTTCAATTAATTAAAACCTGGTTACAACCGCACAAGTCCGCTTCTTAATTTCGACTCTCTTCTTCAACCGTGCCACAAAATAGCTTTTTACATTTTTCACAACATGTTCCCACAGTCTAGCTTAGCCGCGAGATTAGGCTTCGTATTACCGGCAAACTTTACTTGAGCTGTGAAACTAGAAACTTGTTTGCTTTTCTTTAATTTTAATAATTTTTTGCATTTCAAGATATTTCAAGCCTTGTCTGGACGAAAGATATTTCTTAACAAAAGTGTGGGGAGGGTCATATCAACTGTTTAGGCAGCGGTTACAGTTATGAAGTATGCAACAGGCAGTATGCAGTATTTACTTTAGGTTGCGATGTTGCTCAAATTGACACATTATTGAGTGCAACACCAGTATTAAAAATGTATGTCTTCGTCGGAGGAAGAAGTCATAACTCTTTGGTGAGTTTTAAGACGCCGTCAGCATTTGTCAAAAGGTAGTTGTTAGATTTTTCCATTTTAGAGTGAAAATTTGTAGCATAGTTCAGCAATTGTCGCTAACGAGTCTGTGGATGATGAAAAATTCAAAGGTTTCCACAGAATGAGCAAAAACAGCTTTCAACCACTTCCACAAGTTTTATATTGAAAGCAATATATTCAGCCATTTTAGCAAAAACTGCGTAAAATGACGAAATAATTGGTTTGTTTTTTGTTTTTTCTTTCTTTTTCTTTTTGAAACAGTAATTGACAAACAAAAAGATCTAATGACTTTTTCTGTTTAAGTGACTTATCGCTTCAACTTCTCAGCACATACTGCACCATAGTAAATACTGCATGCAACAAGCACCGCCAGCATGCGATTTCTACTGTGCAATTTTCACTGCTACTTCGTCAATGTGATCGCTTTTCAGCGTGTTAAAATAAAATGTATTACACAACGCAATTTCAGTCGCAATGCATAATTCATACTTCATCAGTGTGACCTTAGGAGCTCCAAAGTGATTAAGAAAAATCTAGTTTCTCACAAAACTCGCTGTATCTTAAAAAGTACAGAGCATACGATCACAGTTAACAGCTCATTGTATGCAAAAACATTCATGCCCTTTCCAACGACAGCTCAGCCACCCGGTAATTCTCTTATCTCAAAAGTTATTGTGGTCTAAACTGAAAATTTCGGATTTTCCTACATTTATTTTTGCTTTGACCTGAATTCCTTTTTGCAGAAAGGTCATTAACATAACCTTTTTTATAAAAACTATAAACTGTAGACCCTCCTCTTTAATTTGCCTTATTATACCTTATGTGTTATCTGTATGCGTTATTAGCTCTCATTTTACAGTTTATATAAAAATAAGTTATGTTAATGACCCTTTGCAAAACAAAAAAAAATAGAGCTCAAATTATTAAAAATGGTAAGAAAATCCGAAATTGTTACATTAAACAACCATAAGTCTTGTGTGGAGGGGGGGTACGGGGCTGGTTTAGCAGTCGTGGGAAAGGCCATGAAGTTCTGCATGCACTGAGCGAGCTTTTAGTTGCGATCGTATGGCCTGTACTTTTTAAGGTACAGGGTGTTTGATGAAAAAATATTTTTTTTCTTAATCACCCTGTAACTTTTGATTAAGGTATATAAAATATTCCCATTACAAATTACATTCTGACATTAGTGACGAAATACCGTGCTTTCCTATTAATTTTATTGGAA
This sequence comes from Dioctria linearis, assembly GCA_963930735.1. NCBI lineage: Eukaryota > Metazoa > Arthropoda > Insecta > Diptera > Asilidae > Dioctria > Dioctria linearis. The sequence goes on from OZ005742.1 coordinate 226,593,125, forward strand.
AGCACGGTACAGAGAACAAAATACTCGCTGTCTGCGCTCTCTGTCTTTCCTATAGAAATGTTCATATATAAAAATACATTAGTCACGAAACTTTGTCACAAAACATGTGCTAACATTTTAATGGGAATACCTTGTATTCTATAAGCCCCCCCCCCCCCTTACCTTTTAGGTAACGGGTCGAAATAGAGGTTGAAATTTTGTGGTTTATAGTAATAGTAAATAGAGCTTGAAAGTGGACTAAATCGGGTAACCCCTTCTTCGTGTTGCCATATAAATATTGAGATATTTTACGTATAGTGTGAAAACGATCAGTCCAAGACATTTTCATTGTACTAAAGACTTCTTCAGAATATTTCTGTCCGACGAACTGTTCTGGAAATATATGCATAAAAGCAAAGTTGCTCAAATGGGTGACCATACCAAATTTCATACGCGGCATTCATCTAGGGCAGTATTTCTCAAACTGGGAGCCCCGGCCCCTAGGGGGTCCTGATGCTCTTACAAGGGGGCGCAAAATATTTAAGAATGTCTATTTCTATATTTATTTACTATTTAAAATTTTTAAATTATTTTTAAAAAATAAAAATGAAATTTCTGTGAAAAAGTATGTATTTCTAAATTTATATACTTTTCAAACCCGTTATTTTCTTTAAATTTGATTTCGCAGTATGCCTAGTTACTTAGCAAGACAGAAGTTCATTTCATACTGATGCCTTGTGTACTCTGTTCGGGAAGTGTTAACGGTGATGATCCCATCAAAAAATGTGCAGGAGTTAATGCTTCTTCATCTTTAGGGTCTGAGCTGATTTGGCAGAGTGGCCGGGAATTAAGGCAGGCTTCTATTTGGATGAGAAGAGTGTACATATCCTCAAAAGTAAGCATAGCACTGCCAATCACTCTTTTGAGATGATGTTTTGTAGCCTTGACACCTGCTTCCCAGAGTCCACCGAAATTTGGTGCATTAGGCGGAATGAAAACCAGGTCGTCCTTTGAAAAGCTAGGAGTGATAGGAGCTCCTCTGGCAGCAACAATTTTTGCAGCGCTCGGTCCACGCCGACAAAGTTTTTTGCATTGTCACTATAAACCTTATTGTAAAATCCTCTTCTAGCTGTAAAGCGTTTATAGGCTGATAGAAATGCTGACGTAGTGTGGTCCGACACTAATTCGATCGCTTTTGTCGCCAGGTAAACAAAAATTGCTATATAAGCTTTGTGCGCTGTTCTGCCTCTTCCAGGTCCGTAACGAATGAGGATAGGACCAGCGTAGTCAATTCCAGTGCTCAAGAAAGGCCTTGTTGCTGTAACTCGATCACTTGGAAGGATACCCATTAGTTGTGTTCGTGCCGACACTGTCTGTCTGAAACAAACAAGGCATCGCTGAATATATCGGCGTACTTTATTCCTACACGACAGAATCCAAAATCGATAACGAATTATGTTCATGGTAAGTCCAATTCCTCCATGCAAAATATTATTGTGAGTATCGTTTATGATTAAGTCTCTAAGCCGGCAATTTTTTGAGAGAAAAATGGATGTTTAGCATCTGCGGCCAAATTAGAATTTTGTAGTCGTTCTCCTACCCTTATTGCCTTAGTGGAGTGATTGAAAAACGGTGATAGTCGTATGAGTTGACTAGTAGATTTAACGGGGTTTCCAATTGATAGTCGGCGGTATTCTGATGGGTAGCTCGCTTGTTGAGTGTCTCGAATACAACATATAAGTGAGTCCTCTAGCTCGAAAGCAGTTATCGATCCCAAGTTCCGGTGTGATGACTTTTTTCTCGTATTGCAAATGAAACAATTAAAGTATGCTGTAATTTGCATCAGACGACGAAGACATGAAATTTTATTGATCAATTCCCATGATATAGGCACTTCAACTGCTGCACTAACAGAAATATTCGATGACCTTTCCTTTACGTCAGTTTTCTCAATTGAACATAAAGGCTTTGGGTCTGGCCAATATATTGAAGAAAGTTTAAGAAAGCCTGGACTTTCCACCAAATGTCGTGGTTGATTAAATCCGACGGTGATAAGCCTCGAGAGGCACAGTCTGCAGGGTTACATGAACCTGGAATATGACGCCAATGCGCTGAAGGAAGAAGTTCTTGTATTTGACTGTACCTGTTTGCAGTAAATGTTTTTCATTTTGAAGGGTGAGATTTTAACCAAGTAATGACAATTTGAGCATCGCTCCAGCAATGTACTGGTATGTCGAAAAATTTTAATGTCGTCTGCAGATTCTTGACTAATCGAGCCATCAGGTGTGCTCCACATAGTTCAAGGCGTGGAATGGACAATTGTTTGATTGGTGCCAGTTTAATGTTCGAGCACAGAAAGAACATTTGAATATTTTCATAGTCATGAAAGACACGTAGATATGCTACAGCGGTGTAGGCCTTTTCAGATGCAAGGGCAAAGGCATGACTCTCGTAGCTTAGGTTATTTGAATTGCAGCCAATCCATCTCGCAACCGTGATGTTTTCAAGACGGGGCAGCTCCTCACGAAGTAGAAGCCAATCCCTTGCTATCTGATCAGGAACCGGTGTATCCCACTCTAGACTTTTTTCGAACCAGAGTTCTTGGAACTTACACTTTGCTTGCAAAATAGATGGTAATAAGAATCCGAGTGGATCATATAGTTTTGCTACGTGGATCCTGTAGACACATTTGAAACTTAAAACAATCTTCAGTATGATCCCATAGCATTCCAAGAGTTTTGATTGTAGTGTCATTTGAAAAATCCACCGACTAGCATGATTGAAAGTTAACCGCTTGTAGGAGTGAGGAAAAGTTCGATGACTACTCTTGTGGAGGTCAAAACCTCCAGATTTGAGGATATTGATTAGTTGGTTTTGTAACTGAAGCGCTGATGTAACATTTTCAGCTCCTGAAAGGACGTCATCCGCATTGAAATCAGAGCGAAGAACCTCAGATCTTAATGGAAATCGCTGTTTCTCGTCTTCTGACAGTTGTAGCAGTGTACGTATGGCAAGATACGGTGCGATGTGCCGTACGTAACAGTACATAGCCGAAAATCTTGAAGAGGACCCACACTGGATTTGCGCCACACAATGCGCTGAAGATTTGTATCTGGATCGTGGACTCGGATTTGTTGATACATCATTTTGATATCTGCTGAAAATACAATCGGATGTTTTCTCCAGCAAAGAATCACTGATCGGAGGTCGTTTTGAAGTGTTGGTCCGACAGCTAGGTATTCATTCAAGCAAGGACCCCCATTAGATTTCCGAGACACATTAAAAACTACTCTCAGTTATGCGGTTACAGAATTTTCACGCAAAACTATATGATGTGGAAAGTAAAATAGCAACTTGTGGTCATCATTACGACTGGCAGCGCGAGCAAGTTCCATGTGGTTCAGTGTATGATACCCTTCCATAAATTCCACATATCTAGATTGCAGTACAGGATTTAGAAGAAAACGTTTTTGTGTTGACATGAGGCAATTTACAGCGTTTGATCTCGAGTCATCAAAAGTTAGCGGTTGTCTGAATTGTGATTTGATGGGAAGGCATACAATATAACGCCCATCGCTATATCGTTTTGTTGTTTCTTGATAAAACTGTTCACAATGCTGATCTTCCTCGGAAAGTGGCATTCGAGAGGCTGCTATTTCTTCAATCTCCCGAAATTTCCGTATCAGATGATCTAGTTCTGATAGATCTGGCGAGCTAGCAGAAGTGTGAACGTTGATATGGGATGAAGTATTTGAAACTTTGGCACCAGCAGCTCCTAACAGTAACCAACCCAGGGTAGTATTCTGAGCTGTTGGTAAGCTACGACGAAAGCCATCTCTAAGTAGAGCATAGTAATTGTCTGCACCGATGATTAATTCAATACTGGAAGGTCTTGCAAAATCGGGCAATCCTTTAAGATGCGGAACACTGGAAATATAGAGCTTCTGAGGTGTCGCAAATCGAGTTAGTTTTGGTAAAACTAAAGCGTTGCTGTGCAAATGAAAGTCTTGATCAATTTGAGATTGAATTCGGACTGTTACCATGGATTCAACGAGTGCAGCGTCCCATCCACCAATTCCAGAGATAGGAATATTAACTTTCGTCCTCTTTAGTCGAAGACAGTTTGCGACAGATGCTGCGATAAAATTCGTTGAGCACCTTGATCAAGTAAAGCTGTTACATGGAGACTCCTTCCTTCTGGGGATTTCAAAATAATCTTTGCTGTAGCCAGTAAGATAGTTTTGCTCATATTCATACTTAAGGCTGCCGCTGATAAGGATTTCACAGGGACGTTAGTGGAAATAGGAGTTATAGCTGAAGAGTAAGCTTTTGTTTCAGGAAATGTGTCCTGGGATAAGTCAAGCATCGAGTGATGCGATTGCTGACAAAGTTTGCAGCAATTGGTTGAAGGACAGTTAGCTGCTATGTGTTCCGTCCTGAGACAGTTAAAGCAAAGATGTTCTTTAGACACGAAGTTTCTTCTTTCGATAGTAGTTTTCTGTTTAAAGGATGGACAGAATAATAGAATGTGCTTTCCGTTGTAATTTGGACATTTTGAGGGCCATGAAGTTACATATGCTCGAACAACAGGAACTTTTGATTGAATATTGGAGGCAGAAGAGCTTCTATGATCCTCCTTTCGCTTCATATTCGGTAGTCCGACAGCTTCCAAAGTGTGGATTCGGTTTTGAAGAAAGCGACTAAATATTTCAAAAGTAGTCGGCTCTGTGCTTGAACTAATTGAACTTTCCCAGTCTTTTCGCGTGATGGAATCGAGTTTTGTGCTGTGATAAAGATTAAACAGTCGTTCCAGCTGTTCACAGGACGATTCAAGCACTCTAAAGCTTTGACTGCTTAGGTAGTTCCATCATGAAATCTTTTGAGTTCATCTGCTGATTCTGTCTTCATGGCGGCTAACGACGAAAGCATTTTAAGATACGAGAAAACAAGAATGCGCGTATTTTGATAACGGTCGCAAAGAATTTTCCACACAGAAGAATAGTTTGCATCCGTAATTGCTGTATTGCGAAGCAGTTATTCCGCTTGACCATGAAGACTGGTTTTTAAATAGTAGGTATAGTTTTTGTGACCCTGTAAGATCACCTCGGCAATCAATCAGACTTTTAAAGAAATCATGAAATGCAGACTATTCACGAAAATCTGCACCAAAACGCTTTTTTTTTAAATGACAGCATTACTGCTGGAACAGAATGAACGGATCAATGCTGGATGGAGATGTCACGCAAAACTTGAATGCATTTGAAATATATTAATGAGGATACAGTGAATGCAGTTACCGCATTTGCCACAAGAAAGTTGGTCAACTTTCAACTTTTACGCAAGTGCCGGATTGAAAATTTTTGACATCTGAAGGAAACGTTTGTTTTGAATGAAATTTATAATGTAAAATTAATTATTTAGCTGCGAGATGTTTCAAATATTACTCTTATTATTCGCACAAGTTTTAACAATATAAAAATATCCCCAAGCACAATATTGAAAATATGAAAATTGCATTGAATTGTGATTAAACGCAGTCGCGGCAATTTCGTTCTGGGCAGCACTTTATTTCTTGTGTTTTTTTACAATTAGCTGCGTGTTTACTCCGGCATTGATCCGTTCATTCTGGTGCAGCCATTATTTTTTCACATGACGCCTACTCTCATTTGAAAAAATAAATAAAAAGTACACAGATAAAAACTAAAGTAGATGAAAATGAACAATTTCTAATAGTTAATAATTAGGAGAAAAATTTCAATGGCAAAAGGTTTGTTAGTAAGGTCTGTTTCACGCCCCTTTGGTTATTTCACGATTTTATTTGCGTCAATGCGACAAGCCCAACGCAAACCAAAATTTTTAACGAAATAAACATGAATTTTAGCCCGAAGATCAAGAATGGCGTAATGAAACACATGCAAATACAGGGCATTTGTAGAACTTAAAGATGAGGTTCGACTCCTTCTTTAAGACAGAAAACCATATGTTGATTCGCACTTTAGTGATGAAAAGTGGATTTCTCTTATTGTCATATTTAGCAGATTTTTTTGATAAAGTAAATGAATTAAATCTTTCTTTGCAGGGTAAAGATAGCAACATTTTAGTTTTGAATACAAAACTTATTGCTTTCCAACAAAAGCTTTGAACATGGTCAAACTCTATTAACGAAGGAAATATGGAACTGTTCTCTTGTCTAAATGATTTTCAAATACAATTAAAAAAATAATACTAAATGATACTGATGAATCTAAATTATTTCTTGATAAATATTTCCCAAACATAAACGAGGATCGAAAGTACGACTGGGTATGAATGCCATTTGCTAAAACATTGAAATATGATCATATTATTTGGATGGCTCAAGAAGAATTGATTTATATTAGCTCCGAATCCGATAATTATAATCAGTTAGAATTTAATGAAAAAGTCTAACAGAATTTTGCATTAGGCAGCAGCAAGAATATTCGTTTATCGCAAAAGAATCATTGCTAAATTTAATTCCTTTTGCAACAACTTATGGCGAAACCTTCGAATCAGTGTTCCTGAAATTTCACCGGATATTGGTTATTTATGTAAAAATATTCAATCACATCCTTCCCATTAAATTCTTATTTTGGTAACAAATTTGAGATTATTTTGTTTAAATTTAGTTTTATATAATATTGTTTTTGAAATAGTTTTGAAGTTTATTTTATTTGGAAAACTTGATTAAAAGCATTATTTGTAATAAAAATATTGCTTATCATTTTTTGGAGAGGACTGAATTTTTTCTTCAGATTCAGGGATATAAAAAAAGTTTGAAAAGCACTGATCTAGGGTATCATATGAATTGGTCTTATACCAATTCTAGCTTTTTACTTTTATATAATAGGGTTTTGCTTTTTCCTTTTTTTCGGAGGTGTTGCTAAGCATAGTGACATCACTGTTGCAACCACAACTTGCTCTTTGGGAGGAGTGGTGAGAGGAGCCGTCAGCGATATCGTCATCTGCATTAGATTATCTCTAGGAGCGTTGAGAGCGCTAGCTAAATCCATACAGTCATATGGTTTAGCAGGCTCATTATTAAATCACGTATTTATTGTTGCGATAATAATTGATACTATGTTGTTTAGTTCAAAAGAATAACTGCTTGTTAAGTATGTTTTTAAACTTAAATTATGCAGATATTTTTTTTTACTACTGTCAGTACAATTTCAATTATTGTTACTTGATTGACTCAAATTTATTCGATTCTGTACTATTGTGCTAAACTATGAGATTCTGCACTTACGGCGCTATTTATATGTAATGTTAATAGATACTTAGACACTTAGTTATTTAATTTTGGATTCCGTTATTTAGTTTAACACTTACTGTTGCCACTTAGACACTTTGATTTTGCACTTATTGTGTCATTTATATTCCTTGGATATTAAGTTAATTTGATTTATGAAATTTTGGATTTTCTGTTGAATATAAGCTTGTATTATTCTATCTACTATTGCGCTAATTGTGTGTTATTATCACTTAGACACTTGATTAATTGTAAAATTCTACCCATTGTGCTTTTATTATTGTTTTCACTTAGATATTTGAGTAATTTTGGCAAGCTCATTCTCAGTAAGACAAGTGAGATATTCTCAGTTATCTGACTTACCTCACTGAAAATGCACTTGCTGCGAACTGTCTTAGTTCCATATTGAGCTACAAAATTCAAACGCAACCACTGAGCAACTGAGATAAGTGAAATTCAATTTTCTTGTCTCAATTGACTCAGTTTCGTTATTTTTGTTGCTAATTAAAGTTTAGTAAGCTAATTGAATAAACTAACAATACTTTCCTCAATTTATTACTATTCATTTTCTGTGGTCAAAATTATTTAAATTTCAAAATTGGCAAATCAGCTGATTGGTTTGAACTGAGGCAACTATGACGGTTGCTCAAAATTTTGTCTCAGTTGTCCCACTAAGACAGTGCTTGCCGAAAGCCCCTTTAATTTAATTATAATGTTCTGCACTATTGTGCTATTTATAAGTTAATTCAAACTTATTACGATATTTGCACTTATTGTACTATATAAGGGTGATTCTTGTCATAAAGTGTAAAATATTTGACAATAAAAGTGTATAAGGCGATGAATGACACTAAATCACTTATTTCTTCAGTTCAATTTTTAAGTATGACGACTGCACTTATACATGAGGTAACAGTTTTGGACTTTAGTGTCTGAAAATATTGCACATAAGTATTATGTAGGCATCGCCTATTGACAATGGACATTTAATTGCATTGAGCATATTGTCATTCAAGTGCTTACATTAACTGCGCAATACCAGTACGCACTTGTCACTGCACTTCACTTGTTCGGTTAAGATCAGGTTCCTTACACTGAATTTCACGTGTTTGTACTTTACTGCTAGGCACTTCACATCACTATATGGTTTGCTAGTAGAACTTGCCCCCTTTTTATATGGTCACGGTCAGCTGTGGTCTATTGTTGTGGTATTTAACCTTTTCACCACGGCGCTGTTCGATCAAATAAATTGTGTTCGTGGCTTGGTATTTCTAATAACAAAAATTTTAGGTATATATGTGTTTTTTTTCCTTTTAAACAATATGAAAAAATGTTGCTATTTGCAGCAAAAGATTCCACATATATGTGGCGCAAAAACCTTGTACTTTGGAATACTATAGAATACTACTATAGAATACTATAAGTTAAAATTGATAAACATATTATTTTAACCCTTAAGCATGAGGTCAGAGCGATTTTAACAGCGAAAAAAATTAGAGCGCATTTTCTCTCGACCTTGCTTCTTCCAGTAGCTTTTCATCTACGAACACTATTTTGATAATCGCCATACTCGAGCCACTGCAACGTACGCATGCTTTTGTAATATAGTGAAGTATGACCCCATGCACCCACTAACGTAGTTGTTTCGCGAGGTGAGTTTTGTTAGGTATATCTCTCGAAGTTTCGACATTTTAAAATATTTTCGGATGAGTTCTAGCGAACATAAATAAAACGTATGTTGAGATTGTAGTTTTAAGTCAATAGTGTAGCTTGTCTACTCTACTCCGAATAGTGGTTCTTATTTTTTACTTTTCTATAAAGACCGGCAAGAAGTTTCCCAGTATGTAATAAAAATAAATATTTTGGTGTTAGCTTAAAGATAAGTTATTTGTTTTCCCGTTTTTGTTAAAGAAATAAGATTTAGTTATCGAACTGCATTGTTTTTGTTTTTGAATATTTTGTGGTTTAATTAAATTACAACAAAGAAATTGGGGTCAGTGCTGACCCCCTGCGCCTACTTGTGTGATTTTGCTAGTGCGCCTACTTAAGGAATAACCAAAAAAAAAAATTTTTGTGTTTATGTTTTTTTTTCGAAATTCAGCCATTAGATGTTAGTTGAAACAGTCACCTTATAGCTATGTTCTTTTAGTTCCGTGCGGTATACTGGAGAATACAGGAGATTACGAATTGAATTTATAGGGTGCATAGAAATAGAAAGATTATTGAAAGTATAGAGAAAATAATAATGGTGCCATGACTCTATTTCTTACAAAAATGTCAAACTTTGTACCGAAAGTTAAGTTCTATTTTGAGGTTTTGCAAGAATTCAAGTAATCTGATTATTTTTTTTTTTGTATTTTCAAAACTTTTCTACTTCCATGCATCCTACAAATTAATTCAATTCGTAAACTCCTCTTTTCCGCAGTCAACTGCACGGAATCAAAAAAGAAACACAGCTTATATGACCACGTTTATTTAACCCTTGTGAAACTCTTTACATTTTAGTATATCATTGCCTGCTCTTATCCTTCACCTTTTAGAATGAAATTTTGACATTTATATGTGCAAGCTTTCAAATTTTAAAAATAAAGTTCGGTGGTTTAGTGAGGATTTTTGTTTGTTTGTAGCAGCAGTGCAGTTAGCTGGGTAGTGCACAAAAAAGAATGCAGCTATTTTGGCTTTGGTGATGGACTTTTGGATATTATTTTGTAAAATATATAATTTGTGAATTCATTTACTCGAGGCAGGGGAACAGGAGAAACCTATCCCAAACACGGAGGCCATAGCGGCCCATTGTGCTGTCATACTAATCGCCCATTCACCAAAACCTTCCTGTCCTCTTAATGAAGCGCATCAGGTCTCGAAGTGGCAACGCCTACGGCGGGCTCCGGTCCGAGGAACGGAGAATCAGATCCAGCCTTAGCTAAAAGGTCAGCTTTTTCATTCCCCATGATCTTCATGTGACCAGTAACCCACAGGAGGGACACTATGTTCTGAATATACAACTTATCCACTGACGACCTGCAATCCATCAGTAACTTAGACGTTATCCGAGGGCCACTCAGAGCCATCAAGGCTGCCTGACTATCCGAAAAGATAGCAACGTCATTCCCCTTGATTTACATATCAAGGGCTAACATCGCTGCCATTGAGATTGCGAAGTCTTCAGCCTGGAAGACAGTGGTGTGTCTTCCAAGTGAGTACTCCATTCCAAAATCAGGCTCAGGAAAGTAAACACCCGCCCCAGCTCCTTCATTAGGGAGAGAGCCGTCAGTGAAAGTTTTTAGAACAGACCGGAGAAGGCCCGATAAGACACCTCCCTCAGTCCAAGTTTCCTTTACAGGAAAGGTCTCAAAGAAGCGACGCCCGAAACGAAGCTCAGGTACCATCGCACCGTGACATACCGGCCAGAGGGTTTTCCAAGACCAGGAGATACGCCAGAGAGCAATGAGAAGAGCCACTCCAGCCGTCCTCCCAACATCCCCATGAGCGCAATCTGCACACAACCCTTTTGGACTATGCCTGAATGATAAGATCCAGGGGTGGCAAATTGAGTAGCACCTCAAGAGCCGCAGTAGTCGTAGATCGCATGGAGCCCGTAATTTCCAAGCACGCAAGTCTTTCCAGGCCCGCCAGCTTCCAGATCGCAGTCCCCATAAGAGTCCTGGGCCACGATACACAGGAGGAATATGTGAGCATGGGTCTGACGATCGAGGTGTACATCCTCGGTCTCATGCCCCATGTGCAGCCAAAGCTTCTCCTGCATTGAGCGAAGACACTCATAGCCGCATTAGCTTTTTCTCTACGTTCAATCCCCATGTCAGCTTCAAGCAAGAAGAGCCCAAGGTGGTTGACATGAGGAGAGAGTTACAGAGTGTGTCCAAAAAGCTTTGAAAAAACAAAGTACCCAATTGCTTACGTCGTGAGAAGAAGAGCACCAAGCTGGACCTTGTTGGGTTCACTGTCATATCCTGACGGGTGCACCAGTCTTCAACATGCTGTGTCTGAAAATGGGCCTCTGCTCTGTCATCCCCATACGGTTCATATGAGAATCCCATGTTTTTCAGCACCGTGATGAGTGAGTCAACCAACATGCACCAGAATACTGGGGAAAGCACACCGCCTTGAGCGCAGCCTCTCTCCATCAGCACACTGAGAGTGGTTCGACCGCCTAACTCCACACTTGTGAGATTTTCAAGGGAGAAGCCTTTATTGCTACTGCCTTAATATATTCATCTACAAGCCTCTCCAGACATTTCAAAAGGAATGAGGAGAGGCTGATGGTTCGAATTCCCTTCGGATCCATGTAGGAAGCCTTACCAGGCTTCGAAACGAAGGCAACCCTCACTTTCCTCCATATCTCGCGGACATATCCAAAACCGATACATGCCCTGAAAATGGAGTCGATGTATGGGGCCACTACGCTCTCCACCTTAAGAAGGACAGGCAACCATCTGGACCCGGGACTTTAAAAGCCGAGAAGATTGAAATTGACCATTTCACCTTCTCGACATCCACTGCCTTGACAGCAGTGGACCATAGCATAACTGCTGGTCTTCTTCAAGCATACAGTCAGGAAAGTGCGTCGAGATTAGAAGTCTAGAGGCTTCTTCCTTCGATGCGGTAAAGGAGCCATCTGGACTTCTCAGAACACTCAGCCGAGCCGACGGGTCGCTCCTGAGATCTCTGGCCAGCCCAGTCGGCTCACGATGGTCATCGAGCTTATCGCAGTAGTCTACAAAGGCCTGTCTTTTAGATTTCCTAGCAAGCCACTTGTAGTTACTCTGAGTCACGCGATAGAGCCGCCAGTCTTCCTCCGATCCAGTCTTCCTAGCCTTATTAAAGAGCCTTCTGGAAGCCTTAAGGGGTTCACTAAGACTGCCATTCCACCACGGCATAGGTTTTCTTCCAATGCCTGTACTGATGGATCAGAAAGCCTCGAAAGCCTATATCACAGCGGACTGCAGCCTTCCTACTGCCTTCTCCAAGGCGACAATGCTTCTGATTTTCTCAGCCGGAGAGTTGAGCGTGGAAACTATGGTATCTCCCAATCATATTAAACAAATTAATATAAAGCATAAAATGTGCTGGAAACCTTATATCAGCTGTAAATTCAATTATTATCTGAACGGAGAAATAGGAGACACATCCTAAAAAACAAACAAGACAGGTACATACTGTTCTCGTGGTAAGTTAATTAATTGCCTTTTGCCGTTTGTTCTAACTCTATTTTATTTCATTAACAATGTATTTTTATTTTCTTATTATCTGTTTTCCATTCTATTTATTTGTTATTTATTATTATAAAAAAATGAAAAAAAAACATTCATACGCGCAGATAAAAAGGAGCTCCTGCAAAAGGGCCGACTTGAACCCGAAACGTCGAGCAAATGAATTATAAAATTATATACATATTTTACAACAAAATGATCAGTGTTTTTCCTGAAAATAATACCCAAAATTGATGACAGATCAAGAACGTAAGTCCAGCTGGAAACCTTATCAGCTGTAAATTCTTCAATATACCTACAAGTAGTTTCTCTGATTTCATTTAGTGCAGACCCAAGACGAGACTAAATGATGTGAAGGACATAGATCGTTTCATTGCCTCAATGTTTTTAGTCTAAGAATTTAAAACTTTAGTTTTCCACGTGGTTCTTTGGTTTAAAGAGCAAGCAAAACAAATAAATTCCCAGATAAGTTCCATATTATAAAGTTCAGTCCCCTTTTCTTTTAGAAATTGAATTAAATGAAATTCCTTTCAGTCACCACCAAGGATAACCATTTTCATCCCTCCGTCTTACAAGTTAATTTATATCTATCCATAAATAATGACAATGCCGCAATAGAACTAATGACTCTACTCGTCTACACCAGAATTGAAAGTGGTTATAATTCAAACTCGATTAGCTTAAATTCAATGCCTATATTTCCAGTTGCAATGGAACATTGTTACGTATGAACGCACAAAACAATCAAAACACCCGAAATTTGTTGGTTACATTGCGAATTTAAAGAACGACATAACGGTGAAAGCATGAGCTGTGCAATCGTCTTTACAATGAACACAATTTCGCACCACCATTCAAAGTTAATCGAATGTATACCGAAGCTTAGGTTCAATTCGAGTGGAATACATCCTCGACAACCAGCATCACAGGAAGTTTTTCGATTTCGGCAAGCCTCCAATTTCGAGTTCAATTTACGAATATATGTAAGGGGCGCTCCATTTAGCAGTATTGAAACATCGCAGTCAATCCTGAAAAGGGACTTCAAGGTGTAAATTGTGGGGCACTGTTAAATTATTATGTACATAGGTATGCATAGACGACGCGATGCGGCAATTGTATGATGAAGTTCATAATAAGCGGCGCTGTTATCGATTTTGCATCAAAACAGAGTGAATAAGGTGACATTGAAGGGCTTCCTTCAAGTGCAAAGACTAATTAATTTGCCGTCCTGGCAATTACATCATTATGTGTGCGACAACATTGACACCCCCATAGTTTCAACGAAATGCTGAGCATGAGCCGATAACAGCTCCGCAGCACACCATTGAAACAAGCCAATTCGATGCTATCGGTTCAAATAAATTATTGTTCACCCTGTTCTGGTTCGCCTTTGTTTTAATTAAGAAAATTGAGCAAGTTTCGTTTCACAATGGGTGGAGGGAGAAGGGTTGCATTGTTCTGGTAAATGGCAGCTGGGCCTACAATGCATTACTGTTTTACTACTATACAAAAGAGCAATTCCTTTGACGATTCTCTCTGAATTTATAGGGAAGCATTTGGGCATAGTAGAGGAGGGTAGTTGAACTACCAGTCGGGGTTGGAACCTATAACGTTTAGATTTAGTCGATAATTATGCAGACCTGACTGATTAGCATCATTTGCAATTGCAGCATAGAGATTTGAGTGGCATAGGATATTTATGAAAAATTACAACTACAGTTTTCGTATCGGTCCAGTTAGGGCACAGAGGAATAAAAAATATAGTCAGCGACTAATTTATGATTCGCACCTGCCAAAAAAACTTCGTGTGAATTACAGATTGAAAAGAATTGTTTTTGTGTGCTTGCTGACTTGGCAGGCGGGGTGATTCGCCGATTATTTACGATTTAAAATAGACTAATTTTGCTCTTCTGTCATCTCTACAGAAGCTTTAGGCTATTTCCGAAACGAAAACTATATATTAGATTCCAAGACGAGACAGACGAGTCTACACCAGGAGTTTACTGCGAAGTTGGGAAAGGTCAGCAAACAAATATTGAATAATTGAATTACTTTTTCAAAATAAGTGTTTATATTATGATTAATATTGGATTAAGATAAATTAAGATTATTGATTTGTTTTTTAATTTTTTTCATATATATGTATGACAATATTTTCAATCTTATTAGAAATTTCTAATAAACAATTGCGTTGCTCTGAAAACAAAGATTTTATTTTAGTTCTTACTTACACACAATGATAATTGCGCTGTTTTACTTAAATCATGTTATCCTACCTGAAAACAAAGAAACGGCATTTAAAGTCTATAATTGAAATTTTCAATTCATTTTTATCAAATTTTTATAATAACCAACAATATGCTGTGAGTTCTCTGAACACGAGACGTAAGATGCTTTACCGACACAGTTGACCGCCATTACTCACAGCGCCATCTATAGAGCACATGAGTATAACGGTCACTGTTTTAGCGACAGAAGAGCAATGTACAAATTAAAGAAATATACCCCTCCTCTTAAATTTAGCAAGTAAGAGATTTTAGCAGAATTAGTAATCTACATAAATTTTTGTGGAGAAATATTAACTTTAAGAAGTTAAGAGGTTTTGGAAAATCTTTCAGTCAGCCCAGCTATTAAAGACGTTTACTTTTCACGAAGGAGGAAGAAGAAGTAATATTTTTGGCGAGGCGATGATGGCAATATGACCACCCCACGCGTAGCTATAATTTTGTACGTCTTTAATCAAGTTACAATTATCGATATTAATATTAATTAAATTATAAATTCACAGTACGTAATGATAATTGAATTATTATTTTAATACCTAAATCACAGGTAAAGAGTTCCACAGCCGTCGTTACGTCCAACAGGATTTTCGTATAAATCTGTAGCAAAAAACAAAAAATTAATTGTTACAAAAAGTAACGATAATATTATCGAGTAATGGAGATTATCGTAAGGCTATGTCATTTCTATCACTGTAAAGGCAAAATATTTCAGCATTCTGAAATTCTATACAGTGATTCAAATAGTATCTTATATTGCTCAGAACTATCTTCTTTGCATGGCTCAAATTGTATAATTATTTTGTATTTCACAAACTTGTACATATTTATGTAATATATATATAGTTGTATACGAATTATATAAATATGTACTTATTTACAGCTTTTTTAACCAACATTTTGGTATTTTAAAACAAAACCATTTCTGCAATATTATCACGATAAGATATTTAAGCGTACCTCGGTGAGGAGCTCTTATGTTAAGAGATATTTGACAGATATTTTCGTTTGCTAGAATACCAAATCTCTTTAAAAAAATCTCCACAACAGGTAAAAGATCATTTGACGTCTGACATCTCTTACATCTTTACGTAGAAACCAATGTCTGCTAATGGGCCTTCACAGCCCAGTTAAGAGAATAAGAGCTCTTATCTCTTATGCATAATCGGGGGAGAAGTTTCTTTGCATCTCCCACCTCAAGGAAGAAAATTTGCTCTTATCTATACCCGAGTAATTAAAACTACATCTAAATTATACAATATTATATTAAGCTAAATATAGTTGTGCCTGCCTTATTACTGTTTTTTTTTTTTATGTAGTTATTGGTATAGGTTTTGTGATGTGAAACAGATTTTACTCTGACTTTTTATGACCTATATTAATTTTATATACCGAATTTGATATCTTTTCTACAATTTTAAATGGACCAATCTTCAGCTCATCCAATTTATTTCAATTTACTTTGTTTCCATTTTGTACATATACCATATCCCCTGTATTGAAATTAAATTGAGTTATATTTTAATCAAATATTTGTTTATTATAGTTATGTGATTTATTTGAATTTCCAAATGCTGTTTATCTATCTGTGATCCATTCAATTTCTGTTTTATGTCTTTTTAGTTCATTTGGAAAAAAAGAAACATCTGTGTATTTTGGTGCAAAGCCAGTAACTGTATGCTCTGTATTATTATATTTATCTACACAGTCAGTAGCAATACTTGCCCATGCTATTTTTTTTCTTTTTCCGTTTATTTTAAATCTGATTTCATTTATTATTGTTATTCATTTAAGCCGTTAGAAAAGGGAGCATTTACTGCAGTGAAGATTATTGGTATTGATTTTTCATTTAAAAATGTTTTGATTCGCGGGTACTGATCGGTGAGAAGCGTTCCAATTGTATCAGAATCTGTTACTTTATTGATTAGTTTAACAAAATCATTAGCACTTCGTGTTTTTGACATAACAATATAAGCACATTGTGTAAAGTGGTCCACTAATACGTGTAAATATCTTTTCGTTGATCGTGATCTTCCAAAACCTACAATAGTGTCCATTGAGACTATTTCAAAATGTTTTATGGCAGGACCTTAATGTGACATTAGACCATATTTATGCCGTCCTCTAGTTTTATTTTGAGATATGTATGTACATCTGACAACTTTTACAATGTCTTTCAATATTTATCGTTAAATTTTTTGCTGTGTTTAATGTACTTATTTTGCTTAGCATTTGTTTTACATCCAATTGAAACATGTTTTATGTACGTCTTTTATATGTTTTTTACTGAAATCTTCCGATAAATTAATTGTTTTCAAGTTTTCTAACCTTTTTATAGTAAAAATTGTGTCTTGATATTAATTTCGATTTATTATTTTGTATGTCTTCATTGTTTTCCTGATCTGTAACAATGTCATCCAATTATATCATTTTTAATTGTTCCTCTGTATCCACAGTTGCATCCAATACTGGGTTTCTACTTGAACAATCTGCTTCTATATTTTCTTTTCCTGGACCGTATTTTATTTTAAATTCATACTATGATAAATCATATGTTACATCTCCTAATTCGTCATCTGTCCTTGACTTGATATTTAAATTTTCCAATGGTTTAGCGTTAGAATATATTTTAAATGACCTACCTATTAGGCAGTATTGCCAGTATCTTATTGCTTCTTTAATAGCTAAACATTCCAAATAAATTTCCTTTTTCTTTTTAGGGTTCCGTACCCAAAGGGTAACAACGGGAACCCTAGGTTGTATCTCATGAACCGTAATAGGTAGACAGTTGAATTTTTCACAGACTGTGTATTTCTATTGGCGATATAACAACAAATATAAAAAATTAAATAAATTTAAAAATTAAAGGGGGTCCCTATACAAGAAACGTGATTTTTTCGGCGTTTTTTTCCTGGTTTTATTCTCATTCATTATTATTATCTTAAGTAGGCATTTTTTTTTCAAATGACAGCACTATTTTTCACATGACGCCTACTCTCATTTGAAAAAATAAATAAAAAGTAAATAGTGTTAAATTTTGATATTATACAATAAATCCTCTTCGTTTGAAAGTTATAAGGGGATGAAGTACCTGGGTATTACGACCTTAAAAACGTTTTATTTTTTTTCCCTTTCAATAGCCTATATTTCGGTCCATTGATTGGGCCATCTTCAGGGCATACAGTACTGTAACAAAGTATTTCAGCATCATGGGCTTATTTGTAAATTTTAAAAATATATCTATTTACATTTGATAAATAATATTACATTAATGTTACGATTTTTTTTTTACACATGAAACAAGGTAAAATCTAAACTCGGTAGGTACATGTATGAAACAAATTACTAAATAAATAATTAAATGAATAAACATATGAACGTTACACTAGTCGATATATACGTCGTCAATAATAATATAAAACTAAAAACCTATGCTGCAATGTGAGTCTATTGTCGGCTAATCCCGGTTCTGTGCTTTCTCTCTGTGTATGTTAATCTAAGCATTTGATTTTATTGATGGTTAATGTATGCCGTGTTGACTTTAAAATTAACTGCTTCTGGTTTGTGATATTGTATGTGCAGGGATTCTAAGTTTTTCCTTTTTCTCCAATATTTTTCCTTACTCAGAATCATTAGCTTGTCGAAATCAAACTGGTGTTTTTTATCGATGGCATGTTGTCTTATCATATGTGGGTGCCTTATTATCAATTTAGCGTGTGGCTGACTTAGTAATTTTTATGTTCCCTAATCCTAGTTTTTATATCTCTACCTGTCTCCCCTTTATATATTTGCCCACATTCACAGTTCACCTTATTGACGACGTATATACCGACTAATGTAACGTTTATATGTTTATTCATTTAATTATTTATTTAGTAATTTGTTTCATACATGTATCTACCGTGTTTAGGTTTTACCTTGTTTCATGGGTAAAAAGAAAAAATCGTAACATTAATGTAATATTATTTATCAAATGTAAGTACATATATTTTTAAAATTTATAAATAAGCCCATAATGCTGAAATACTTTGTTACAGTACTGTATGCCCTGAAGATGGCCCAATCAATGGACCGAAATATAGGCTATTGAAAGGAAAAAAATAAAACGTTTTTAACGTCGTAATACCCAGGTTCTTCATCCCCTTATAGTGTTAAAATTTGTACGACGATTGTACGGAACCCTTCGTGCGCGAGTCCCACTCGCACTTGGCTGGTTATTTTGTACTTGATTTAATTTTTTTGAGAAGTATACCACTGGCTTATCTTTTCCATTTGGTTGTGTTTGTTTTAATACTTCACCTTCTAAAGATGCATCTGTGTTAATATTTATCGGCAAATTCTGATCAAATATTTCTAAGATTGGCCGTGAGCACAATAAGTTTATATGTCTTCAAAAGATTTTTGACAATTGGTAAACCAAATAAATTTCTGGTTTTTCCTAAGTCAATTATGAAGCGGTTCTAAAATGATCGCACTTTTTCGTATAAACCCTTGATAGAAGTTAATTTCATCAGAAATTGTCTAACATTTTTCTGAGTTTTTGGTATTGGGAAATCTTTTATTGAAACTAAATAATCTCTTACTGGCCCGTACTGTATTATTATATATTTTATGACCGAGATATTTCACTGAGTCTGCGGCAAATGTATATTTTGTAAATTTTAGTATAAATGCCTCAGTTTTTATAGCTTCTAACATGTGTGATAGATAGTTGATATGCTCAGAAAAATACTTGGAAAATGTTGGGATATCATCTATGTAGTTTATTGCAAATTCATTAAGCTTATACGGTTATGGTACTATTTTGAGAGTGATTTGACTTGGATGTGAAGTCCAGACTGCCAGCATGAGCTGACAGATCACTCGGTGGACAGCGTTGACTGCAAGGCGGCACGCTTGCTCGTCTCGACTATTGGCGGAGAGTGTAGGGAGGTTCCACGAAAACCTGCCCCCGTACCACCTGCCATACACAAAAAAACTCGTGCCTACAAGTCAAAGGCCGTTACACACACTCAGTCCTGAACGGACCGTTACACCACTTACCACTTACTCCATTGGAAGCGCAGATGTTATGCTTCCAGCGCCGTTGCCCTAACCACCCCACGATACTCTGGGCGATATGGTACAGTATCCCTGTTGATGACCTGTGAAGAGAGGAGTAGCGGACCTAGTCCACCTCCATGCTCAGAGGGCTCCAGGAGACTGAATGATGAAATAAAATTCAGCACATCATTACGTTATAAAAGTTGTTTATATTTCAGAAGTGGCACCGATAGCTACATACAGTAAGCGTAACTGTATTTTTGTTTTTACCAGGACCATTCAACGCACTGACCATTCTTAGGTTATGCAACTAAGACCGTCAAGTCGGCTAAGAATCCTAAAGTAATTGATTACATTATTAAAAACTATTTGTCATTTCAAACCTAATGCCAAACTATCCAAAAATTTTAACTCTCGTTGTTAATTATTCATAATCCGAGAATAACTGTAATCAATAAAAATATCGGAGTATGTGGCTTGCTTAATCACAATTAAACCCTAGTTGTATACTATCTAAATAATATATAGCTCATTCAAGCGGAATTAAATATCGTGGTATGCCATCGAAATATATGAATTATTTACTTATGATGCAACCATACTGGTATTCTATTAACATAATACGTGGTTTATTTAATCAAAATTCAATTATAGTTGTATACTATTGAGGAAAATGTAGGACTTACATTATCCATGCAAGCATTATTCAAATATAATGATAATTCATCAAAATGTATGACTGACCTGTCGCTATTCAATTATAATTTAAATATGAAAACAAATAAATAAAATTTAGACATCAACTAACGCGTATTTGTTGGAAGTGGTACCCGCAGAGGCCTCCTTGGTGGTTCACTTTGCCCTAGATTTGAAAAGAAAATGTTATCACATCAGCTCTTAGGCCATGTATTATATCGACTAATATCCGCTGAATGTTCCCAGACTGATTGCTTTTGTCTAAATAATGATATTTAACTGGCCCCTAAGCATTATGGTTCTCTCGGCGGCTTGTACCTAAATGAATCGGTGTTGACCAGGTGGCTGGATGTCTTATCGTTTTCGAATTTGTGACTAGATGGTGTTCTAATCTCACTAATGAACACAATTTATCCTCGAATTTGGGCTGGATGTCGCTTTATTTAATTGCGATGGATATTTTTATGGAATTTGCAGGTAGTGCTGGTGACTGGATTGAGAGCTCGATGCAGGGTAATCTGAAGGATGTTATAGACTTTTTCAGGATCTCTCAGGCGCCTGGAGTGCTCAGTGACTTTTTGAACCTTGCTTTTTTTTCTTTTGCAATTTATAATTACACCCGGATTTTTATTTTATACCAATATACTTTCCGAAACTTCCCTATCCCACGATTTAAAAAAATATATTTTGAATCTCCAGCTTTTCCTTGCTGACCGACTTTTTTCTTCTGCTTCTTTTCTCGTTCACTCGGGTACGTGCCCCAGTCAGACTTGAATCGTCCGCTCGAGTCTCGTCAGCAGCACGTTCGACGTGTGGCCCACGCTGTGTGCTGCTGCTAGCTGTCGGGTAGCGTACGGCTGCCTGCACTACACTACGACCATAACAATACTTTCTTTAAATGTTAACTAGTATCCTTTCAAAAATAACTGGTGTCAACTTGAGACGTAAGCTGCTTTACCGACCCAGTTGGCCGCCATTACTCACAGCTCCATCTATTAGAGCACATTAGTAAAATGGTCACTGTTTTACCGACAGAAGAGCGCTGTATAAATTAAAGAAATATAGTTTCTGTACATGCAGGGTGTTTTACAAGTGGTGGATAATAATGAAGGAGGCCATATCGAGAAATGAAAAAAATTTTATGGCAAAGGGGGGTGCATTCTCAACCCTTTCCGAGATAATCGGGGTTAAAGGACTAAGGCTACGTAAAACGTAGGTTTGTACTAAAACAGTTATATCTCCTAAACGACAAACAGTATAAAGATGGTCAGGATGCTAATTCATAGAGAACCTCCTGCCCTTTGATTCAATGTGTCAGTGCTTCTTCTACAGTATGTAGTTTAGAAGAAACGGTCTGCCAAACTTCAAGTTTCAGCTTTTGTACCTCATCTTTTTGCGTTTGAAGCAAAAAAACTAAAATAAAAACCTTATAATTTTTTTGTATGTCTTACTCCTGTGGGAAGCTAAGATTATTTTCTTTAAAACGCAGTTTGTTTTCATTTTGTACCTTTCACCGTTTGTGAGTTATGACACAAAAATTATTCCAATGCATGAAAAGTCTACCTTGCAAGAAAATATGAAATAGTATTAAAACCATAAACAACATATTTATATTTATTTATTATGATCGAGATAGGAACAATTAATAACATTAACTATTTAAAATATTTTCAAAATGCCCCGCGTCATTTTGAATACAAAGTAAAGCTTTATGCTTAATAGATCTTTTAAGATCAGTTGCTGCCAAATCCTCTATAATTTTGTTGGAAGTTTCTTGGACGCTTTGTATAAGTTCGCCTCTTGGTGATATTTCCGACGCGTACAAAATCTCCTTCATAGTTCCCTAGAGGTAAAAGTCTAAGTGTGTTAAATCAGGAGACTGTGGTGGCCAAGGAAAAGGACTGTGCCGTCCAATCCGCATATTTCGGTAATTAGTGTTCATCCACTGCAGGATACTTCGTCCGGTGTATCCAGGTGCTCCGTAGTGCTTGTAAATGATATCTCTTCTTATTGATAGAGGTAGATCGTCCATAAGATCTCGAAGATCATTTTCCAAAAAGTCCAAGTAATATAACTCCGTTATAAGATGAGTTCCAGGTAATAAATTGCTTGTTTCTTTAAAAGGATGTCAGGTAAGCCATCCTTTATTACAAATTTACGCAGATTTCCAACCAAAAGAGATGCCAGCAGGTATAAAATGACGATTCGTCATACTTGCTACTTTGTATTCAAAATGAGAGGCGAGCATTTTACTTATCCCGATTTTCTTCTACATGTAGTGTAAGAATTTTTGTGTGATAACTTTTCAGGTAAACATTCTTTATTTTGTGTGACTACAGTACGGGGATGCAAGCTGCTTATCGTAACCGAACAAATTGTCGATATGATAACGAAAACCACGTATCATATGTATAAACGGGGAACGATGACTAAAGAGCGCGTCAAGTTAACCATACGCGTTTTTTTTTTTTTTTTTTTTAAGAATGAACTTTAAGTTTGTTGATAGATATAATCTGGACAACTACTTGTAGTATACAAATATTTACAGATTTTAAAATTTTTCCCATGTACTGTGCAAACAGTCATAGGCCAGCCAAAAAAAGAAAATCAATTCACATTAATTGCAAACGTTTTTAACCTTGATGGAGTATGAAATTAGGTTGTAGTGTTAGTAAAAAGTTTCGGTGTCATGTAGTATTAAATCAGTTTCACGATCGCCATGTGTAAATAATAATAATACTGGTCGTCACGTTCTCACAGCGGTAACATGCTGTAGGTAGACATGCCGTGTCGCAGATGCATGAGTAACTAATTTTGCTCAATTCCTCGACCTTATGGCGGAGTAGCTTATAGAAGCTGAACTCCGTAGTTAGATGACTTAAGTAGCTAGTATAGCTCAACTCCTAGGTAAAATGGCAGTAGCATGATTGAACTAGACTCCACGAAATGACAAGATACAGTACTGTGTTCTTTAATCAAATTCCTTAGTCTATTCATACAAATTATAATATGCGTACAAATATTTTATTTGTGAAAGTAATTTGGTAATGTTTTTTATTGTGTAGTCCTCATGATAACTCTCGGTCAGCCTCAGCAATCGTTATTGCTTAAGATTTCCTATTTTCCCACTCGCCATTTTAGTGGGTCACGTTTAATAATAATTTCAATCAGTTAAGGGGTTACACCACCATGAAATTTTTAAAAAATCGTTTTTTTTTATAAATAAATTGTTTATATGTTTAAGAATATTTTAAGCGTTGAAACATTCCAAAATTCTAATAATTACCGAAACTAAAATGTGATTCATGTGACAATATTATGAGAAAAACATATGAAGTCCTAACATGTCCTTCGGAAATTTTTATATTTTATCAAAATTACAATCCTGTATTTTCCGATTTTGGCAATTCACATGCCCCTTCAAACGAATTCTTCAAAATATGCAAGGATCACGTAATTATTTTCGAAAACATTTTCCAAACTTCGCCTCAAATAAGAAATATTAAACAAACAATACTAGAAAAATGTGAAACTGTTACACCAGAATGGTCCAATAAAACCGATCCTTGTTATGAACATAGAATTAAAATATTGGACTATATGATTTTAGTACTTTTAAGGAAAAATTGTAAGTGGAGTGTAGAAAAGAATTACAAGCGTTCAAGTAAAAAGCTCCAAATCTTAACAGATTAATACTTTCTGTTTCGATTATACTATAAGAAATAATTATCTAACAATTATTACAGCTATCGGGTGTGATATATTCGAAAATTTTATCATAGCCTGCCCGCCTTGCCGTTCTTTGTCTGAAATTTCGCCATCGGGAGTACAATCTAGTGTGAAATATTTTGAAGTTTTTCTAGGAATGCTGCTTAAGCAGTCCTTGCTACCATCATTCTCCGTCTATACATAATATACATATGTATACATCATGTAATCTAGTATGATGCGATTTTCTAATTAATTATATTTTCTTGTATGTATACCATAATCGAAATTAAAAAAAATGGTAAAACTAACTGTAGTTATGCAAGTAAAAATATGCGAAGTCTAATCCCGGCCTCCCACTGCTACAGCATTGCATTGCAGAATTCTCGACGCATAAAAAAAGTTCATACAAAATGCATGAGGCAACAATACTATACCAGCGTGCCGCCGGCTTACAAGCAGCGATCAGCGAACACTCATATTTGACCCATTAGCTGGAACAAAACTCAGTCGTAAGCGTACATAATATTATGATATGTACGCAGCATCCTAAATACGAGTTTATATCGTTCTCTCATTCTCTGTTTTCTGTATTTTTGCAAGCCAAAACAAATTTCCCCCGTCAGGTCGCCCGCACCAGCCATAGTGCATGAAAAATTTTGGGAGTGAAGAATTTACTCTTGTTGCATATTCTGTATGGCTTTATGCTTCTTTGGTAATACATTTTTTTTATTCAGACAATGCTGGACGGAGAAATCATGTACACCGTCAGCAAGGATTTCAAAAAGAGGTTCCCACTGAGCGACTCATCTCTCCGCCATTTTAATATTTTTTTTTCAATATTGGAAATTGTTTATAAATTTATTATACTTATGTAAGAATAATTCATATTTTTAATGGCCGAGTAAAAAAAAAAGTTTATTTTTATGCCTATTTTTTCAAGCGTCAGAATGGTGTAACCCCTTAAGTTAATACATTATATGTTCTAAGGGTAAGGGTGACCTACTCACGCTGTGTACAGCATGGTTTGCTATGTCGCGGGCTGTTCTTATGCGGTAATTGCTTACTGTTTACGTACAGTAGAATTACTGTTATTATTCTGTAATGTGTTCTGTTTATTTAGAACACTTAAAAACATATAAGTATATTGTAATATTATGTACGCAGGTAGGTATATCACAAGGTAAAAAAACAATAAATTTAATTTTGCAACCATCCCCGAGGTCCGGAATATGTGGAATGTTTTAATAACTTTTATAAAAAAAATATCAAATAAGTGCCTGCCTACTTAATGCTTATTTACAATTTCTACTATCCACCTACCCGAATCTGGACTTACATATTATAAACGTTGTCTGTCCCCATAGTGCATAAGAAACTGATCCACAAATTTTCAGTAAATTATAAAAAAAAAGTGAATACTTAATTTCATTCATAAAAATTTGTATCATCTCAGGCAGCAATAATTTTGCATTAATTTTATAAAACTTGCAAATTGCAAATATTTGTGTAGGTTAGATTAGGTCAGGTAAGAGGGGTGCCGTTAGAAGTAACTAACTTCAGTTCGAGCTCCAGCAGTCTTTGCTTTGTAATTCTCCCAGATTTGAAAATAAGTAGGTACCCATAAACCTATAAATGCTTATAACCTACTTATATACCTACTGAATACTTAAATTTATAATACAATCTTCATCCAAGAAATCATTTTAGTTTTAAGTTTATCCGTAATTAATTTGCTATCGTTTTTTAATCTAGATTGCCGGCTCAACTGGGGTTTGGTTTCTTTAATCTGAAAATTAGAGTAGCATGGAAATAATGAGTAAAAGCAAGTAATAACAGGTAAAAAAGCTAGAACTGGTCTAAGAACCAAATCTTTTGATACCCTAGATGAATGTCCTTATTAATTTCGTATGCTAATCCATCTGGGGAAGTTTGATTTATGAAGTGGGTTTTCGCTTATATTTCTGCAGCTTATCGTCGGACAGCAAAAATTATTATGACCGAGATCATAGAATTTCGTATTCTGAAGAAATTTTCAGTACAATAAAAACGTCTACGACTGATCGATTTTACAGCATACGTAAAAAACCTCACTTTTTATATGGCAACTCCAAGAAGGGTTTGCTTCACTTAACTTTTATTTCATTCCTTTTATTATCTTGTTATCATTTTATATACATATAAACAAATTACACTTTTACTATATATCTGTAAGTCTAATTAATAATCCACCGCGTAATTTGATCTCTTCTTTTCATTTTTATCCAAAGATCTGAACTCTTCGAGCATTTTCAGCCACCATGGCACCGCCAATTCTTTGTTTTTCTTTATTTTTTTAATTGATAAACCAGGTCACCGCTGTGATAAGCCGGTAGTCACCTGCATATTTCGCAGTGACGCGCTTTCACAAAAAACCTAATAATACTGAGTTTGATGTGAAATGCGAGACACTGCAAGTTTTAACAGTGCCACCGTTTAAGCAAGACCTGATTGCATGTATTGTGGAAGGTCTTGCTTTTCGCCACACAACAATGACCTAGTCAAGAAGCGATGTCAACCAACTCTTGTTTCACATAGATTAATTGATTATATATATTCAGAACAAGATTTGATTGATCTCTATTCACAACAGACGCGTTCTCAGGCAGTGCCCAAATATACATATATTTTTATACGGCAACCCTACGAATGAGTTGTGCGATTCGGCCCATTTTCGAATTTAAATTTACGTTTTTTTTTTTTGTAAAAAAAAGCCAATGTTAGTTCTCTAAGTAAACTCGTTCTCGAGTTATCGTGCGGCCGGACGGACATGCCAAAATCAAAATAAGTTTTACTATTTTGCGTGGGTGTCTAATCCATTTACCTCTACCATTATTATTTCCGTGCGTTACAAACGGAGTGACAAACTTAGTATAATCATCTCCCGACAGAGTTCATCTAGGGTATGAAAATAGTGACAGAATGAGCGTCAATGAACGGCTTGGTTAAATAGGATGCTGCGAATTCTAAATTTTTTAATAACATAATTAATTTTGACAAGAAAAATGGGGTTAATAAAACGGGTTCAATGTCTCCCGAGGTTAAGCAAGACTTAAGTTCGGTTCATTACTACCGATCTGTCCTGAAGTGAATTCATGCCAGTCAAACCATGTCAAGTGTGTCTTTTTGCTCCTTTTTTCCTTTTACGGTTGTCGTAGTGTCCCTCGATGCTCTCTTTACTGGCTTCATTTAATCGTTGTCTTTAGCCCACAGTTCGGTTTAATGTCGTCTCTTGTCCTCTTGTTCACAGTTGTCCTTTAGTAACATGGTAAGTTTCCATTTCACTGCCGTCTTTTGGTTTAGAGCTGATGCGCCATATCAGCCGAACTGCATGTCGATCTCCTTTTGGAGTTAGTTGTTAGTAGCAGGGCGAAGGAAGGAGATAGGAGATGATAGGATGTGGATTTTTGGGAGAGTTTAGGAATCGATGTTTCCTAAGGCTTTGGTTTTCTTCAAAGACACTCTCTGAGTATACGTGGCGGATAAATTCATGCTTGTAGCAGTTCGCTATTTATAGCTGCAAAAAGCATTGGCTAAATGAGAGCCGCGCGTCTGTCGGTGGCTTGCCAAGCTTGTTATGTCAATGAAAGTTTTTATTTAGTTTGCTCTAACGTGTATTTATTTGTAGCTTTTTGGTACTTAATGAAGCTGCGACATCGGGGGAAATAATGATTTTTGGTACATAGGGGTTGGGGGGTAATTGTAAGTGTCAGCTTTGTTTGTAAGTGTTTTGTTAAATACATTTTTTTCCGAGATGTAACAGCAACCTTGTGCTGCGTAGACTGCAAGACTTATCTTGTATAACTGCACCAATTTTGATTTTATAAGCACCGCATCCAGCACTATAATGGCTGCCTGGCTGTTAGTGTACAAGCAGATGGTCTGTACGGACTCTCTGCGCATATATATCAATATTGCTGCCTGGTAAACCGCTGCGAGCTCTGCTGACACTGTATTTATCGGGAGTCTATAAGACTCGTGCCACTGGCAGCTCCTCGATTACACCAGAGGCCCTGTGCCTGCACTCTGCTTGGATCCAACAAAATATAGAAATATCGGATGTTACCACCAACTCCCTCCCATCCCAATCACTCGTGGTGGGCATCATCGCATTGACATCCACACAAGAAATTATGAAAGGTATTTGGTAGCCTATTTCTTCTACAGTCTAACTTCTGGAGAATATTGAAATACCCAAAACTCCTCTCTATCTACCAATCTTCTGCTTTTAACCTGACAGCACTGATTACCGCTACGCTTATAAATCTCTGCCTCTCAGAAAATTATCATATTGCACATTTTTCGATCCTTAGATATTAGCTGTGTTCTTTTGTAGACCTTGTTCTAGAACTCCCATAAACTGGAGAGAACAGATTGTTTTGTCGATTGAAGCGAACCATTTGTACTGTTCGCTTCATTTATAAATTGAAAATTTTTGAGGCGTTCTTTTGCGTATCTTGTGTTCTGCCCTCTTCTGCGGACACAAAAGAATACAGCTTTTGTAAAATAAACATTCTTATGTCGTTTTCTTCTTCTTTTATTTTCAATTTTTTTCTGTTTATTTTTAATAATAAGCTCCTATTGCGTCCGTGCGTTCTTCTCATCTTTTATCATTCTCTTTCGAGTCTCATGCTGAAGCTCATCCAAATATTGTGACTCCGTGGGAATAGCAATAGACCCTCGTCGGCCTAAAGCCCAAGGCTAGCTTTATTTGAGCTGTTGTAAATTTTACATTTTTTATTTTCCTTGTCATATCATTACATTTTAATTAAGTTTTATTTCCTATGGCAAAAGTAATACATCAATTGGTGAGGTTTTTTTTTAAATGGTGGTGATTAAGTTGAACATATAGTTCCAAATTGTAAGAAAATGAAAAATATAAAAGATTTGAATTAACTTAAAAACAGTTAAATGCGTGTACTCCAGAACGTTAAAATAATGACACAATATACTTACGTCGTTTATTCCTAGCGTGAACCAATCTGGCCTGAAATGCAGGAAACACATGAGCACTTTTTCCCCTGGGGATTCCATGAATATAAGAATATCAAAATAAATGTAAAATAAATAATAGGTGGGCGCCAATTGTGAAGAGCATGGTTGCTACACTAGCAGAAGCACCAATTCCAGTTGTGAGGTGAAATTGCCGGTTACTGCTAGAAACACCAAATCCAGCAACGAAAAATCTTCATTGGCAGAAGAACCAAATCCAGTGGACAGAGGACCCCCAAATACCAGAATTCAGAATACAACTATCGGCAGAAACACCAAATCCGATAGCAGCTCTCTTCAAAAAGGCACACACTTCATCGGAGGAGAAACACCTACTTGTAATGAACCCCGTTCTAACACCAATTGCAAATTAGAAACAATATATACGAGGAAATTCCTCAAAGCAACAAAAACTAACATTGCTCAGTGAAAACTCACCCAAATAAGTGGTATTTTATATAATAATGTAAGTACTCTATATTTTATTCCGTTACATATTTTTTTATTCACTTTTTTTATATAACAAATATATTTAACACTTCCGCTTGACATCCGCAATAATATTTTTTTTTAATTTTTTCGTGCCTCTTACAAAATGTTTGTTCCGAAGTCTTATTTTGGGTAGCAATCTCCTCCTGAACATTTTCGTTCTCTACTGTATATCATAGCTTGTTACCATGGTCATGCTGTTGGTGGTTTTGGCAGCTGTAAACCTTCATAGTGTTGATAATTTTATAACTTCAAACTAAAGTAATTCCACTTCAAGAAATTATGGCCTATCTTAACCTCTTATACATTCATAGGAAACAAACTTGCGAGACGTATTATGCTTACTGATTGTGCAAAAGATATTTTACAGCGGTATCGTACCAACCTTAATAGTTGCAATTACATAATTATCCTATAGAGATATTAGTAAAATACAAATTATTTTAGCCAATTGCATGAAAAATAAACCTTCACCTCTGCTTCACCACGCAAACGGATTTACGCACCAAGACTTTTTCGGCAGACTGCTATTCTTATGTAATCTCCGACTTGTGTGTTACATTGTTTATTAAGGAAAATCGTAACTCATTAGGTCTTTTCGCGTACTCAATTTTGGGTCAATGCATTGCAATGAATTTGCACGAACTTTCACATTTTCCGTTCATTTACTTTCTTGTACATACAAAATTACACGGGTCTTGCATACGTCACACCTTCCCCTCTCTCTCATCATTCTCCGTACTTCTTTCTATCATAATTAATTTGTTTTAATGTTATTTTCTGATTTAATATTTTTTATGAATGCTAATAAAAACAAGATGTACTTTTTGCAAACTTCATCATTTAAAAACAAAAAAAATAACGTTAATTTTTATATACAACTCACGAGATCCTACCTGTAAAAATATTGATCAGGCCATTCGAGTCTATGCGAGCTTGACCGAAGTTCAATAGGCTTCAAAGACCACCAAAGACAAGCGACAACCTCAAACTCAAGCCAAGGCCAAGAGAACACCATCCAGGAATTCGTATCCAAAAGCAGCTTAGGCTGCCGGCTGTATCACACTCCACTCCATCGAGTATGCCAGAGTTGTATACAGTAAGTGACAACAAACCGAGAACTACTCCAAGGCTGGAGAACGCTGCCCAAAGGTTCACGTCCCAATAATGTCACGATCTGCAAAGAGTAAACATGCAACAACTGCAGTACTACCAAGTCTGCCAGAAGACATGGAGTCATTGATATCGATCACTGAAACACGACCGGTTAGCATAAATGCACCAACTGTGCGCACACAGGGCACTACAAGACCAGAGCCAGTGATCAGTCCAACACGCAACACCAACCTGTCACCTCGGACGACGATTATTGATCCATCGAGTCAATTGATGGACTCCCCAGCTACTCTACCTACACAATTTTTGGATCCGCCTATCACTCCTCCATTTCCCTTCAAACAATGAAGTGTCGCCACCAAGAATTTCAAACGACTTAGTGGGAAAAATTATTACTACTCCCATTGTAATTAAACTACTAGAAGCAACGAACTCACCCTGGAATAAAATAAAGAGGCAAGAAGTTTCTTCAAATGGGATCTTTCTGGAGGCGTAGAAATGAAGATGAGAAGGAAAAAGGAAAAGTTGCACATCGTCCATCAGCAAAGCGTAAGATTATTAATAAAAACAAAAATTATATATTTCTTTTTTGTGGCGGGACGATGTTCAGTCCACAGACGTATTTCAAATCCCTCGATGAACTATTAATTCCTAAAAATGAAAGAAAAGGAGTCCACAAAGTATTTAAACTTTAAAAGGTCATAAAAAAGACATCTGACATTTTTGGAATTTCCATCGGAAATTCTTCCCTAAATTCCAAATATTGCATACGGAATTCATGTGAGCAAAAACCTTTGAGGCTGCAGTTCACATAAAAGCAAACAAATTATTAATAATTAACAAATAAATCAGAACTATCTTTAATTTACCTCAAAAGACATGTACCTCCAGAATATTTACATTTTACAATGTCATGAAGTGACATTACGTCAGCCAGCTGACTGTGATACGTTCAGACATCGCATCAAACGTTGCTAGGGCAACACCGCGAGGCGAGAGCTCATAACTGGATGCGGCGGGTATATAAAGTCGACGAGCCGCAGCAGAAAATCATTGGAGAAGAAAACTATCCACTTCCTATCCTTCCTTTTCTCCTACTCCCGCCATTCCTTTAACAACTAAAGGGCTAACCACAATGTGCATATGCTAGCATATGTAAAAACACGAGCAATTGCTTTTCATAATAACAACCCACAATAGGAATAAGAAGCCGTTCGTCAAGTTTTAATTCCTTTCGTCAACTTCTGTCTGTACGCTCGCGATCGTACTTTGCATAAGCAAATTTGACAGTTTGTGTAAATGCTATACAAATGTTAGTGATGCAAAAGGAAGCATTCGTGATATTTTCAAGGCTTGCATATGCAAGGTTATGCACATTGTGGTTTAGGCATAACTCCTAAGAGAGAATGACACACAGTACGGCTGATATAGCGCATCATCCGTGAAGGAAAACTAGACAGCAAAACGGACTGAGGGCTAAAGATGAGCCCCAAGGATCAAAAGAAGAGAATAACGAGAACATCGAAGGAAACGACGACAATGCAATTTTGAAAACGACGCAAAACACACTTGACTGGACTTGACTTGCAGAAAATCATTTTTGGTTCAGAGCTCATCGGATTCGGAGACTAGTCTCAGTTACAAGAATATTATTCCCAACCTCATTATAGAAGATTAATTCTATATTTCAGAGATTAATCTGAAAACACTATCATTTCGAACCCTCCTGCCCACACCTAAGCAGAAGATTAATTCTGCGCAGAGATTAATCTGCAATACTCCCGCCCACACCTAAGCCGAAGAATAATTCTGCGCAGAGATTAATCTGCAACAAATATGCTATAGAACTTTGCTACCCTTGTGCCCTCACATACGAGCAGCGGTAGTTTTGCTGTGTTTGTGCCAGCACACACTATAAAAAAGCTATTGCTATGTAGAAACAGATTTATACCACCTTGGGTATAATAAATCTATATTCAGAGACTAATCTGAATTAGTTTTCTATACCATTTGATGCCCTTGTGCTGTAACGCACTAGTAGCATCAAGGTTTTCTTTTTTTTCTTGTTCTGATGACAGATAACTAATTCTGGTCTTCTTCTCTCTTTGTTTCAGAAAACATAATTAATAAGAACCCGGAACAGGATTCACCTGAATTTTAATTTTTAATTTGTTTTTTATTATTATTGATTTTTTTTTACTTGAAGTTGTACAATTCAAAGTATAGTAGTTTGTAGGTTAGTTTTGGTTTGGAATTTTTTTGAATTAAATTGACTGTGATATTTAGTTGTAAGCTAATGAATTTAAATAAAAATTTTATATTTTAAAACTGAGTTGTCCAATATAAACCGGCACTCCCTCCCACGTCCGAGACTAAATCTCACAACAGTGTTTCCAAAAATCATTAATCTTAGTCTATTCCAAAAATTGTTATCCAAGACAAAAAAAGGCAAAAACATTTTAACCAAGTTCTAAAACAATTAAACCTATCCTGAAAAAGACTACCATAAAACCAATGTGGGCCGCGATATTGTTGTACGCTTGCATTTGCAATTTATATAAAACGCAGTAAACTATATTATAGATATGATGATGGAGGATCTGCTTCAAGTCGGGAGTCACTTTATTAATCAAAATACAGGGTGCAACAAAATTAACTCCCCGATTTTATTTTTTTATATTTTTAAATATCATAATAGTTCAATAACAGTCCCACCAATGTACTAAACACAGAGTAACATTTGAATGAACATATTCTATGCATTTTATGTAAAATTTCATTATTTTTGGACTTGGGTTAATTCTCTTTGGACTAGCTAAATTGGTTTAAATTAATTTGAAAGTATATTCACCAATGGTACTAGCAAAAATGGTTTTAAACCAATTATAAATTTCTTTTCTTCATATTTATAATTAACACTCTACAAGGAAAGGGAAAAGCAATCCGTTTCAATTAATTTTACCATCATCTTCGGAAAACAATTACTAAAATAGATATGGAGTGTATGGGATTATACGACCCGGTGATCCAGTTTATTTTATGAAAACATCATATGGTTTTTTAAGCCATTTTTTATTTTTCATGAAATATTCCGATATTTCGGTCTTTGGTTTAGACCATTATCAAGGCTAAAGATTGGTATGTCAAGTTACTTAAAATGGGTTATTAAAAACCTTATGTCACAGATTAAAAAGAAAAAGAAAAAACAAGTTTGAAAACGAAAACGATAGAGAGACAGAAAATCCCACTTCAAAAAGAATATCACATAATTAATAACAATTTTATAATTATTAGCAAAGTCAAGCATTTTAAAAAAAATTAACTAAAAATAGATAAATAAATAGAAACAACAGTCAAAGAAAAAAGGGCAAACTAAAAACAAAATTAAATTACTAAAATATAATTCTGAGCTCCTAACTCAGCTCACTTCAACTGCTTCGTTCTCTCCCATAAAGCCTAAATATAAGAAAAAAGTAATTTTTCAGCACACATACAGTCAACTCTGAACATTCGGTCTGAAATTATTAAATAGTGGCATTTATAATAAACATATAGTATTTAGAAATAAAGAAATTGATGTAATAATATCATCCGACTACTTCACAATAATTAGACCATAAGAAGAAGTGTATGGAAATACGAGTTGAAAGTTATATTGGCGTATGTGGAAACAGCAACTCATCTTACTGATTTCGGTACAGGTAAATCTGAGCTCACTAAGATAATTAAAAGACAGGGGAAAACCATACTTGAAAAACTCATACAGTGCCTATACGCTCCCACTCAAACCAATTACAATAGCCACAAGTCACTACCTACATTAAGATTAAAACAAAATTACATTGAGATTCAGTAGTAGTATTAGAACTTTATTGAATATGTAATAAATTTGTGCTATTCCGTACTATTATTATTATTATAATGGGGAATGCAGCCAGAGATTTCACTTATCATCAATAGTCACTGCGACCTGTAAGATCTATTGTAATATCACGTCTAAATGGCTAGGGCGCCCATTCGAACGCAATGTCTTTTGAGAAGCCTTAAGCGTTCTTTCGGGGTCATCTTTGTAACATCCACTGGCAATAAGAAAGCCTATCTAGATGTTTTAGCCTTCACGTCACTAGTTCAGATCTATCGAGATAGGAATTTAAACTAAATAATAACGAATATATAATCCAATGAACCAGAAAGTGTAGTGATACTTTCTTTTAATTTTTTTTTAAGATGAGCTTTTTTATGCAGTTTTGGGCACTTAGAGCACCCCTTGAAGTATATTTCGTTTTCGATGCACAAAGTTCAGGCTTGACACAGTTCATGCACAAGCTTGTCCTTATAATTTCTGAATTTATTAGCCTATACCTTTTTACACAATTAAATTTGATATTTACTCATGTAGTCTAGGTATTTCAGAAGCTAAGTCGTTTATGTTTTCGTGCAGATATTAAAAGCTTGTTGTTCTTTTTAACAAACAAATATATGCACCAATCTGCATGAAATAAACTTAAGCTTAAATCGTAAACGCAACCCAGAAATTTTTGGGTGCGTTCCAAACACTAACAAAACTAATTCACAAAACATGTGAAAAGCGCGAGATTATTTTGAGTTTTTATTGTTGATCAAAACAATAAAATTCAACTGAAAATGAAAAATTTATAATTATTTTCAGTCTCCCCCGAGGGAATGGTATCTTCTACTTCACCTATCCTTATGTTTATTTATTGTTCATAATATCTCTGGAGCATGGAGATACATTTGAAGACTTCTTTCTATCCCGAATAGCGCAAACAAAACACAACAAATCTTTTTGAAATTCATATCTTCAAGTTCGTTACTCTACAACTAAATCTTACCTTTGTTGCCATTCTATGCTGCTATTGAAAACTATAGAGAAATTCCCGAAATTTTGGTTATACAAAAAGGCAGATAAAAAGCATCTCCTCCAGATTTCTATGGGCGATGAGAAAATTATACGAACTGCAGGTAGTAGAGTCAGAGCCCCGTAATCTCTCCTTACGTCTATGCATTGAACCACCTTGAATTGCCTTTTCGAAGTTAATATTGATTGAGTAAATCTTTTCAATTTTTATCATCTGATCTGTTTTCATGAAATTCTCTCTGCGCGTTTCTTTTTGTTTGCATCATAGCCATCCAGATTCTGATGAAAGACATCTATGTACATACATTTATTCCGACTTGGACGGGCAAGCAATTCATAAAATATTTTCCCCCACAACAGGATATAATAGTGCCATATCAACCTTTAATGAAACCATAAAAGTGACGTTTATGTCATTTCCTTCCCCTAAACGCACGTGTCACTCATATGTCAGTTGGGCTCAATAGACACTTTGTAACACCCTGAATATACTGGTACTGGCCAAGAATGAGGCTTGCGATAACTACCAGGAAATTATATGAAATCCTGTACATTCATAAGATAAAAGTACTATAATTATTTATTTATGTATTTACTTGTGCGAACACACGAAGTTATTAACCATATTCAGGCTGTAGGCTTAGTTGGGGTGGAGGTATATTACCAATTCGCCATTTCGACAAATTCATTTTTTTTTTAGGCTTTGTCAAGTGCGAAGTAGGGCAATTGTATTCTCGTCCTCCTATGTTGGATAAGCTAGTTCTTTTGTCATAAAAGTTAGAATGATCTGCCTCATTCATCTATATAGAACCGAGGAGGACATTCAGTGACAGCAGGCTCGATTGAATTTTCGAGGATACCGATTTGTGGCTAAGATTCAGTTGATGGATGAGAATAGACGGAAAAAATTTTGCTGGAAGATTTTTCTTATTTTTTTC
Organism: Dioctria linearis; assembly: GCA_963930735.1. Taxonomy (NCBI): domain Eukaryota; kingdom Metazoa; phylum Arthropoda; class Insecta; order Diptera; family Asilidae; genus Dioctria; species Dioctria linearis. Next base: position 226,629,787 of record OZ005742.1, read on the forward strand.
TGTATAAAATTTTCCACTTTTTTGTTATTTTCAGAAGTGATTAATTTTAATTTTCCATAAAAAGCTATTACCCGTCCTACCAATGTGATGAAATAACTGAAATAGCTGACAGGGAAGATTAGTTTTACATTTATGTTTATTTAAAGTATATTCCGTAATTTTACTGTTATCTGTTAGACAGAATGAGTTTTCAAAAGCGATTTTATGATATTTCTTTTATTGTAGGTACTTAAGGACTCGCAATTTTCTATAGATTCCTATTGCTCTCATAATCGTTTATCCTAAAACATACTAGTTGACCCATGAATTTGCTGTACGTGGAATCATTTCAATTACTTCTTTATGGCTCAACATTTTTTTAATTCTGTTCGGCGAATTAATTCGTGATGCAACGGAAGATAATCTATCGAAATTCTGGAAATTGTATGCTCAATGACTGCCACACATTAAAAATAAAGGGCTCGCTTGGAATCTTGTTAGAAAAATATTTATCATTTCATGATGGAAACTAACACGCAGAATATGGCATGTGAAGTTAGCTTGGTTGTTTGGAAAAAGTGGAGGCTACTACACAATATATAAGAACTTCGATTTGCAGCTGTGAATGGATGGTTAGATAGGTAGGTTTATAAAGTCTGCTCCAGGTCTATAGGTCACGCTCTAAGGCTGAACGTAAAGGTTATAGTACCATTTTGTAGGTTCAGTTAACTACGATTCAAATAGCAACCACCGAGTCTTTTGCAATTTGCTACAGTTAAGGCGCGTCAACACATAAAACACATTCCCCAAATGTTTGGCTAACATTTGTCAAATTTTTTAAACATTTGTCAAAGATTTATGGAATATTTGATGGGTATGGATGTAAATTTTACAATTATGGGCTTTTGAAAAAGTCCCAATTTAGTCCAAATGAAATAGAAAATATTAGTTGTTTGTTAAAGTTTGTACCGTACTTTAAGTCAGTTTTCAACAGCTGTGGAAAACAGTAGTGCAAGTTTATTTTGGAATTTTTTTATAATAAACTGTGCATGGATAGTTCCAGCACCAGTACAAGTGATTTTTTACTATGTTACTACTTACCGACAAATATGGTTGCAATACAACTATTAATGCCTCAGCTACTTTAGGAACAACTTTTGGAATCAACTGTTTTGAGACTTTAAACAAGTACACTAAGGAATGATAAGAATTATCAGTTGAAAAAACTTCAGAGTAATGATTAGTCATTCATACAGTTTTTATCTCGTCTTCTTATTTTTAGCCGGATTCTATTAACTAGAATTTTCAAGTCACTTGAAGAGATTGTTGCGAAATTGCGAAAACCGGAAAGACTGTCAACTTTTAAATCATTTAATAAATCACGACCACCATCTCCTTTGTCGAAAATTTGAATGAAACATTGAGGCAGGTACGATGAAAGATGCTGCAATGCATGTTACTTCACTCGGGGAACCCATAAATAACACTGAACATTTGGAAAAAACATTTCACACAAATATCCTATCAGATGTTTGACGCATCTTCGACAAACATTTGACAAATCTAAATATAACAAATATTTATCAAACATTTGTCAACTGCCTAGAAATTGTTTATCAAATGTTTGATTAGTATTTTTTTTGGCAATGTTTGTTATGTGTGGATGCATGTTTAGACATAGAATTGCCCAGTTTTGATGTTATCTCATTGAAAGTTTTCCTGAAGGAATTTCTTGTTGTTGAAATATCGATGAAAATTAGACAAGCCACACGTAGAGTTGATGAATTTCGCTGGATTTCTATAATATCTTCAATTCTCTTAATTTATGGAAACATCAACTATCGAGTATTTTTTTCATTATAAGTTCTGGGTACATACTTCGGTTCATAGATGTCTCCACTGGGCTTGTAGCTCTAGAGTTCTTAATTAGTTGATTCTAGAGGTCTACTTAACTGTAATAGAATTCCACGAAAAACTGAATGGTGAGAGAACATATACCTATTTATATTATAGTAATCAAAGAGCACAACTACTATGGGACGGCCGGAGTGCGCATAATACACACCAAAAGAATCAGATTCGGCTTATTAGCTGATTACCATTATACGAGTATTGAGTTCCTATAGGAAAAAGGAGATAGTACACAGAAGGAGAGAGAAGATATCATCCTATTAATGGCTGATATAAAGATACAAATCGGATCTATACTGGAAAACCAGTCGTCGATGGAGAAACATAACAGAAGACAATTCATGAGCACTCATCGGTAAAGGTTACCACTTCATTATAAGCGAAATTATATTTCTAGGTAAATGAGAATTAACTCAGATTACTTGCGGGACAGTATCAAACAGTTTATATTTCTGGAAATGTTCTGATGAACTGAAAATTAAGCGCATGTTTCTGAAGGAATTAATATCACCGAAGAGTGAAGTAGAGTACCAGATTAGGCCCAAAGGGAACAATTATTACGGATAACAAACAAAATCTGTAAAAAAAAACATTCAAAACAGGAGCACCTTGAAGTACACCATGAAAATCACCAGAGTAGCTTCAAGAGTAGCTTGAACTACAAAAAGGATACAGCAAACGTCACTGGCAAGTAAACATCAGTGTTCGTTCGGTGAGATAAAGAACGGCATATTACTGATCTAGTAGAAGTAGGAGAAAAAATATGCCAGTAAAGAGACAGGGTGGAAGCAGTAACTACCATTCAATGATGAAGCACAGCTCAGCTTGCATGATTCTCATAAAAATTAAAACAGCAGTCCACCAGGCAATAAGAAAATAGCAAACTGGTTTCAAAAAAGCACGCACCACCTAAACATTGTTAATTCCGTATTTAATGACCATAAGTGAAGTTAGTGAAAGCATCACGGATATTATTCTATTGCTGTAGGTATATCCCACGTGGTATCGTGTAAATATAATTAATATAAGAGACCTATGTAACTTACCGCTTTTAAGAAGCAGAGGTGGCGGGGTTCCATGTTTTAAGATTCTTGAAATGGTTATAGGCTATTCGCACCACGTCAGTCTATTTTAACTTCATGTAGATACAATCTAATGCGGTAGCTTTTAATCAAAAAGTCGTTGATTGAGATGTACTTGATATCATGCTTGCAACCCCCCCCCCCCCCCCCCCGGCTATCATCGAAGTATTTCTAGATTAAAACAATTTATCACAAATTACTAGTCATATTAATTCCCAACGGCTACGACATTTTATTAATTTAGGAAAAGATATCAACATTTTTTCTAAAATTTTCCTTCGTAATAATCCACACAGAATGCTTGAAATGTACCCATTCACCTAAATGAAACACTGAAACCCTTCTAGCAAGGCCCTTAAGCTATTTTTAAAATAAAATTGAATAAAAATCTTGGCAAATCTTTTCAATAAAACTCAAAACTTCTTTTTACGCTGGAATACAGTACGGGCAGTATTTGCTAAAATAATTTCGGCAAACTTTCTTAGTTTGGAGAAGAACTTTATTATCCGTCGATGCATTGTTTGCCGAAATCCACAGAGCAACTTGCAACAACAAAGCAATGCGCTCGTAAAATTGTTACACACTAACAAGGAGATTTGTGCATATGAGCACCGTCTGTAAACGCGTGCATAAATGAAAAACTTTCGAAAGCCTTCTAAGCTATCATGCAAAGCTCTCTCTACGGTCGACCAGAGTCAGAACGCCAACGTTATGAAAAGAACATGGAGAAGAATTCATCTCGAATGAAAACAGGATGCAATTTAACTTGTTTACGGAACTACTTAAAAAGTTTGCGAAAAGTTAAATAGAACACGAGCGACGTACAAAGTCGAATCCATTATAAAATTGATGAATACTGTTTCGGCCGAGTGACGCAAGTTTCCCGACAACGACAATTGGACGAACGAGGAAGTGTTCCCGGTAATCCGGGAAGGATGTTCAAAGATCTGATGTAGTCGTGTAGCACTAGTACAAGTTGATGATAACCTTCGTACGGTTGTAGTGCACTGATTAAAATGGACATTGTCCACACTGCAGAAGCTTTATGAAAGCACAGTGTGGATGACTCCCTAATGGAAATTTTGATTGACCATTCGACGTCCCACTCTACAGGGGATAATAGAGAATTGCACGGAATAGTATGACTAAAACCAATGTTCATGCAAATCGGACTGCATTTGAGGTTAAGTAATTCTCGTAATGAAATCATAGCACAATCTGATTCGGTTCCGATGCGATTTTACAGCCACAGATTGACCGGTAATGATGCTGCTTTTGGGACCGAGTAAAAGGTGGTGAGAGTGAAATCTTATTTACACTATAGTGTGTGATTAGATATTATTCAAACTGAGTTAAAATTCCGAAATTTTAAATTTAAATCGCCCTAATTCTGGAAAGGAAAATAATCAATCGGTTTTCAAAAGGTCAGTTGGTTCACATGCCAACGTCGTGGCGTGTCCATTTGTCCACCAACAATTTTTCTTTGTCTGGTTAAAAGGAATATTCTGGTCCAAAAAATGCCATATCAGTAATGGACGCGCTGTACAGATAAACTTGATGGAATCAGCTCCTCCGAGGTAAATTACATGTCAATCTACTAATTTTTGTTGCGTCACCGTATTGTGATTTGTTGAATTAATATCGGTTCCAAATCAATTGAAGTTCAAAACGAACACTGAAAAACTATGTCCCGCCTTTGGTTTCCGAGAAAGACGCAATAAACTGATCCGACACTTCTCCGTTGAGGAGTTAACATGCAACAGAGGTAGCTTTTCAAATTGGGTATACTATTACGGAAAGATATTTTATTAAGTAACAACGGAGAATCAACATTCGCGTTTAAGAGTTGGCGCATGAAAGTTACATTGCCAACCATTCGACGTTACTTAAGCGAGTGAACATTTAAAAGCTTCAAGCAATTCCCATAGGATGGAAGAATTAATGAATTATTGCATGGTAGTTGACTAAGAGCAAAGCGGAGGAAGTTCCGCTAAACACACTTGTTACGGTCGATGTGTGTACCGTAAAATGGAGACCAGACCTGACTAGCGTATTCAAGAAGTTATCTCACAAAGCAAGTATACAAACGCAATGTTAAGGAGGGATTCGAAAACTCTCGGGAACAACGTTTTATAAAACCCAACATAGAACTACTCTTTGATACCACGTAGTTTATGTGGGAAATAATATTCAATCTGTGGTCACATTTGACATCCAAGTCACAGACAGAGTCCACACGGCGAATCGTGAAATCCGAGAACTCATAATCATAAGGCCGCTTACACATCGAAAAACGAAAACGAACGAATAAACGGTTCCACACCGAAAATTCGTTTATGCTTACATATCAAAAACGAACGAATAAAAGTTGGGTTGGGTTTGTATCAAATGTAAATAAACGGAAATGAGGTTATGTACGACCGAAAAGAATATTCGTTCGTATGTGGAATGTAGTATGGAACGAAAATATAGTTGACAGTTCGGAACGAAAATTTGTTTCTCGTACGAATAAACATAAAAATGTGTTTTAATTGAAATAAAGCTTTAAATATGGATATTTATTTATTGAAACTGTAATTACAATAAATATCCAATATTTTATTACATATATTGCGGCAAATATGTGTTAGTTTAGGACAATATTTGTGTTTTTCAGTTTAGTGGTTTCGTTTTCGTTTTTCGATGTGTAAACGGCCTAAAGGCACTTTCACATCGAACACCGAAAACCGAAAACCGAAAAATTCTACACCGAAAATTCGCTTTTGCTTTCACATCAAAAACCGAAAACTTTTTTTCGGTTATATAGAAGTAACATTTAATTATCATAAAAGTTGTATGATGAGAGCTCATACATAAAACTTATTTTAATTTTACTTCGAAATCCCTATCCATAATATAATAAATAATAAAATAAAATAATAAAATTTTCAATGTAAACACAAAAGTGAGGTTTAGTACGACCGAAAATTTTTTTCGTCCCGAAATGTTCCACATGTGGAAACCGAAAAGAAATTGACAGAAGCAACCGAAATTTCCTTTTTCGGCCGAAAAAAGATAAAAGTTGTGTTTTTCTTAAAAATCTGAAATAAATAATCTATTTTATTAGTAAAATTATTAGCTTATCCTATTTCCCATGATTTTATTAATCATTAGAGCAAAAAACTTGTGTTAAAGTGGAATAAATTGAGTTTTTCCGTTTACATTTTTCGGTTTTCGGTTTTGATGTGAAAGTGCCTTAAGTGTTTGGTGTCTGATTCCTATGGAAAGTCATAACCTCACATTTGTCGATATTGAGTACCAAATTATTGCTTTTGCACTAATCGTGAAATTTGTGAAGGCCACCCTGTATCTGTAAGAGATTTAATCTGAGCGAAAAGTTTAATGTCGTCAGCATAAATCAAGACTTGTCAGTGCCTAACAACAGAGTCAATGACGTTAATAGGTAGAATAAAAGTAACGGGCCCAAAATGACTCCGTTGAGGTACGCCAGACTCAAGAAACTAGAGATGTAGTGGCGAAAATAGATTTGGTATGCTCTCTTAGCTAAATATGACTCCAACCATGTTAGGACTTGGGAAAACCCATACTTTTCCATTAAACAGTATCACGGAGTGGGATAACTTTTCGAAAGCTTTACTAAGGTCAGTATAAATACAATCTGTCTGGTAGCCTGTTACAAACCCGCCAATAGAATTCGCGACAAATACCAATAAATTAGTGATTCTAGACCTACCTGAAATAAACCCATGTTGGTTTGAGGAGAGAAAATTCTTCCAGAAAATTGATAACTGAAAGTAAATGATAGATTCGAATAATTTAGGCATGCAATATAATATTGCAATAGGTCTGTAGTTAGAAACATCATTTTTACTGCCTTTTTTGTAGCAGGTATTATAAAAGAATTTTTCCATAGCTGACGAAAGCTGACGAGCGACTCTTAGAAAATAACTCTCAGGCAGGGGCTTTCAGGGAGAAGCAACATTTGGAAACCCATTAATATGATCAAGTATATACTGATGCGTAATTGTAGGGATAGTGAATGAAACGCTATGGGAGTCTTTCATATGACATGAGTTACTATTACTAGGTTGGAAATTTGACGAGGCAAAGGCATTGTCAAAAAAGGAAGCAAACATATTGCAAATTTCAGATGAATTATCACTAGCAAATTCCTTGTACCTCATGGTATTGGGATAGTCTGTTTTTTTCTTCATATTAATATACTTAAAAATATGCGTGGGTCACTAAATAATTTCGCACGCATGATTTGAACGTAGGTACTCATCATACAATGTAGAGGAAAGTTCTTTGAACGTATTATAGCATGTGAGGAAGTTGTTGTGACTTGCAATGCCTTTGTCCCTCAAATAACTTTTCCACAATTTATTCTTTCTATTTTGAAGACGTTTCAGTTCTCTCTAAGAATGGAAGAGATATTTTAGAGAACCGCTATCGCTCGCGAAGAGTATGAGAGGAAAATTAGTTGAAAAAATGATGTCAGATTTAGAAATGTCTTCGTCAACACTATTGCTAGATAGTAGTGTGTTGAAATCAATAGAGGTTAGTCTACTGGAAAGATCCTGAAAGTTAGCCTTCCTAAAATTGAAGAGATATTATGTTTCGTCACAATTTATAATGTTTTTGGTTACAAAACCATATGTAGTTAGTAAAGGAGAGGAGGTTGATACATGTCAAGAATAGACATTAAAACGGGGCTAGGTTGGATTGATAAGTTACCCACGTCAGTAGAGAAAACCAGGTCCAACTGCCTACCCATGTCATTCTTTACGTTACAGATTTGTCTGAGGCCATGAAATGACATAGTGTCCAAGAATAGTGATGCCCTGTTGACAAGTTATTAAGAGGAAAATGGTCATCGTCATCGTCATCTTCATTTAGTACGAATTATATATTGGGTAAATTCACCAATAATTACTAATTCGTCCCATCATACCGTGAATAAAATTAAGTCGTTATATTTCTTGACTTTGGTTATCAATAATAATTATAGAATCTAGAGGAATATAGCAATAAAGTACATATGTATAAGTCGTGTCTTAAGAGAGACAGCTTAAGAACTATAAGTTCAGTGTCAAGAGTGTTGCAAAACAGGGAACCACGATTTGGCTGCAATTAAACTTATTTTAACATATGAGGAGTACGCAACCGCCACGCGCTTCAGTGTCAATATATGTATCTTTTCTAAAAATTTGGTAAGAATTGTCTAAGATTCCAGCACCGCGAAAGCCATGATGTAGACAAGTTTCAGTGAAAGCAACTATATCAAAGCAAGAAGAACATGTGCTCACACAACGTTTCTGGAGAGAAACAGGTGACTTAAACACTTAAAGGTTTTGGTACTGTTCTCATAGGAGCACAGATGAAGCATCATTCATAGCTGTGGAATCAGATGCAGACGCAAGAGAGCTGAAATCAGAGCGTTAGCTGAGGCCACATCAGTCGGGGCACTCGGACTAATTGTAACAGCGGGCAGGTGCAAGGTAGTGGCAGGCAGAGTAGGTGGCACATCAGCTATTCTATTGGGAGCAGAAGTCTAAAGAGGCTGTATTCTTTAACAATTCAGCATTATTAGTAATAACACTAATATCAATAAGGGAGGTAGACGGCGTGTTACGTATTGTCACAGTATTTGAAGTAAGCACTGCATTGAGTTCACTGCGTAAAGCAGAGCAACTAGGGGACAGGCAGTTGATTATATTGAGGAACGGGCAGCGTCCTTAATTCATCGGTAAAATGTCTGATTAAAATTTTTGCAACAGATACCTCATCAGCAAGTTTTGCAAGAATAGCATTAGATTCAGCTTTGTAAGCTGTATCCAGACCAATGTTCTCGATCGAATGTTAGATATCTTTAATGTATGTTTTTAAATGCAACAGATGATTATTTAGAGATGACGAGATCATCTCATAATGCTTCGAGTGTGTAGCACATTCCAAAAATTTACGAGCAAAGGTATCAAAGACCTTCCACATTTTCGCATCAAAATTTTGAATATTTTGGGAGAAACTGCTCGTAAGCTTATTGCTGATGGAGTCAAATTTGAGCCCTATGCCTTCAAGCTTCCTATCAAGGGCGTCCATGTTGTTAAACTTAGAAGCAACGGAAGTAAGCAACTGCGCCTTAGAAGAAATACCATCAATAACAGGTAGCATGGATGAAACATTCAAAGCCAACTCAGCTTGTGCAGAGTTAATAGAGTTAAAGTAAGCACTCAGATTGTCAGAGTTACTAACCAAGTCCTTTAATTGGTCGTTATTACATTTGATCGCAAGCAATACGTGCGGAAAGAAAATTTCCTTGTATTCAGAAAAATAAAAAGAGAAAGCTTTAATGATCTCCTGAACAGACTTTGCTGATAAGCGTCCGAAATAAGAGATTCCAACACAGGATGGATGAAATGATTTACCGCATAATCCACAACAATCGTTAAGAGTGGAGCCGTTGTCGGAATTGGAGCACAGAAAGCCATTATACATTAAGAAGTTTGTTTGAAAATAATTTAAATTGTGTCCTCGGTTATTGGATAAATTTAAATTTGATTTTGTGTCTCGACTGATGCAGTTGAAGCAATTGGAAGTTTGTTCCGACAAATGTTCTGCTCGGTACCGGATGAACTCGATATAGGATCACGGCTAATGCGGTTGAAGCAATTGGTCAAAAGGATGAGACGTCTAAAGATTACAAAGTGGTTTGTGCACCAGTTGAAGAATTATACCAAATATTCAGTTGAGACAATTTCACAAATGGTATGTGTGTAAAGTGAAGAAATCTGTAAATTTAAGAAGATCATGAACTTGACGTATATGTCAAATGGGGCTGCGGTGGCAAATATTGTGTTATGTTATATTACACACATGTCCGCAGGTGATCCTTTTAGCATGTGTCAGTCATGTTAGCGTACAGAAATATTATTCTCAATCAGCGCCCACAAGCGCCAAAAACTACCAGGAAGTAAGGTAATTTAGGTTCTTCGACGATAATCATCCCCGTTCGAATCTGTCAGAAATTAAATTTTGCAAAAATAAAAATTCAAGTTTACTTGAGTATTTCGATAATTTGAGAGCAAATCCTTTCTAACGGATATTGACGAGGACAGGGTCAAGGACATGAACGGTTTCAAGGTTATTCCTACAAAAAAAATTTCATAATGACGCGGCGTACCGTTTGCGGATAAAAGTGTAGAAAACTGATTCTGAATTTTTAACAAAGTACCGATCAGTGTCATAAAATTCTCTAGCGAAGCAGCGAGTCCTTTTCGAAAATATCACCACATGACTTCTTCTTTTTACGTCTCACATCTATTATATCCTATCCCGCCCCTTTCCGTCAAAGGTTAATTGGGTGGCAAAAATAAATGGCACGGCTATGAAAATTTCAGAAATTTGAATTGACAGTTTTTGTAATGGATTTTGTTCTCAGATATATTTTAATTTGAAGGTTCTACGTCAAATGCATCCTGTCCCGTACCGCTAAGTGACAACAAAATTATGTGAAAAAAAATGATGAGACAATAATCCACGAAAATTTCAAAAATTTGAGCTCAAACGTTTTGTACTGGATTTTGTCAGAAGATGGCTCATATGACGTGGAAGGATTCAAGAATCAAGGACTTACTGGATCCCGAGTAACATGCACAAAGCCGAAATTAATGCAAAATTCAAGGAACGTCTTCTGCCATTTGATCGGGAAAAAGTGGATCGTTTTTGAAAATTTCCTCAGCTATATTTCACTATGAAAGTCCTGCATCAAAAACATCATGTCCCATACTCCTCCGCCTCGTGATAAAAATAAAATCTGTGAAAAAATTAAGAAATTTGAGTTTAAACGTTTTGTAATGGATTTAGAGGGCTCATACGACGCAGAAGGATTCAAGAATCATAAATGTAAAATATTTTCAAAAAAGGCTTACTGGCTCTCGAGTAAAATGCAAAAATGCTATTTTGTCGGGAAAAAGTTGATCCTTGGTGAAATTTCCTCAGATTTATTTAAGTTTGAAGGTCCTGCGTGAAAGGCATTCTATCCCGTACCGTTCCATTACAAAAAAAAAATAAATTTGTGCGAAAAATGGCAAGGCTATATTCCATGAAATTGTGAAAATTTCTTATGGAAGTGCTTCAAACCGATGTTGACATTTGCGAGAAATAATCAATAAACTGATTATACTCGTGTCACGCCGCGTTTACAACTTTTAGCATTTTTCTCGTGAGGAAGTGAGCTATCTTGACATTTTGCGTGCAGATGATTTTCTATCAACTATCTGCGTCGGTTAAGTCATGACATGATTCTAAAAGGATTAAATAAAAATTAATTGAAAAGAACCTCATGTCATATATTATAATTTATTTATTCATTTATTTATTTTTTTTTCTAGGATATTTATAATTACAATTTTACTTAATGCCTTATGCATACAGATTATTTTACAGGAATTTTATGTGTTTTTGTATGCATATATAACGACACCTTTCATCCTATTATTCTTTTTTCTACTAATATTAAATATCTTGATGCATGAGTTACTCTCTTAAATTTAAGTTTACTAATAAAATTGATTTAATACTTCACTCTTGAGCATTTTTCTCAAACACTGGAGAACATGAAAGCGTCTACATTTTTGTCACCGTCTAAGTTTTCACAAAGGTAACTTACTCTATTTAACTTTTAGCAATTACTTTTTACCTACTTATTAGGTGTAACAATAACATTTTTCACTCTCTAATAGAATTCACAGTAAAAGTTAATCTTATAAGCGTTTCTTGGAAGAATTATCTTTAAACGTAAGTAAAATGTAAGTGTGTGTGTGTGTGTAGGTAATAGTTTTTTTCTTCTAGCTTTGATTTATATATTTAAAATAAGTTTACAAAGAAAAATTACATGCTACGCCTTTACTCACAGTTGGAATATAGTTAGAGAAATTTTAAAACAAATATCGCTATCAAGGACGGCCTAATGAAGTCGTTATGTATGGATGTAAATGAAAGGATTTCGTGTACTTAAATGATGAGTGCTATTACGAATGTTGGAAATATATTGTAATATACAAAAGCTACCAAATAGACCCTGCCTTTCTTTATTTACTTCGTAATATATAATGTATGATTTACAATGTTTGTTTCGCTTCTTTTGTTTTGCCTTTTTGAAAGCTGTTCTCATGTCGGTAGAATCTTCTTAGTTTAATTTTCACTCGTAATAAATTCGGGTAAACTTCTTTTTACATTCTGGGTATATAGAGAAATGTGTAATTTAATTTCTATTTTTATTTCTCTACGATTATTTTACACTTAGAATTAAAAACGATTTTTTTTGATTTTAAAACAATCAAATTAAAGCTGTTTCAAAAATTTCAGAAATATTTACGAGTGTCATACACTAAAATATTTTTAAAGGAGTACGCAAGCACAGAGTTTCTCTTCATTAATGGGGCTCATTTTTTTTAGATTTCAATTTTGGTTCTTATTTGCATTAGAAACGAGTTCTTTTGACATTTTTGTATTTAAAATTCAACACGGATACATATGCATGTGTGTGTGTGTTCGCGTATGTAAATATTTGGTGATTCAAATAAAAATAGTTAGTTTAGAATTTTGTTTTGGTGTGTTGAGAAAAAGAAAATGTCAAAAGAATTCTTTTTTCGATTGTGAAACTCTGTGATGAATTCCTTTCATTATTTCTATTTTCTTATTTTTACTTTTAGTGGTGTTCTAATTAGGTGCACGCGCATGGATTGTGATATTTTTCCTCCTTTCGTCTTTTAAATGAAGTAAGTTTTTTTAATTTGATATGTCTATGAATTTCTAGTGCTGTATGTACATTTTTTAATTAATACTCTATAACTAAAAGCCAAATATCACTCACTCACTGACTCACTCGCTCATCACTGCATCTCAAGAACAACAAGGCTTGGGAAATTAATATTTGCATGATAGTTTTTCTTATACCGTAGAGGTGCGTTTAAAAAGATTATTGTAAAAATTCGAGTTCTAAGAAGCAGTCCATTTATCATTTCATTTCTATCTATATGTCTCATATGTTCAATGTTCACTATAATAATAATAAAAAAGAGTTTTGAGAAATTCAGATTCTAAGATGCCAGTGGTGGTTCGTCTTCAGCTCTCTTTTTCACAGGTGATCTTTCCTTTACTTAAAGGTGTATTATGGAACGCTTCTAAAAAATCCACTAAAACCAAACCTAAGACTTAAACCCATTTTAAGTTTTTCTTATCCTGTATCGATCAATTATGTCTTTAACAGTTATGTGGGAGTCTCCTAACAATTTTTCCGATTTTCCTTAACACCGGTATTTTCGTTATGTAAGCGTATAATAAAATTTTTCTTTCCGACTCTCTTGTTTCCTTAGATTTCTGTCGCATTGTAATATTACAATATTTCTAATTTTGTTTAATTTGTTTTAATAAGAGTTTGGAAATGAACTGAGTTGTGAAATAAATCTACCAATTGTTTTTATTTGTTTAAATAAGCCCAGGTCACCAGCAAAGGTAATAGAGATCTTCGTTACTTTGATGAAACGTAGGATAAAATAAAAAATGCTATGGCGGAGGACTAGTTCAGTCAGGGACGTATAACGTACCAGATACTAAAGATACTGTTGAACTCGGGGCAGGGAGAATCGCACGAGAGTTACGTTGTTCCAATTTTAGGTATTGGTCTGAACCGAGTATACCATGTCACACAAAAGATCTATCGAGAATTGAATCAAGCCATAAGGAATAACAAAACTTTAATAGGCGGAATGGTCGTCTTGTTGGCTGGTGAGTTCTGCGATACTCAACCGGTAAATAAGATACAAGGACAAATGTTGAAGTCGCGGGAATACCGCATTTTCGCACGATCAGCTCTAAGGGGCAGACATAGGTGATAAAAGTAATAACTGTCCTGTCTGGCTAAATGCACATAGCTTGTGGTATTCTTTAGGGCTATATTCTGGGGCCGCTAGTATTTTTTTTATTATTATTGACCTGCCGAGAGTAATTTATGATATGCAAGAATGCATTAGCAGTCTTGTTGGATTATCTGAGGATTACATCAATTGAGCACATTATGGTCTGAAACGTATTCGTAAATGATTAATCTCATATGGCTTCATATGTTGAAAGAATTAACTATAATATGACAGGAAAGATAAAAATAAACTTCAGTTGGTATGCAACTAAGGTTAAGAAAACCCAGCGGCAAAATTGGTTGCAGAATATCAAGCAAAATCAATTGGACAACACTCTAAGTGATACATAGGCAAGAAAGCTGTTTCGTAGGCACGAATTTCCTCAAGATGACCTTGGAAGATACATACATAGGTTCAAAAAAGTAAAGAAAAAGTGATTCTTTATGGATAATTCTCTGATAAAAAGCTAAAAGAACTTAAATAAATAAAAATTATTACCTTCTCAAAGGCATTCGAAAATTCAAGATTAATATAACACCGTCAAAATTATTTGAGGTAACTACAAAAGACCTTCGAAGTTATGCCCTTGAGCTTGCTGATAGAATAGGACTCCTCAAACATAATTTTAATAGAAAGGAAGGTGTGGCAGATCTTAAGTGGGGCTTAAGAATTTTATCATTTCGAGGTCCAGAGTCAACTTCGGCTCCAGGAGCCATGAATTTTATATTATATGTCAATGGTGAATATTTTTTTTAAACCTCTGTGAGCAAATGGATTGCAGACACATTTTAGGATGTTAACGAATGTCGTGAATTCTGAAAAGGTAATTAAAAATAATTGATCAAGTATCGGTGTCTAAAATTGGGATGAGAGAAAGGACAGCTTATACCTATTGGCAATAGTTTCTACACTTCAAGTTATTTTGTACCATCTTTAATGATTTTCCATAGAAAAAAAATGAAAGCTGAACTAAAGGATGAGAGACCGCCTGGTATGAAAGTAGTGGTGTGCCATGAAAGACATAAACATGTTTGCACTAAGTGAGAATTTTTTCCACACATAGGTATGTAAAAAACCAGCTGTCGAAGATTCGATATTTGTACATAATCATTGTGCTGCACTTATGTACATTAGCACTTAGTAAAAGTAAAATCCACATCTATTCTGAGCAAGTCCCCTTAGAAGTCGTACAATTCAAATTGGTACGGGAACGTAAGCTGAGAACTAATTAGCAATACGTTCAGGGAGAGTAATATTTATTTGATACAAAAAGAAAACAAATGTCGAAAGCTTAAGCTCAATATCAAGGTAACTACCATAAATTAATAAGATGGTGCCAGAATCGTTAGATCTATGGAAGAATCTCTTGAGTATACCCAAATGGAATTATAGTTACGGATAACAAAAAGATCAAATATGTAGACATGAGTGAATGGTAGAAAACCAAGAAAATAAGAGAACTAGGTGAGAAAATAATTATGTAGGGAAAGTTAGGAGGCTAAACGCGCTAATAAGGCTAAAAAATTAAGTATCACTGAAATTGGTATATTAATTTACTTTTGGTCTATTCTCTAACTAAACAACAAAATATCTAACATAGAGAGCTTGTTTTTTTTACATACAGCATATTCTATGGAGAAAGCTTGAAATTTCAAACAGGCAAGCAAGCTTTCACGAAACTCGGAATATTATTTTTATGTTATAGGTAGTTACTCCATTCAAATAAAATTAAAATTAAATCGAAAATATCACAATCATGTATCGTGCAGATTTGATTTACAGTATTTTTCTTAATGGCTAAATGTAATTATTTGTCTTTAATGTTCCGAAAAGGGATAAATATTTACACTATTTACAATGGTTAATTTGATTTTTTGGTCTGTCTCTTTGTTTTTTTTCTTTTCATTTAAATTTACTTTGCTTTTCGTCATACTAAATTTAAGAAGAATTTAATTAATAAAATTTATAAAAATAAAACCATTCTCTCGAGAGCATTTGACTAAATGTACATACCTACATCCTTTGATCTGAATTTTGTACAAAGTTCGAACTTACTATTTTGATTTTTGTTGTTTTTGATTTTCTAGTCCCTAAATCATAAAATGTAGTAAATTTAAAATTATATAACTTACTTGGCACATCATTAAATTAGATTTTTTTTTCCTGCCCAATTGTATAATAAGCTTTCGTTTATATTCAAATCACCCGAGATTCATGATTTTCTTGAAAGCCTTACGGAATTCTGGATTGAAAATTGTATAAATTACTGGATTTACGAAACTATTCATATAGCCAAGCCATGTAGTTAGTATGAAAGCTGTTACTCCTGGCTGACAGTCTTTTTCTAGTTTTGTGCATAGGGCATCCATAATATTGCATGTGAAAAATGGCACCCAACATATTAAGAATACGCCTGTAATGAATAAAAGAAAATTAATGAATATATGATTTTTTGGACATTTATAAAATATGGAGTATACCAATGGGAATTCCTTGGTATCCTGATCCCATTTTTGCTATAGACCCGTCGACCCCTTAAAAACATTCATTCTCCCCTCAAATTTACGTTTGAAAATTTATCGTTTCAAGAATATTTGAGGACCAAACTGAAGAACTAGGATCTTTACTTTACAGCGATATGCAACATGTTATGGTCAAGTGCTTCAAGTATCAAGTCTCTTGACAACAAAATCATACAAATTTCTTGTATTACCCTTAATCCTATAAACATTTTTCACCATGGACATATTTATTTTTTGTTTTGTTTTTATGAGAGTCACACTTTATTTTTATCCTTTAAAACAAAACAAAAAAGAATTACCTCAATATCTGCTTCCGTTAAACCGTTATTAATATTTTTATGTTAAGTGAAGAGTGAAAAAGAGTAATTGCCATAGAAGAAATCTTCATCTTGTAAGAGGGAGGCCACGTAGAACACTTATTGTGCGATTGAACACGTGTTTTACTGATAATGGAGTGAAAAGGTGGTCAATTAACGTGCCTATTAACTTGAAACGTTGTAAAAACAAATATATAATCAGCACGTAGGTATTTGATCAACAGTCAAAGTTCACAATTCGATGAAAATAAAAGTGCAGTACATGTATGCCTGTGGACACAGCAGATCTACAAATTGATGATGCATTAAATTGTCCTGTTGAATTTGTAAATACCGTCAAGCCTCCACCAAACTGACCTCCACCAAACTACTCTCCCCAGTAAAGGTGGATTGAAACGTGGTTGGAAGCCAAACTAGGTCCCTGGAACGTAGTTCACAACGAGGCCCATTGTTCACCCTCCATATTTATGAGAAATTTCTCATAAGTTCCAACCCGACGCTCTAACAAAATTCAACTGGCACACAACCCTCCTTACCGGCTTCATACAGTTCCTCCAGGAGGTGTGAGCTAAGGAATCTGTCAAGTTTTTCTAAGAGAGCCGGACAATAACATAGAAAATGAGCCACCGTTTCTAACTCCTCTCCGCATCCTCTATATACCGGATCTTCAACAAACCCTATTTTATGTAGGTGCCCCCAATAAAAGAGTGCCTAGTGAGAATGGATACTGGAGTTCTCAAGGTTGGCTTGTTTAGCCCCAATAGCTTTTTCGTCTCATTTGGGTTGGGTCTACCCAACAGCTCTTTTGTAGTTCTATCTGAAGGGTTATCCAACTAAAGCGGATTGTGTTGGCAGTCGGCCCAATTGTAGATTAGGAGCCCTCCGAGGTTCCATCAAGCCGAGCAAGTTTGTCGGCCTTTTCATTCCCGCTGATGTCACTGTGATCTGTCACCCATAGCAAAGTTTCGAGAAAAGGAGGTCAGGGTAGCTTTACGTTCCAATACAGGTTCAGAGGTTGTAAAAGGTTCTGACAAGGCCTATTGTGTTGTTTGTACCTTTTTAAATATTGCCGTGGTATAGACATTTAATAGATAGTGCTGATCGGATATCGGGCGCTGCATTGAATTTAAGTGCGTTTACCTAATCTTAACCTGTGCATATGTTTGCAGTCTTTTTAACGATTTTTTTTTGTTATAGACTTCTTTTGTGTAATTTGTACTGTGATTCTTTTATTTATAATTTCGTCAAAAAACTCCTTTTATGTATTTATTTACATAAGTGTTCACACCATTGACATAAACCGTCCACTGATCACTTTCTGTGGAATGTATTATAGCGCCATCTATGAGTGAAAGTGTTTCGAATAGAACTTTAATATTAGCAAAGACACTAAGAAACTTGCTATTTTTACAACATTATTAAGGGTACTTTCTCGCAAATATTCATCAACTACATTCAATATTATTTTCCTCTGATTATAATGACAGTTAAGTATTTATATGTAATTTAATCTAATTAATCTGATCTTCTGGTAATAACTGCACTTTGCAACATTTGCTCCACTAAAGTTGATGGCAAGGACGCAGTCTGCGATGGTATTTGCGGCAATGTTTTCAACGCTACATGCTTGAAGCGAAATACTCCATCTTCGTCTTCTGGACACACCACCTGCAGTGAATGCTCTGATATCACGTCCTACGACTCATGAAAAGTTTTTCTGAGGCAATCTCTGGGGACCAGTCTCTTATGCTGGATAAAATTAGCCAGTTTTCAGCCAAGCTGTCAAATTTTCAACAATTTTATGATGATGTTCACACATTGAATTGTAGGATGGAGAACGTTCTCACCTTGACTGACACGTTGAACTCTAATTCGATTGCGATACTGGAAAAAACTCCTTAAATATCATCAAAAATATCTCTGGTGTCGAGCACCTTGGACGATCTTCACTCTGTGGTAGCAACATGTGACGCGCCTTTGACGTCCAGTGCTAACAGCGGGACTGCTTTACCTATCATTAAAGATATCAGGCGCACTATTAAGCAGGTCAAGGGCGATATTGGTTCCTGATCGTCGGCCGTATTGAAAAATTCTACGCTTTTGGGTTCGGTAGTTCATGATATTGGGAAATTGTCTATAAGAGAGTCTCGCAGCTCTGAAACTCTACAGCCTGAGCCCTAACAGTCTTCATCTATTCAGCAAGATTCGCATGCCTTAACTTCTGCCTCCTCTGAGAATATTTCCTCAGCGAAGGTGGGTCGTCGTCAGAGACAAAGGAATCATTGCATCAGCCCAAATCATATTACTACTGCCTCAAGTATTTCTTCAGATCGACATGAAGTTTCTCTGGATACCAATGTGACCTCCATTGGCGGGACTTCATCTTCGGTTGCCGATACCGTGGTATCTCGGTTGCGGATATTGCCTCCACCAATTATCTTCCGACTGTAATTGTAGACGCTGTTTCGCTGCGGCCAGCCAGGTTTCCAAAGTGTGTCTTCGTATCTAGAGTACATCCTGACACTACCGAGGATGAGATAACCAGACATATGTCAGCGCGTGTTGGTACTTCGACCTCTTCGATTGCCTGCAAAAAATTAACTACTCGACATGATCATGAGAAACGCTCATTTTCTGCGTCCTTCAGGGTTTTGGTTCCGGAAAATCTGTTTCAGGCGGTTCTTCCTCCTGAGATTTGGCCCCACAATTCTATTGTGCGTGAATTTATTCCAAGGGGGCGCACTGGATCTTCTACTAAGGCACTTGTTGGCGAAATATCCGTCCACTACGCCAATGTAACTGGTCTTCGCTCCAAAGCGACACGTCTTTTTACAAGCTCGATGAACTCATGTTTTGACGTGGTCTGTTTGACCGAGACGTGGCTATGTGGAAAGATTGCAGATGCAGAGCTTTTTGGTCCCCAGTTCCTGGTGTTTCTCCGTGATCGCCATCGTCTGCCTTTGGATGCTCCTGTTGGAGGTGGAGTGCCTTGTGCCGTTCGTCGCAACCTTCCATGCACATTAATCGATTTTGTTGAGTCCGGCGATCTGGAGTTTATATGTGTAGCTCTCAAGCCCTCACACAAAAACGTATATGTTGCAACAGTTTACATTCCTCCATGCTCATCAGCTGTGATATTTGACTTGCTGGCTGCATGTATTGATAGGCTTACCGAAGTTTTGCTGCCTGCCGATGAATTATTGCTTTTTGGTGACTTTAACTTGCTAGTGTTAACTGGGAACACTCTCTGGACGACGGGGGCTTGCTGCCTTCTTTCTCGGCGGCTCCTCAACATGCATATCTTTTATTGACAACATTATTTCTTCAGGCCTAATGCAGTCTAGCGGCATTATTAATGACTCTGGAAAATCTGTTGACCTGGTATTTTCCTCCGATCCCAATGGCACTCTCGTTAAGCGTTGTTTAACTCCTATGGTTCCTGAAACAAGTCATCATCCGGCACTAGATGTAATTTTATTTTTTGATCCTGTAACTTCATCATTTAATGCTTCTAGTAACTACTGTTATGACTTTAAAAAAGCTGATTTTGATAAAATGACTGAATGGTTATCCGCTTGTGATTGGACCAGTGTGCTGGATAAACGTGACATTGATGAAGCTGTTAACTCGTTTTATGACACATTATTTCTTTGTTTTACTCACTGTGTACCACTTGTTCGTTCGAATCGTGATTCGAATTGTCAACCGTGGTTCAATGGCTCTTTGAAGCATCTTAAAAATTTAAAGAATAAAGCTTGGAGGAGGTTCTGTTCCTCAAGGAGTGATGCTGATTACGTTATTTTTTCTGATTGTAGTGCTCAGTACACTTCGTGTTTGACTGACTCGTACAACGATTATGTATGTAGAATGAGATCGGCTTTGCGTGCTGAACCAAAGCAATTTTGGAGGTTTGTTAACTCTAAGCGGAACTGTGACGGATAGCCTTCATCGTTGCGACTCGGTAACTTAGACAGTGTGGATCCGTTAGAGACTGCCAATCTTTTCGGTGACTTCTTTAAAACTGTATTCTGTGATAACCACTGTGATATTAGTTATAATGATTTTACCCAGTCGACCAAGCTTCCGCTGACTTCTCTTCAACCTAAAGACCTGTACTTTTCAAGCATAGCTGATAGTTTTTCTGGCGGTCCGGATGGCGGTCCTTCCGCACACCTAAAACATTGGCAACGTCCATCGTTCCTGTTTTGTGTTATTTATTTAATTTATCTTTAACTTGTGGTATTTTTCCGAAACAGTGGAAGCTTTCTTTGATTATTCCTTTGCACAAGAAGGGCAATAAGACAGACCTGTCGCCAATTTAAGTTGTATTGGTAAGATATTTGAAGCCCTGGTTTGTAATGTTTTGTACTTCCACTGCAAGCCTTTCCTGTGCTCTTTTCAGCATGGTTTTATGAAGGGGAAATCTACTACGACTAATTTATTGGAGTTTACTAATTTCTGCATTTCTGCTATTGAAAAAGGTAAGCAAGTGGATTGCATTTTCACGGATTTCAGTAAAGCTTTTGACTGAATCAATCATAAAAATTTAATTCACAAGTTGACTGTTCTTGGTTTTCGTACTGTCTTTGTTAATTGGCTTCGTTCTTATTTATCTGATCGTACGCAACGAGTCATATTCCGATCAGCCCTTCCGACGAAATAGATAATACTTCCGGCGTACCTCAAGGTAGCCATCTTGGACCACTCCTTTTTATAATTTACATCGCTGATTTTGGCTAATTCAAGAATTCTTTGCTATGCTGACGATGCCAAAATCTTCCGCATTGTTTCTAATGAAAACGAGTGCGGATTTTTAAACTCGGACTTAGACACCTTTCATAAATGATGTGCTATTAACTGCGTTCCTCTTAATATTAGCAAATGGACTACTATGTCCTTTTCTCGTAAAAGGAGGCCATTGGAGTTTAATTATACTTTATTAACTAGACTTGACAAAACCAAAGATTTGGGTGTCTTCCTTAATACTCGTCTTCCCTTCGAACATCATATTAATTCAATCGTGGCCAGGGCTAATGCTACTCTGGGGTTTATAAAGAGATGGTCAAAAGAGTTTAATGATCCATTCATAACGAAGATCCTCTACTGCACATTCGTTAGACCCATTTTGGAGTATGCCAGTCCTGTCTGGCATCTCTTCTATTCTGTATATATAAATCGCATCGAGGCTGTGCAGCGGAGACTTATCCGATTTGCCCTGAGAGGGCTTCATTGGGGCAGCCCTATTATTCTCCCTCCATATGTTGGTAGACTTCAACTCTTTCCATTAGATTCTCTTCAGAATAGACGTAAAACTTCCAGAGTTGTCTTTGCATTTCAGTGGATACAAGGAGCGATAAACTCCCCTGAGCTCTTAAATACTTTCAATATATCTCTTCCTGTGTGCTCCTTGAGGAACTGTGACTTCTTCGTTGTTCCTCAGCATAGTACAAACTATGGCATGCACGAGCCGGTTTCATCAATGTCTCGTCTCTTTAACCGCCAGTTTGATTGCATTGACTTTCATCTTTCAAAAAGTAAAATAAGACATTAGCTTAATTAAAATTACTTGTTTTTCATTATCATTGTTATGTATACTTTTTATCGTTATTATGGTTATGTATGCTTTTGTTATTTTATTGTTATATTTCACTTGTATACTCAGTAATCAGATCATTGATGAAGTTCTAAATAAATAAATACAGCTGCTTGGCTACCGAGCAGATTGCAGTCTCCTTGCTGACAGTATATGTATTAAGCAGATACCTTTCCGCTTCAAGGATGGCCTTGACTTCCGCCAGGTAAACCGTTACATGGCTTTTAAGGTGAATGGTAATTCCCATGTGAGGCTCCTCACATAATACGCCTGCTCCGGTGTTCTCTTTCCATTTGGATCGATGTTTATATATGATAGGGCTTATCATTGATTGGATCACGGAATGTGATTCCTATTTTGCCCTATATGGAATTTTCGATTTAAAGTTGCTCTTCAGAACAGCTTCGAAGAGGTGATCGCTGTCCTTAGCTATGTGAGATACGATAGACTGCATGTCTTCACAGATGGTTTCATGTGGAACTCTTGTACTTGCGTTAATCTAGCTCTGCTTGGGATCCAGTCTCAGCACAGCGATTCGCGTCCCCTATTGACGTATACAGGGTGTAATTTGACCTATTATACAATATACGCTATCTGCAGACGTTAAAAACCCATTAGCTCTCAACCTATGCAGGTCATACAGAAATTAGCCAATATTTGTTTTTAAATGACATTTTTTCAATCAATAAGAGAGCATATTATCTTTGAGCATAGGTTTGAGAATAGCTTTCAGAATAGGTTTTGAGCTAATAACTCTTAAACGGCTGCAGATAGCACATAGTATATACTCGATCGAATTAAAGCGGAGAGTCTACACTTTATAGCTTTTAAGATCTGGTGGACGGCATTGACGAGGTAATGTAACCTGGAGGTGCTCTCAAAAATTCAGAGGGCAGCATGCATGGGAATAACTGGGTGTCTGCGCACCACGCCTGCGGCAGAACTGGAGGTCATGCTTGACTTAATGCCGCTGAACCTCTATTGCAGAGCTGTAGAGGCAATTAGTGCTGTTAGGCTAAGAGCAGGGGGATGGTGGATGGAGAAAGGTGCTGGGCACTCCAATGTACTCCAGAAGATAGACTATAATTATTGCAGGGAAGAACCAGACTACCAAATACCAATCTTGACTTTTGGTGGGGGTGTCAATACAATGATGCCTACCAGGAGTGACTGAGATGGGAAAGAGTTGGTCGTAGCATCCGATCTTTCTATTTTTACGGATGGTTCCAAGACAAGTGCAGGCACAGCGGCTGGAGTGTATTCCAGAGATCTACAGTGGCACGAGTCTTACAGACTGCCTGACAAATGTAGTGTTTTTCAGGCAGAGCTTGCAACGATATATCATGCGGCAACATTGGTATCTATGTGCAGAGCTCCCTCACGGCACATATGCATATATACTAGTAAAACCAAAATTGGCGCAGTTATGCAAGACTAGCATTGAGGTATTGGCTACAAGGCACAAGGTGACCCTATGCTGGGGTACCTGGCCATCACGATATCTCAAGTAATGAGATGGCTGATGAGTTGGCCAAAAAAGGCTATGAATTGGAAAGCTCCGCGGCGGAAGCTTTTGTGAGGATCCCCGTCGGAGCAATAAAGGAGCAAATTATCAGGAAAAGGACAAGGGAGCTCCTTAATCGCAGCAGAACAAACCTCAGGAACTGGTAGGGTCCTTACGGGTCACTGGGCCATAGGTGATCATGCTAGAAGACTGGGGATGGCGGCGAACGATTTCTGCAGGAGCTGTAAGAACTCGAAGGAAATCGAATGCCTCCAACACGTGCTATGCGAATGCCCCGCTCTGATGAATAAAAGAAGTAGGCTACTGGGTGGCTACTTCTTTTCAAGTCTGGGAGAACTGCAACGCAAGGAACTTAGATGTGGGAAGCAGGATTGATCAGGGGCGGCTTGAAGAGGTTATCCCATGGGGCCAAGTTGCGTCATGGACCCACTAGAGGTCTAAGTGAGGCAGGCTAATTGTATTACGGCACCCCTCTTACCTAACCTAACCTAGCTTAACTATCGTTTTGCAAAAAAAGTAGAGGTCAAATAAAAAAAAAGTAAAAATATACGTATTTTTTTATTAGACCCTCGTAGCTTCTTAGTGGAGAGGGGTACGGGGCTGGTTGAGCAGTGGTTAGAAGGGCCATGAACTTCTGCATGAGGTTTTGACTATGACTGGACGCCCTGTACTTTTAAGTTACAGGGTGTTTTGTCAAAAACTAGCTTTTTCTTAATTACCCTGGAACTCCGCAATGGTTGATATGCCCCCCCCCCGCTTGGCATAAAAATTTTTGTTTTAGGTTAGTACTATGCCTCCCGCTCTATTGACCTGCATGGAATGTATGTTGCGGATGGCCTCAAGGTCTACACAGCTGGTTGACTTGAAAGCGCCACTTACTCTACGGAGGCACGATCTTTGAATCTTCTCCAATATTTTGCAATGATTGGCGAACTCTATGGCCTTCCACCACAGGTATTTTACCTAGTCCTTCAGTTCCAAACATTTGGAGCCGGTAGAGGCCAGGTTTAATCTGAGAATATTCCTTTTCTTAGTAACAAGGCATAGATCTGTTTTCAATGGACTGACACAAGGTCCGAAATCTGTAGCCTAGTCTATAACTAGTCGGATAACGTTCTGCACCAGTCCGCAGAGTTCAAACTCGTACCTACCGGTGACCAAAATCACCAGATCGTCTGCGTAACATACTGCTCTTTACCCCACTCAGATGAATTTTAGCAAGAGATCATCCGTAATGAGCATCCACAACAACGCTGATGAAATACCACCTTGAGGAGTGCCTACCTGGACTCTTCTTACTCTGCTATTGTTCAACATGTGTGCAATCCAGTCTTTTTGGGACCGCTTCACTACGTTTTGTTAGCGTTTCAGTACACTTATGTAGAAGCACATTGTTAGAGGCACCTTCTACATCGATAAAAAACAGCCACCATAGACTGTTTAAAAAAGAAAACCATTTCAATAGAGTGGATACCGTCGTGGAGGGCCGTCCCAACTGTTTTGAGTAAGAAAGAAGGCAAGCATAATGATTTATATACCTTGCCAGTTAAGTAACTTATGTGTCCGGTCTTGTGCATAAACACAACATGGACTTCCTGCCAAAGCTTCGGCGTGTACCCCATTTTGATACAGGCCCTAAAGAGAAGAGCTAGATTTGTGATCAATAAGTCACCCGAGCGTTGCAATAGGTCAGGAAATATGCCGTCTTTGCTCGGGAATTTAAATGATTTAATGTATTCATTTTACCGAATCACGTGACGAAGGCCACGTCTCCATTTCCAGAGACAGTATCATAATACAAACAGTCACGGTTAGCAGAGATTTTCCATGCAGCCTGTCGTGCAAGTGTTCGTAGGACGCACTGGAAGGCCGACCACTTTTTTGCGCCATTTGATCTTCTGACTTTGTTGTACAGCCTTCGCACAATTCTACGCTAACCTTAGTTCACGCGTTAGCCACGGGGGATAGAGTTCCGTCCTTCCCACCTGGCCGGGCGCAAAGTCTCAAAGGACTGGACCAACGCAGTGGTAATTTCTTCGACTCCCTTATCTATGGCCGGTCTCGATGATTTTTGCCAAGAGATACTAGCAAGCTTCGCACTGAACAGGTGGTTAAAAGCTGCCCAGTTGTTTCTGGTAGGATTTCTGTTTATCACCCTATTTTCAACCGTCACATCTAACTCGAAATGCATGTATCAGTGGCCGGAAAGTAAAATATCTGCCGCAGACCTTCAGTTAAGAACATACCATGTTACTGGTTGCGAGACTTAGGACTAAGACCTAAGACACGAAATTCTAGAAGTGACTCACCTCTGGTAGTACAATCGGTACTCCCCCGCCCCTGCTTCCGTTTTTTACTAATTTTCTAATATTCATTTAATCCTAAAAGAAAATCATACAATGTAATCTAGAAGGAAGTTCTGCAAATACCGTCAATTGTCGGAAGTGAATAAAAAACCGTAGTATGTATTAAGTAATCGGTGTTCACTGAAATATCGAGAAAAAGTGTAGCGAAATTTGCTGAGTCAAGCTATAATTCCTGCACTATTTATCCGATTGAAGAATGTTCCCTGCAAAAGTAGCAGGAAATGTCATGATTTTCAGTACCATTTTCCAATATGGCGGCGCCAGCGACGGTCGTTCAAGGATGCAAGCTCGCAATATTAATTAGGATACCGAATTGTACAAGTCTACTAAATCAGAACTTTCTCTGACATTTTGTAAGCCAAAACCTACACTGTAAAAAATAATAGGACTATCCCCCCCCCCCCCCCCCCCAATTAATGGAACGATCACCGAGTTTAGGTATTTGGCACCAGTAAATTTATAAAGTACGTAAAAATCCCGTAATGTTAAGCTCTCTTGGATATAATGAAGAAAACATTCAATAAATTAGGTCTTTTTTATGGTAATATATATTCTTTTATATAATTCACACACTGTTTTTGAAAACAAGTTATATATTGTTCTTCAGTATTTTGTTTGAGCGTGCCCAGCGCACCAACTACTACTTAGTAGTATGGGCCATAAGAAATAAGCTATTCAGCGCATTCTTATGTTTTTTAAAGGGGGTGGAGTTCTATTACCTATGGTGGAGTGTGGTGCTATCACCTATTCCCTACATTTTAGGAAATGTTGCTTAAATTTTACAAATTTTAGGGAATAGTGCCTACACTTAGGGAGGGGGGACAAAAAAATCTAAAATTCCCTACATTTTAGAGATGTTCCCTACATTTTAGGGAACAAAATAATAAACAAATTTGAAAATTCCCTACAATTTAGGGAATATCTACGTTTTCCAAGGTGGAGCTTTCCCTAATCTTATCGACAAATACCTTACCTTTGTGCCAATAATTCTTACCACTCGCTTTAGGGAATTATTTTTTACTGTGTATCCATTGCCTGGCCTATCTATGAAATCAGAAAATCGGATCACAGCTCTGGAGTAGCTATGAAAGGGTCCAGATTTAAATTCCATTCAATTTGTTTGGTCTCTCTAATGAGAAGTGAACTAAAACCAAAAACAATCTTATACACGGCAACTTCTTTGGCAAATTTTGAGAAGTAAAGATTATGCTCAAAAATTTATCAAAAGTTGCCCCAGAAGATGGCAACTATGGCTGGACTCCACACTAAGATAATTTCAAAACAAATATTAATGCGAATTTTATGAAATAAATTCAGATACTTTTCCTTTATAGAATTTGGTTGAGAGATTTTTTTATTCAGTTTCGGGGTATTGATAAATTGTTTTCATTATTATTATACAGGGTGCACCGTACTATATGACTATATCTGGCTAGGAAATTCCTTTAATCGAAATAAGCGGAAAATTATAAAGGTGGTGGTATAGGAGTGTAGGGCCGAAAATGAGATATTATCGAGTACATGTTGATACAGATATATATTAATTTTTTTACGAAATACTCTGTATTTTGATACATTCTACCTACAAATTTGATCTTTTTAAAACGAATAGCTGTTTCCCGTCTTGAATATTCTTACTGCTTTTATATAAAACTTTCTGGATTTTAACACACATTGTATTTTCCCATTTAACTACTATTTATAAAGTAAACAAAAAACACCTCATCGACACCAGTTTTGTAAATAAAGTTTTAGAACCCTGAACCGCTCCAGTTTGTAATGACCAATCGTAATTTTGGTACCCAAAGTTAAACCTTTTTTGGAGTTTTAATTTTTTGCACCATTTATAAAGGATATGCAGGAAAAATAACTTGAAAAATAATTGACTACCCTTAAGAATTTACTTGAAATTTAATGACAAAAAAACAAAACGCAAAAAGAGTTGCACTTGGGTGCATGGTGTAACAGGTTATTTAAGGCTGAAGGTTGTTGAACTGTTAAATTAATATAAAAGATATATTGTAAAAAGTTATAACAAGAGTATTCAAATAAAAGCTACAGAGTAAATAAAAAAAAAGCTCGCTTTAAAGTGTCACGAATTTGAAGAAGGAAGCAGCAAGAAACAATTCTTCATTTTAAGAGGTTCCGTATGCAACGATGTGCAATCGTGGTTTACAAAATATAGAGTATATAAAAAAAATTGAAATATCTTCATCACCCTATAATTTGCATCCGATTTCCTACCGCCAAATGCCAATGCATTTCTCGACTCCATTTAAGGATGCATACGTATTATCTAAAGTAATATCTAAATAAAATTTGGAATAAAATCAAAAATTACGAAAATTAAATATTTAAAAAAGAACAAAAATTTTATGTAAATGTAGAAAAAAATATTTTCTTACCTAAAACTATAGCTAATGTTTTTGTAGCTTTTCGTTCTCTCTTCGCTGTAGACTTCTCTCTCTTCTTCTTAGAAGCTTTATGAACTTTATAGATTGTAAACCTAAAGAATAAAAAACACAATTATGCAATTTGAAGAACTTAATTTAATTTATAAATGAAATAATAATTTTAAAATGTCTAGTAAAAATAATCTATCTCATAAATTTATTAGAGATTTTCTTTTTTTCAATTTAATAGGACCAAGCACCGTGAACGCTGTGAAAGCTTCAGATACTATTAAATTGTACACATTGTAAATTTGTTACCGTAATAAATAATATATAGAAAATCTATAATTTTTACAAGTATGTACTAGGATCAATTCGAATTACAAAAAAGTTAATTTTGAAGTTGAAGTTCGTGTGTTCAATTCTACACATCTAGACTGCTGAATTCTGTGCGGAAAGGTGGACATTTAGCCATTTGAACATTTTCCTCAAAAGGATTTACGTAATCGAAAAATTAGGAAATTTGAAATTGAGTTTCGAAATTTTCACTAAATTACCATTAATACAATTCTTGTATTTGTGTAGGAAACTATTAAGAAACTCTCGAGGGCCTTATCTACATTAAACTTTTCAATCCAGAGATAAGAGAGATCTTATCAGTATGGTTATCTCTGATCGCTTACCTTAAAAATTCAACGATCACAATAGATAGATGGATCGAAAAATTTAATTTGTCTTTCACATGTTTTGGATTTGTCAAATTCATTGAAATTATTCAATGAATTTCAGTATAAACGCCAATAAAAATTATAATCTTTATTTTGATTATTTTAGAGAGGGGCAGGAGGATGAGCTCAATGTATGCTCCACTAGAAATCATTCTTTGAATACGGTATTTTGATATCCGATCGGGTTGAAACTTTATACACACATGCATTATAGTCGCTACTATTTTGCCTTTCTTTTTTTTTTTAGTATGGTGCTTTCATCTAAAAGTTTATGCAATTTTCGGATAATAGAATGTTTATTTTACTATACACAACTTTTTTACTTCATGTAGAACATAGAATACGCTAAGTTCATTAAGTGTATTCTGGAGATATAGTGAAATATTTACTGACAAGATCACGTAGACACTGCATAATTGTGCAGGATCATAAAATAAATGTTGGCGGCAGAGGAGAAGATCTCAACGTAGCCTCAATGGGGGCAACATACAGATACGGATAAGGGAAGCAAAGGCCCTATTCGTAGATGACTCGAAATAGGGAATATATATTCATTCTAAAGCGCGTTAGGTCTGCATGATATTTTAAATATTTTGCGCGTTCCACACTTGATGATACACTGGAGGTAAAATGTGTGGGATGTTTATGTTGTACGTCTCAACATACCTGCACAGTAGATTGAAGTGATGATTATAATGAGAGGCTAGAAGATGCTAAAAATATCTCTGAATCATCTTAGATGACATAAGATATCAAAATTATTCTTATACGAATGACATAAATTCAAAAACCAGTCATATGCAACAAGTGCCGTGGGGGATGGGAGGTTGTCCACATCAATATGGCAGACCCGAAGGAATGATTATTAAGAGGGTGTCACTAGCCTCTACGCAATTGCTTCTGAGAAGGTTTCTTAATCATTATAAGTCCGTGCAATTCGACAAACGTGGATTTTGGAATTCTAAATTATTCGTTGAATCGATCCTCATAACGTTTCTCTGAATAGTATCGGAAGAAATCCGCCGTGCCCGATGTGAACACTCTATTTTACTGCCTCACTGCGCTCCGTGTGACCACGGCTTTAAGAAACTTTTATTTCTGCAGTCGTGATTTGTATAAAACCACTTACAAGCACATAAATTGATCATAGCGAAATGAATGAATAGTGGAAAATCACAGAGGAAAGTCGGGGAAGCTAAATGCTATTTTGAAGTTATCTTCGAAGCATTTAAGGATTCTACTGACATTTTGAAACTGTTTTACAAAAAAATAAAAACCCTACAACGTTACCTGCCTTCAGTGCATCGGAGGGCGATAAGTCAATTTCACCTGATATCTATTGCCAATTATTATCAGTTTTCCAATTAATCTCGAAAAGTTCTCGGTAGATTCAAAAAGACTCTTAAATTTAGCTATACTTCGAAAGCAGCTAGAAGTCTGCCAACCCATTTTTGATAAATTTATTATTACTCTCCTAAAACAAACTTCTGAGCATCAACTGAATAGAACGCCATCTAAAAATAAAAATATAAACATAACCTATATAAAGCGTATTTTCGGCTTAATACATTTTCGACCTTTGATCCCTCTTTTCTTTATTCCAGACGACAACAGTTCGGTATACTTTCAAATCCAATAATTTTCATTTTCGCATAGATAAATTCTAGGAATCATTTCTATAAGAAAAACAAAACCACATTCAAAGGATTATCATCTGGAGAAAAGCATGTGTTTGTTTCTCTAAAACGCAGTTCATTATTCTGTCAATGAAATGTCTTACTTGTGATAATTTATTTCTGTTATCTTATATCGAGCTTCTGCAATGAAATAATGCTACGATGTATGTTTTAACCAAGCCCAACAAGCGGTCCACAATATATTCTACATCTCTTGTTCTTGAATACATCCTGCAAGAGATATATACAGTCCCATAAAAGGAGTTTTATGGTCGATGGAGAATTATTTCAGATATTTTTATTCAAGTTTGCATTGACGAATTTATGAAGGAATTCCTTGGTCATGTTCTTCAGAGGAAGATCCATTCTCATTTCGTTTAAGTGATATATTTCGATGTTCGTATAGGTGTTCCACCGCTTTCAACTAAGTGGATTTTGATGTCGGGGCGGTTTAAAATGTGGACTTTGGGTTAAAAATAAATTAAGTCGTTGAGAGAGAGGATGAATAAATTTTAAAAAGGCACATAAAAATTTCCTCATACCGAGATGTTTTTGAAATGGGAAATTATAAAGGGATACAGCATGTATGTTGATGGGATATACCTAACTAAGTTGAGACTGACATGGGTAGTGCTATGAGACCTCTCATATTTCAATGTTTCGAGAGTTTTGGGATCAAAAGTGCCGACTTCATATATTATTTTTTTTATCTTTTTTTTTACAACCAAAGCATTTCTCAACATTTTGCCACCCATCGCATTTATCTTTAGATTAAAAACTTTTATATTGAAAAAATGTAAAATTTGACTTGAAAATTTATGGTATTCACCTGGATGCTTGTGAATTCTTTTTGTCTTTCCGTGATGTTTTCGATGCTGTCGAGACTGTCGAATCATTTCTAGCTAAAGATAACGCCCCTTGTACTCCATATCGAACAAATGATAGCGGTTTCATGGCAACACTGAAAATTAATTAAAAACAAAAACAAACAAACAAAAATTAGTTACCCCAAATAATTCTTATTACTATGGAGCTGGAATCGCTTAGCGCCAAATTCACGGTAATTCAATTATGGGGGTTAAAACTCTCTACATACCTGAGAGGTTCTCGTTTCGGTGAACCGTCAAGGCCATTCCGTTTACTTAAGCTACTCCGTTTCAGGCTACCACTAGGCATTGGACTGTCCGGGGGGTGTACTGGTTCCTGCAAGGACATCATCAACGTTTGATGGGGCATAACCAGAATCATGATTACCATTTGGATCTGCTATAACTATTTGCGGCTGAGATGTAATCTGTGCAACAACACTGAAATGAGAATTGAAAGTATTTTACAAGATTATCCTTTCATGTACGGCATTGGTACCGCACGTACTTTCCGGTTTCCTCGACTACAGTTGCTAGCATAAATTCAGTCGATTTATCGTTTACGATAACATGACAGTCATCAATGTCTGGTGATATGGCGTTTTCATCTTCTTCCTCATTTGACCCTGAAGCGGTATTTGTTGGCTGATCGTCTGGCATAACTCTCGCTGCACTTTTACTACTACTGTCTAAGGCTGTTTCCGCTAGCCGTCGAGTTTGTGCGATATTTTCTATTACACTACCTGCGGTATTTAGGTCCGATAAGTTGGGCTTCCGGGCGGCTCTTTGTTTTCGCGCTCGACTCCTTAGGGCCTGTAATGTTCATGATTATTTTTATATTATTTTTTTAAGGTTATAAGTTAAAAACAGAAAACAGTCGGAATAAATATAGACTTCATATCCGTGTGAGTCTTATATTTTTCATTTATACTAGGGTAGCCAGCAGGCAATAATATAGATGCCTAAATGGGTGTCCTGAGGGTTGAAAGGGGTGGAGTGGTAAGAGATGCATAATATCTAAGTTATCATCTGACTCCATTGTGCGCTTCGTACCCTAGGATTCACTCCGTTTCTGTCTGTGTGTGTGTGTATGTATGTGCGATCTATATATTTGAGTGCGTGCATACGTTCATATGTGTGGGAAACTGTAGCTCTCTCGTCGACGCGTTCTCAGGTAGTGTTCATATATAGAGACAAACAACGAAATTTTTGTTTGGCAACCCTATACGAAACAGTTCCCTTATTGGTCCTATTTTCGAACTTAAGTTTCCCTTTTTTTTTAAAGGACAGTGTACAAAATTTCAGTTTTCTATGTCGACGCATGAGGCAGTGTGCAAATATATAGTGAAAAACTAAAGTTTTGTGTGACAACACCAAGATACGGTTGCCCGATTTGCTCAACTCTTCGACCCTTATTTGCAATTTTTATGGAAACGCCGTGTAAAAAAAATGCTCTCCTCCTCAATGTCTTCTCAGGCAGCTGCCAAGTATATAGTGAAAACCAAAAGTTTTGTATGGCAACACCAGGACAACATCATGTACCACATCTACGTCGTTGCCTAAATATACAGATAAAAACGAAAATTTTGTACGGCAATTCTAAGAAGGAGTTGCCCGATTGGTCCCATTTTTTAACTTAAATTTCCATTTTTTTTCGAAAAGGCCCGCGTACAAAATCTCAGCTTTCTTCATCGACGCGGGAGGCAGTGTCCAAGTTGCCCGATTTGCTCCACTTGTGGACCTGTATTTTAAAATTTTATGAAAACGGCGTGTACAAAATATAAGCTCTCCACCTCGAACCCTTCTCAGGCAGATTCCAACTATTATATATAGTGAAAACCAAAAATTTGTATGGCAATGCAAAGAAGGGGTAACCCAATTTAGTCCATTTTTGAAATTTTATGTACCAAATATTAGTGCTCTATGTCGACGCGCTTTGAGGCAGTGTCCAAATATATAGTTAAAAACAACATTTTTGCATGGCAACCCTACGAAGGAGTTGCCCGATTGTTCCCATTTTTTACAATATCCTGTGATAAATGCAGTTAATTTCTGGTTCCTCCTTAACATAGTTTCTGTCTTTCCCTAAGCCGTTTCGTTTTGAAATCGCGCACGTTGTTAGTACCTACTCACCTTTTGCGATTATTCAATCTTCAAAGCCATTCTCTTCGTTGAATCTAGCGCTCTAATATGGATTCTGCCGCTGATAATATATCCATAGCTTAACCCATCCTGGCCTGAACATTGGCTGCCTCATTTCATCATCAATATCGGCAGGTACCCAGCAAAGGATAACTTTGTGGTTGGCACCGACTCGCTAGAGCTAACTACAAAAACGCTGGACTAGGTGTGATCGAATGGTGTTCGAATACAGACCTTCCATTGGAGCTTGGCTGTCAATACAAATCCTGATATATTGATCACTAGGTACGTTATACGTTGTTACTATAGAACCTCTTCTTGAAAGATACTTCAATGCCTGGTAGGCTTCTGGTATGATTCTTGTAAGTAAGTGTTTGAGGTATTCTAAGAATACTCGCGCTCCTACTCCTACAGCCAGTTTCGAACCATATTTGACGACACACATATATATCAGAGTCATTTACCACAGGATTATCCTTCCATTTCTCTCTACTAGGAATGCTCTACTTAAGACCCAAAAGCACTTTCTTTAGCATAGATATTTTTGTCACTTTTATGTTATATTTTTTACAAACTGTACTTCATATTACACGCAGAGTTTCATTTTACCCCGTACCGTGTTAGAAATTTTCCTAAATACAAGCTTAATGTTGATACATTTAGAAAACATTTTGATATCTAAATAAAAAATAACTAAAATTATATATATATAAAAAAAAAAACAATTTATTTTATTCATTTCCAGGAAGGAACACCTTGATAAATCAATAACTGATACTAGCAAGCCCAGTCTTCTCTACTACTAAGAAATTAAAATACATATAATGCAAAATACTCCGCAGTATAACTGTACTCACCTTAAAAATATTCCAGTATAAAAAGACCATAATTATACATGGTATATAAAAACTGCTTAAAGACGAATATACTACAAAATCACTATTATAGAATAGGCAGAGATCTGGTACACGATTCGGTGTATTATTTAATCCTAGAACAATTGGTGAGCCGATAGCAGCTGAT
Organism: Dioctria linearis; assembly: GCA_963930735.1. Classification (NCBI taxonomy): domain Eukaryota; kingdom Metazoa; phylum Arthropoda; class Insecta; order Diptera; family Asilidae; genus Dioctria; species Dioctria linearis. The sequence goes on from OZ005742.1 coordinate 226,664,832, forward strand.
ATTGCCCAGACTAGAAGAATCGTCAAGCAGACCCTCCGACTGTTTTTGTGCTTTGCGTATTTTATTGGTTGTGTTACTGCAATATACCTGAAATGAAGTAAAAACAAAAATTATTCCATTAAACTTCATTGCAACTCCATGCATATGCTAATGCTATTGTATATAATTTAACATTAATCAAAAGTTTAAAGACTAAACAACTCCCTATCAGGGGAGGATCATAACTCAACACTAACACCTTATTGTAGTGGCCGGGGGAGGCTGGCCGGAAAGTGATCATAAGTCAAATAACCTGAATATTTTATAAACAAATGATTCTCAACTGAACGCATCCCATTACTGCCACAACACTGCAGTTACAGCGAGTTCCTCTGGGATGTGAGTTATTTATTGCCATATGAGTAATGATGGCGTTCGCATTGTACTAAATACGCTCTGGCATAGTCAGGTTGGGTAGTTTTCTATAATTTATGATATTTAGCCGTGTATTCATGCATACTTAATTGCTTTATAAGGGAGAAGTGATGAGAACACGAGCATATGGCCAGCATATTACCAAAAGATGAAATCTCATTAGCCTCATGCATATTATGTTCCGAACAAAAACAAAAGATTTTCATCATTATTCACGGAAAGTTTCATTTCCCGTTGTGTTTTATGTTATAAGATTCGCAAGAAAAAAAACCGCCGCTATATTGAGGTGAATTGAGATTTAAACAAAGCTTGGATTTGGCATGCAATTTTGTAACTAGTCTACTTAATTCGACTGACGAGAATTCAATAAATAATTTTGGAGAATAAAAGTTGCATAACGGAGTATGTGGAAACATAAGTGGAAAGTAAAGGCAAACTAATTATCAGAGGTAAGAAGACAAAAAAACCAATAGAATTATTGTTTTAAAAAGTGCGTTAAACGGCCGATTCACTTTTACACACGAACCTTTTCACTAATTTTCTTACTCTTTAGTAGGTCTCATCAAAACTTCAGTTCTGAACTTTTAAGCGTATGTTTTTTGTGCCTTTACGATATCAAAATAAAACTAGGGTTGCAAGAACTCAATCTACTAATCACATCACTGATTCCGGTCATATACATATATGTATGTAGGTACATACTATCGTAAGACGATTTTGTACAAATAATTTTTTCATCATAATTTTCTCCATCTATCTTTAGATTCGTATAAATGGCAAAGAATCCCCTAAGATGCCTGTCGAAGGCAAATCTCAGTTATTTTTTTATATAAATGGCTTCAATATAATGAAAGTCAATTACTTAAAGTATGGCAAAGAGGATCTCATAAATATGATGAACGGTGATGAAATAGAAACGATTCCGTTCATTACTGGGATTGATAATATGGCGCAGAAATTTGAAAATTAAATGAAGAGGGAAGTTAGCAAACTGATGCGGGTGAAAAACGGAGCAAATAAGTTTGAACTTAATTCGTTTAAGGGCATACTAGTTTCGTAACTTGCATGTTTTTTAATGCTCTTTTTAGGAGTTTTTTTTTAAGGAAAAATTAAGTTCAATCGGCTTGATTTTGATATATATTATTAATGGTATCTAAGAGTGTACAAAAAAAATCTTTTTTTTTTGTTTTTTTTTTTTATAATTTTGTAGCACTGAAGTGAGCGTCTGAATAAAAAGGTAGATGATTGGCCGTAGTAATTTCGGCGCTTGAGGACATCTTTTACAAAGAACGCAAATAGATTATTGTTCTGTAAGCTTGTCATTCTGGTTGCAACTAGGGATAAACAATTTTATTGAAAAATAACAAAATGGTGGACTTCGAAAAAAAGTGACTTGTTTTTAGTGGAAATCGGGCTGTAAAATGGAAAGTTAGGGACGTAAAAAACAGATCCTAATTCCTGCTAGAGCTATTGATGAGTAGAATAACATATCCAAATTTCAGCGCAATCGATTGAATAGAAAATATTTTATTAACCCGGCCGACCGTAAGAGGACGTTGTTTCGTGAATAATAGGTTTGAAGTTTCCTTTCCAATCCATTTTTACGCTCTTCGAAGGGGGTTTACGCACAACGTAACGAATTTCGATATAACTGAGCTCCAAAATAACAATAGAGGGGTCCAGCCGTTAGCTCAGGGCGCGCTACTATGAGGCGCTCACGTATATGTGCTATAACTTCGTCAATATTTTGAATTCTGGTGTTGTACAAACGGGCAGTATTATTGAAAAAATTATAAAAATGCACCTAATATTTATCAAAATACTGTTAAAAAAATAAAGAATAACTGCATTCAATTTGAGGTGTACAGTCAGAAGGATACGTGGAGAATAATACAATATTATAGCCTCCCGCTGTGCTTACCTGTGAAGGGGAATAGCGAGTACGTGGAGCTTTGGAGCCTTTATTAAATTCTAAAGACAACTTTAGTTTGAACAACGGAGATTTTATATATTTATATAAAATAAAATCGTTAAATTAAAAGGAAGCTCATATATTATTGAATTGGGAACTTTATTTTACTGGAATTGTTTGCTCCAAACTCGAATTTCTTTCCAATTGTGGCTGTTTAGATGCCCTGGTGCCTTTCGAGTAGCATAAACATATTTACATGCCTGCCCGTTAGTCAAGTAGGCCATCATAATATTGTATAACTGACTTTAAAACTTAATATGGCACTTATGGGACTTTTAGGAATTATGGTACGAAAACTTAGGTCGGCGATAATAGTGACAAATGAAGGCAAAAGAAACTAAAAGTAATTTATAAAAAAACCGGCCAAGTGCGAGTCGAACTTGCATCCGAAGGATTCCATACCATCGTGCAAAATTTAGCATATATGTATACTTTTTAGATCGAGTTTATTATGTGGGGACCACCTTTATTTTTTAACTGCATTTTATTTTCATTATTTGGTGTTATAGCAGCTATAGTAATACTTGCAATAGGTTTCTATGCATATACATATTATCTAATTATTCATTTATTAAAATTATCACATGAAAACACAGCACTACAGAAAATATGGCTTGATAATCGTAGTAATATCCCAGAAATCAATTTTTACCTGATTGAAAGAATAGCGATTTTCACGTTAGTACGTTTATTAAAGTATACTTTCGAACATCGAAATAATTTTGCTCTTTAGGGAGTTAAATATACATACATACAGGGTGTCCAACAGGCCGGACTGGGTCTTCATATAGGCCCGCGGGTTTATAATAACAAACAAGCTCCAAAGGGTCTTATAAAATTGCATTTTTATAAAAGACAAACAACGCAAATTATTAGGCTGATTTCCTACTGAATATTCTTTGAATATTGAATTCCATGCTAAATAAGAAGAAAGATAAAAGAAATTTATATAGAAAATATGTATGCACAGAATATGTGTAATTGCATTGTTGTCCTTCTCTGTCGAAACAGTATCCCAGAGACCAACAATTTTACTTTCAGAGCTGTAACAAAAGTAAGGTAAGTGAGGCAGGGCGCTGCCCGTTGAAAAAAAAATTATTGCGGGGAAAAAAAATAATATTAACGACATTTGCCTTTGACAAATATAAATTATTTTTGATTCTCAACTGTTAAATAAATGTTTTGTTCTCAATTTGAATTTACCCGCTTGACAAGGCTAAGGTTGGCTAGTGATCCTTATATGAAAGAAATTTTTGGCAGTGCTACAAAATTTGTGTAAAGATATGTTTATACCAGCAAACGTTAAAGAAGCAAGAGAAAAGAAGCGACTCGAAATTTTTGAATCACAAAATAATAAGTGATCTCAATATTGCCACAAAACAAAAGCTTCGTACACCAATATTTGAATTGATTGATGTTCTTTAATAATAACTGACGAGGAGGTACGAAATGTTGGAACAAGTGTCAGAAGATTGTCGATTTCTTTCTGACGAACTTCTTAGCAAAATGGACGCCGTTTTGAATTTTGGATTTCACGACTATAACCTCCAAAAATCATATCTAATATTTTAAATCGCGTTCCGAGTTTTTCTGACATTGGCAATGACGATAGCTTCATGTGAACGAAGTTTCAGCAAATTAAAGTTAATAAAAAATTACATCTGGTCTACAATGGGTCACGAAATATTGTCGAATGTGGCTGTTTTGCCAGCCAAAAACGATATGACAAGCACTTCGAATTTCGACAATTTAAACTGTTCGTGGCGAAAAAGTTCGAAAAGTCCATCTATAAAATCTTGCAAATAATTCTATCAAACTGATTCCCCTCAATGTTTTGAAATGTACTTTACCAGAAAAAAATTAATATCAACTAATAATTTTATGCGCAATAAATATTATTTACTAATCTTCTCATGATCAATTGTTGCTCAACTTTGTTCAGTCAATTGATAGACCACGTCAGAATAGTTAAAGTTAAATAAGATTATGTTATACGTTTGCTTCAGGCGCCAAAACGAGTTGTTATGGCTCTGCGTGAAGGAACCGAGAAAAGAAGTAAACTCTTAACCCCTTCTTTTACTCTTTGTTTTTGAAATCGTTTTGTAACCGCTTAGAAATTCAATCACTCCTTCACTTGCTTATATGGCTCAATATAGTAACAAAAACAATGCCAATGCTTCACCAAATGTGGAAAAATTCAGACTGTTTCTAATATTTGGGTACTTTCTAACACGGGTTTGTCATTTATGTAAAAGCTGACTGTAAATACCGTGACCAATGTATATACTCTACTTCAAAATTCATATACATGAAATAAAATTACTTTTCTTTTTTAAGATTAGAAAATAAAAACAAAATTTAAAAACTGTTTTATATTTGTTCTTCAATTTCGAATTTCTTTTAAAAGTACACAACCTTTGAAAGCCTGTTGAACCCTCCTGATAAAAAATACATTTTCCGTGCGATTTTCGAATTAAAAATGATATGATTAAAAAATAAAATAATATAAAGCGCTTTACAAGAAAGTGAATGATTTTGAAGCCACGAGACTGCCATATATGATGCTATCTTGGCAACATCCACATGCCTCCACGTCCTGTTTATAAGTTGTGGGACATTTCTGAGTATTTTTAACTCATAACTCCCCTCTGCCCAGATGGCCTCGCTGCCGTGGGCCAATTAGCTGTATTGTCTTATGTAGGCTTTTAGGTTATGCAATAAAGTACTTTTTCAATTTCTATAAACTTTCATAGCTCTCCTCTCCTCCCACCGCAGCCGCAACATTCGTTCAGAGTACGTGGTAAACACGTGTGGTCCCGTTAACATGGAGACCACCAGCCCATCGGTCTAGCGCCCGATCGCCCGTACTGTCAGTCCGGCTCTGGTATCCCAGTAGAACTTTGCTATATGCCTAGGATTACTCAGTAAATGTGGAGCAAACAATTGTATACGATGTGAGACGGTAATTGTAGGATGTGGGTGGTAGGGAAAGTTTTTCTGATTATCGGTACTTTTTGTCCTAACCCCCTGTAACTATTTTCATACACTCTACGAAGATGATCTCATACCTAATGTTATTTAAATTTTACTTGGTTAAATAAACATTTGTTTTAACAACTAAAAGGCGAATTGCATCATTAAATATTTGCTTATTTATTAACTAAAGAAATAATTTTTCATATACAAAAATATCAACATTACATAAAGTTATAAATTTTCGTTGTTTATCGTTGTAAAATTAGGTAGGTAGTTGTTTTTTTTTTTAGAACGTAGGCTTTTGATGTGATTTTAACATAAATTAGCAGTAGAATTAGTCCAGTCATTATTGCGAAAAATGGGATATATATGCAAGTGAACCGAGCAAGCTGATGTTTGGATATTGTGTGTGTGTGGGGGGGGGGGGGCGGCTTAGAAAAGCTTAACTTCAAATTGTCGACCAAGATGTCTTATGAGCTTTCTCCGCCATCTTAAAAAAATGGGTAAATTTGTTTTTTTTGCGATAACTCGGCTTCCGTCATAATACGAAAATTTTGTTGCTTTTTTTACTCTGTACAATTTAGGTGGTATGAATTTTTTACCTAGCATTAATCGCTGTTGAGATATCGGACGAGAAAGTAAAAAATTAAGACACTGTAACTTGTTTTTGGCTGTTTTCCCCTTTCTCGTGATACATATCGAAAAAATGTCCATTATCAAACTTATGTCCTACAAGTGAATACCTGCAATGTCATCCATTGTTTTCTTTTTTTAGACTAAAATTACGACTTTTAGCTCGCCACATTGTGAGGTGGTCAGAAAGTAAAAAAATTAATAGACTGTAAAGTACAATATAAATAAATAAAACAATAACATTATGAATCACACCCATGAAATTAATTAGTAAATAATTGTTTCTGTGTTGTAGAAGATGGAAAAGAATGAGGTCCGTTTTAATATCTGTAGTCTTCTTCGTTTCGACGGTCCTGGTGCACAGTCTTCCTGCTCGGAATACTCAACAACACTTCGAAGAGAACGTCACAATTATATTCGACGATTATCCGAATGACATGAGTAGGTATCGCAGGAAACAAAACTTCGGAAAGAGTACGACGTTTGAGAAAGAACCAATCGCCAGAATTTAGATTTCATGAAACTACAGCTCCTAAAGTTAGCCAGAAGAGAAGTTTCTTGCAAGAGACACAAACAAAGATAACTTTATAGAAATCCTTCGGCGTTATTTTGCAAAACTCGAAATCAAAGTTGAACAGGCTTTTGAAAATGCAGATAATTTTATTGTAACCACGACAATTGAAGAAGTATCGATTGAAATCGTCGGCTAAGGCATCGATCTTTCGATTTTAATCAGTGGACTCGCGAAGGGCAAAACAAATTTATACTTCTAAAAACTCAGAAAAGGAAATACACCCGCAAAACTCTACTCTCCGACTAGTTTTAAGCATGATAAGTCCGTTCTCGACAACATACTTTTCCTTCATGCTTTTAGCAGTTGCGATACCACATCGTTTTTTTTTCAATATTCACAAATCAAAATTCATTAACACTTTTGAAAAGCATCTGGAGCTACGATCATCGGTGGAGTTATTCAAACAAGACAAAATCGATCCAGTGGTTCTGACTTCCACAGAAGAACAATTCCTCAGAGCCCAATATGGTGGCAATAAGCAAGAAAAATCCTCAGGAATGGGATTGGCGACGAACAAATCTTAGACTTAAACCAGATCTCAGCACTGCTTTTAAAGCTCATATCATACAGTACAAGGGAAAATGAGAATTTGCCTGTGGGTGCAGAGAAGCGGGGATTTCTTGTTCCATTATATGGCTCAATTGCAGTGGGCAAACATGCAACAACGTCGCCAAGGTCGACATACTAATCAACGAGGATAAGGAGAATGATTTGACCATTGAAGAATCATCTCATGTGGTTGAAGAATCTCCAAAGATATTAAAACCGGACCTCTAATCATATCCATCTTCCACAATACAAAAACAATTATTTAGTAATAAATTTCATGCGTGTGACTCATAATTTTATTGTTTCATTATACTTTAATAATCTCCTCTACAGTCTGCTAATTTTTTACATTCTGACCACCTCACAATGTGGCGAACTAAAATTCGTATTTTTTGTCTACAAAAATAATTGACATTTTTTCGATATGTATCACGAGAAAGGAGAAAACAGCCAAAAAAAAGTTACAGTGTCTTAATTTTTTACTTTCTCGTCCGATATCTCAATAACGATCAACGCTAGGTAAAAAATTCATACCACCTAAATTGTACAGAGTAAAAAAAGCAACAACAAAGTATAGAATCACAATTTTCGTATCATGACGGAAGCCGAGTCATCGCAAAGAAACCAAATGTACCCATTTTTTCGAGATGGCGGAGAAAGCTCATAGGAAATCTTGGTCGACAATTTCAAGTTAAGCTTTTCTAAGCCCCCCTTCCCCTACACAATATCCAAAAATCAGCTGACTGGACCAAAACGGAAAATGATAAGAACCATAGGAGAATATGTCAGCTAGATATTGTAACTGAAACATTAGCCTTTCTTCACCATCCTTGTCCAGAAAAGCTTTTTAATCCCCTGAGTAAGATCATTTTTTGTAATCTACTGATCAGAAACACCCTGTTCCTTTATATATGCATGCATACGATGTGAAATATATTACGTCTATATGTTTACATAAATTGCAAGTAATGTAGATGTAATAGTAGCAGTTCGGCTTTAATCAAACGGAACTGCTTTAGGGAGAAAACTCATTTGCATTTTACTCTGCGAACAATTCCCCTGTTAAGTGCATTTAATTTTTTGTTTTGTTTGTAACATCTAAACGCGAAATGCAAATTTGGTCTTGTCGCAGTATACAAAATCTCACGAATGAATTTGTTTATTCCACCGAATTTATGTAGTTGAACTACGTAAAAAAATTGCACTGAACTGTTTCAGGCAAAAAGCAAACCCAAATCTATTGCCAAAACGTGATAAATAGCGTACAGAGAAAGTGTATAGGTGGATAAAACAAGCTTTCAAGAAATAAATTTTTAATGTCCACCACTAGAAACTGCGGTACCCACAGGAAGTATGCAAAATACTTCGACCATTGGCAATGAAATGGTCCTTGTTCTAATAAATGACACATTCCACCGTAGAAGCATTGTGGTCGTGCAATTGTCATCCAAAACCACAAGTTTCACCCAATGGGTGCAACTTTAAATTCGCAAATTTTGTTTTATTTTTTATTTTCTCCATACCCGTTATCCTAAATTGTAGTAGCTAGTCCTGGAATGTATCGAATAAAGCATATGACATTGAGAAAGTGGACATACATATGCATGCATACATATGAGCTCCTTCCAACTTATGTATATACATTCGGCACACTATAAAACATTTGGAGGACATCAAATGCGAATCGTAGGAGACCATTTTTCCATGTCAATGTGGACCGCTTTAGTTTTTCTATTCTTCTATGCATCACCTCGTATTTTCCACAGTTTAATTCTCTCTGCGGCGGCGATACATTATAATGCGATGCCGCTTATCTTGGCTGTGATTTATGCGATTTTTAAAGTGCTTTTCTTCATATTTAATCATGCTTTGAAAAGATGAAGTGGATGAGAACCGCACTGCCTGGATATATTTATGTGTGCAATTACAGCCTCACTCTACATACTACATATATCTATAAACAAGTAGAGTGTGGAAGACGAGAAGATTTCCTTTTATTGCCCTAAGATTGAGGTCATGATTGGATCTTACACACGATTTTATGTTGGAGATAAGAAGGATTTGCCAAAAGGAGCCGAGAATGTAATTTAAATTTAAATTGCCATAAGTGCGCCATAATTCCACTCTAACTATGTCTATATTGCATTCTCATCTTTGAGAGATCTCTCCCGTTGGTTTCCTTGGACCGTGATTTGGAGTGTGCAAAATTACAAGTTACGAGAAAATTAGGGGCGAACGTTGCAGTTGAAAGTTTTCAATGAGCTTCTGAGACCCCGGGGGTTATACTGCTCTACGTATGATATGCAGTTAGTTGAAGCCCTTATTAAATTGTGGCCTCTGCGATGTTTGAATTCATTGTGATGGACTAATTTCTATTAATGTCTATAATAGCAGTTGTAGATTAATAATGTGACCGCTTGATTTCGGGATGTTTAAATTTAAAACCGTGTATTAGGACAAAAACAGTATGAACAGTAGACAAGATAAGGTAAAAAAATTAAAAATGTATTCTACATGCCGCTTGGTATTTCTGTCTGATTGAGGCGCAATTGAAGAAAATAAGCAGAGCTTTAGAGAACTTTCTCTAACTAAGTATTACGGTGACCTCATGCTTAATTATTCCTTTATTTTTCGTATAGAGATATGATTTGGACAATAGAAAGAGAGAGATGCCTATTCTGATGAAGGGATTAAACTAAATCAAGTCATCAGAGACATTATTTATTGTCACAAAATAGACTTAGCAATATCATATGGTAGGATATAACGGCACATATTATTCTAGAAACTTTTTTCATACAAACAATATTGACATATAATCGAGTCAGTCAGTAATGACTAAAAAGAACCTTTTCCTACAAAAGGTAGGATAGAAATTATTTTGTGATATATGAATGTTATCAAGGATGTATATATAAATCACGAATGGGAGGGGTTCAGCCTAGTAGGCTCATATGCTCTAGAGACGAAAGAATATCTGGGAATTGATGTAAACTCAATAATCGGAATGTTATGTAAATTTAATATAATTATTTTAATAAGCATATATTTTATGATGACATTCCAATTGAATCAAAAAATTCTATTTATCTATAAATGCTACATTTAGATAATTGAGTTCGCGGTAATTCTGCAGAAATTTAAAAAGTCATGTTAGAAAATATGTTATTTATTTACATTAAAAAAAAAATTAAGGTCTACTTTTTATAAAAAAAGAAAAAATTACAGAAATAAATTTAATATTTTCCTTTTCATTGCAATTTTAACATTTCGATGAACACTTAGCAGAGTTTTTTGATTCACGGGGCCAAAAAAGCAATTTAATAAAAACAAAAAACATATTATTATTTAAGGAAGTTTAGATATAAGTAATTATCTAAAATTCCATAAAAAGCTAACAAATACTTCTTTAAGTTATTTAAATAAAACTATTTAAATAAACTCATGGGAAATATTAGTTACCATATTATAATTAGTTACAGTAAAAGTTGTTGTTTTAACGACAAGAAACAAATGAGACTTAGATTTAATATTCCCATTAAAATGTGAACAAAACTCAAAATACCGTTGCGAGTAAGGTACGATGTATCAAAGTAATATACCATTGATTATAAAGTCTACTGATTTTTTCTAACTCTATTTAGCACACGTTTTTCCTAAAGTTCAAATTAATTCAATTTATGAATTTTAGGCCATAGTATATGATACAATAATCTTTTGCCTGTACCGAACAATATTGCGGAGAAAGACTAATACTAATACTAATATATAATTAAAATAGAAAAATAAACAAAAGAAACATTTGATAGCTAATTCAAAATTAAAGTTAAAAAGAGAACAGAAAAAAGAGATAAAAGGAAAAAGAACAAAATAAAATAAAGTGAATTGCGTTATAAATTGGTAGAAAATTGTAGAAAAAAGAATTGTTGTAGAGTCGAGATCGGAGGAAAAGTTACATATAAAGTATATGCAGTTTATGAACTTAGATTGTGGGGAGGGATATAATGTGTAATAAGCTTCCGAAAGACACCCATCGAGCGCGTTCCTTGCTAATTAGCATGAAGTGAGCTGCACACACGAACTATTCGAACGATGAAGAAGCTCTTCAGAATGGATTGTCTGTGTCCAGGTATCAGAATGTTCACATTTCTAGAAGATTGCATGAATACAAGCTCACTATACAAGTAGGTGCGAGTTTTTTAGTAAATAAGTTTATGGAGGAATATTAAAGTTTTGCGAACCAAATGAACATTCAAGGAGCAGCCAAGTAGAGCGTGCCGATGTGGAGAAACATGGTCACAGCTTTGGAGCCCGAAAACAAATCGTGTATAGTCGTTGAAAACAACGTTGCTCTTTCTTCGAGAGACTGCGTCTAGATGTGGAAAAATCACGCTGCTACTGGTAAAATAAGGCATGAGTAGTATTTTGACAAGCTTCAAGCGTAATGACCTTGAGAGGATACTAGCCGATAAGCAGAGTTTGCGGAGACTAGTATATATACGACGAACGATACTATTGATATGGTAACAGCACGTCATCGAGGCATTGAAATGGACTCCCAGGCTCCCCACCGAATCAGTATATCGAAAGATCTTCGAATCTAAAAAGACTGGAGGAAGATCATTAGTATCCACAATACCTCTAAATGTCGCCATCGATTGGGATTTAACAGGATTAAGTAGGTACCAAATGATTCTCAATGACCCAAGCTGAAACCCTAACTAAACCGGAATTGATGCGGTCTGCACAATCGTTCATGAGGTCTATTGGGCGTGCCAAATATAACTGAACATCATCCGCATACAAGTGACTACTGCAATCCTCAATAACATCAGGGAGGTCATTAATGTAAGTACAGAACAATTCTGAACCGTGTATGAATCCCTGGGGGACACCACATGTTAACGAAAGTGCATTAGATATAGAGCCGCCGACCTTGACTTGTTGGGATCTATCCGACAGGAAATAATAAATTAAGCTAACGGCAGACGAAGAAAAACTAAACTTATCTGACAACTTAGACAGCAAATAAGCATGGCTAGCCTTAGAGAACTCCAGCATGGCCAACAGGCACAATTTATTATCGTCCAAGGCCCTGCGAATATCAGTCGATACTTTTAGGAGAGCAGTTTCACAACTATGAGCGGCGCGAAAACCTGAGTGACAGCTGGTTAAGTGAATATTACTCTGAAGATACTTTTTTCAAGAACTATAGAAAGGAAACATAATAGACTAACCGGCCTGAAGTCATTTAAATCGGCAGGGGAACTTTTCTTAGCTATCGGAATCACAGTAGCTGTTTTTCAGAGAGAGAGAAACTCAGCTGGGGTAAATTTGGGGAGGATTTCATCCGGTCCGATAGCATGCGATTTAATAGAAAGAAAAGCCTTCATAACTTCGTCAGCACCAACACAGTTAAAGCTGAAGCCATCTGACTCTGTTTGAAAACTACCAGGTGTATCATAGACTGATGAAATCTAAAAGTTAGAACACTGCGAAGAAGTGAAATAAGTATTTATTGCAACTGGATTAACATTGAAACCTCCATAATCTTCCCCAAAAAGAGCAGCCTTTTTCAAATTATTCCAGAGTTTTTTGGGTGGGAGGTCCATATTAAGCTTTGAACGGAAGTAATGACGTTTAGCAGCTCGAATCCTAGAGTAAACTTTATTTCGCATAGTTTTATAGCGTCTCTGATTATCATCAGTTCTGAGACATAAGTATTTATGATAAAGGAAATTTCGCTTATTTATCATTATGTTGATTTCGGGAAAGAGCCATGGAGAAAAAATTCATCGCAAAATAAAAATGAGCATTTCTGTAGTAAAGCGTCCACATAAATTTTATCGAGGTCACGATAGGCAGTTCTCCTTGCGATGCAATGCGAAAATTCGTAAGTGATAAAAAGCATATTGTGATCAATTATCGATTAAGGGGTAATCTGTTGATGCAAAAGAACCGATTTACTATCCGAAACGAGGAACAAGTCAAGTAAAGACGGGGTTAGAAGTATTAAAGTATGTGGGTAAACAATGAATAGTGCCCAGAAGTAATGACTGCATCAGGTTCTTGAAAGTCACTTTACATTATTGTTGTTTTACATGAACGGCCCACGGAGGAAGGATATAAAATGATAAAGCCAATTGCTGTGAACCGATACATATACTGAAAATAAAATCGTCCGTAATATCAAAAAACCATGTTTATTAAGATATTTTTCATTAATTCAATGAAACAATAATTGGCTCAATTAAAGTTTAATTCACATTTTTTCACTTGCTATGAACAACTTAATTAATACTATGAAACTGCGATTATTGATTTTATTAGGTGTTAATAATAATAATATTTTCGTTGATTTAATGAACATTAACATTATTTATTAATTCTATTAATTTTTCATTTTCATGGGCATTTGCATCAAACAGTATAATTTTTCATTATTCCACTTATGTGGTTTTCTTTTATTTCTTGAACCTGTGCTTCTGTTATTGAAATCGTTCATTGATTTCAAGAATTTTTACATGCTGCTTTCGTTCGTAAAAGTATTTATTTTGTTGAATAATCAAACATTGCGAGAGTTTCTTTGACTATGTCGAATGTTTGCTATAAAGGACTGATAAAATGGAGCGCGTATTTTTGGAAGCCATCATTTAAGGTTAATGCAATTTGATATCTCTTTTAATATAGTTTTAAACATTTGATTTTTTACCTTTCATTTTTTTAGAACTGTACTAGGGCCATCGAAGGTGGAAGTTAGCATGTCATTCAACATCAATGGCGGAAGGTTTCCATAATATTAACTTCCAAACAGTAACAACTAAACACAAAATAGCAAACCTAATATTATCTTTATTATTAGATTAACATGGACTTGACTTCGTGCACGATTCAAAGAATTAATTTTGGATAGCTGGACGAAATTAAAAATGCATAATTAAATAAAATTCTAAAAATAAGAGTCTAAAATAAGTAAGTAGGTATATGTAAATTCTAAGAAATAAATATTGTGTACATAAATAAAGTCAGTAATTATATTTTTTAATTTGAGTAAAATGTAGGTACCTACTCTAATAAGAGAACAGGTATACAATATAAAGGAAGCAGATGAGGGACAAAATTTGGAAGGATGCAAGAGGGCAAACTAATAAGCGTACATGTATATCACATCAAAAATGAGGTTCATTGATTCAATGTACGTGATACATTGCTGCAATAAACCTCGGCCGTTAAATCTACGTAAGAAATGAATTTCTCATTGAGCCTAATTTGTAATGCACCTCTGTTCGTTATCACAATGAGCACATTCGTCGGTTTTAAAATGATAAAAAAATAAGTAATCCAACGAACTCTTTTATTGGATCTACGTACTTTTTTGGTTATTGTGGGTAAAAATTGGGCTTATCAGATTAACAAAAGTATATGCTACAACTAGAAGGGGGGGGGGGGGGGGGTTCCCCTCACACCCTCCCAATATATTCCGCCATGTATTTTACTTAGTTCCAGGCATCGATGAAAAATCTAAGTTTTCGACCTTGTGTGGGGTCGGCGCGATTCGCCATCTTGGATTAAAGTTACGAAAGATTATTTTTTCCAAAATAATTCCTCAATGGTTGATCCTACGACAAAAATGTCTCATATAAAATTCAAGAGGACTAAGTTCCCTAAATTTTTTGTATGAACACTTTTTTTGAATGAGCACTTTTTTTGTTAGTCTCATATGTAGCAGTGTACAGAAAAATGAACAATGGATAATACTAATAATATTATAATTTATTTATAAATGAGATCATCATGATAACGATATATAGCGAAATCTATTTCAAATTGAATTAATTTTTCTTGTCACGTATAAACGAAGTCCGTCTTATTTCGATGCTGACAAAGGAATTCGAACAGACTGCTTTTACTGTTAAGCAGGCTGAAGAAGATGCTGATGTCTTGATTGTCAATGCATGAATTTCCTTTTGCCCATCATTCGAGGTTGTTTTATCGCTGGCGAAAACGTCGATATTTTAGCTCTTATGACAGCATTGGAATCATCCAAAACCAACATTTACTTTCTCAAACCGGGAAGAAGCAAAACTGCTACAAGAATGTATTCCGCGAATATTTTGAAAGTGAAAGAAGCAGCCAAAAATATGCATTTTTTTAATGCGGCTAGCAACTGTGACACGACATTATTCGGCTTCAATCAAGGAAAAATCGCGCTCACTCCAGTACGAATATCAGAGTTACTGTATGAAAGGTGGGTTGAAGTGCTCTGTTGTACGCGGATTTTACAATGATGAATCAAGGCCCGGATTCTGTAACACGGAGAGTTGGGGAACTTGGGAGATGAGATTTGTCGTTTTCCCCGATTAAAACTCCCTAGATCTCTATTCGCAATTCTCTAACATACGAGGGCAGTTTGATAAGTCAGTGAATTTTTGAATAAAAGATATTATTTTCGGCAAAAAAAGTGTTTTATTTCTCAAAATAGTCTCCTATGAGGTCGATACATTTATTCCAGCAGTTTTTCAATTTTTTTATTCCTTCCAGATAATAACTTTTCTTAAGACCCTCAAAATATGCGTTTGTTTCAGTGCTGACATAGGTCGTAAGACCCAAATCTCTTACCACTACTACACACGTGTGCACCGGTGCATTGTCTTGATGGAATAGCACTTTTTTCTTCGCCAAATGCGGTCGATTTTGTTTCAAATCAATATCCAATCTGTCCAAAATCTCTGAATAATATTTGCTGGTGATCGTTTTACCCTTTTCAAGGTAATCCATGTGAATGACACCGCGTGCATCCGAAAAAACTGTAGCCATAACCTTGTTTGCCGACAGACCCACCTTCTTTGGTGCACGTTCATCCAGTGAAACCCACTGTCTTGATTGTTCTTTGGTCTGTGGTGTGTTGTGATGGATCCATGTTTCGGCCACGGTTACGAAACGACGCAAAAACTCGTTCGGATGGCTGCTGAATATCGCCAAACAGTCTTTTGAAGTAGTCACACGGGTGCCCTTATGATCGAGTGTGAGCAATCGCGGCAACCATCGCGCGGACAGCCTTTTCATGTCCAAATATTCATGCTAAATGTGATGTACCCACTCAGTTTAAATACCTACACCCTCAGCCAGCTCACGCACTTTCATTCTCCAATCGGCCATTCCATGGATATTATCGACTATTTCTGGCGTGACGACATCTTTTGGGCGACCTGAACATTCGGCGACACTTACGCTAGTACGACCACAACGGAACTCTGTAAACCACTTCTATACCATTGAAATTGATAGTGCAGAGTACCCTTAGTATTTATGAAGTCTGTCCTTTGTTTCGGTAATTTTTATGCAAATAATAATGACACCAAATTCACTTTATTCCATTTTCGTTAAAACTAACGAGGTTGTCTGCTTTTAGTGGCTGTCAAACACAATCAAAATGACCCAGTTTGCTCCAAATTTGACAGTGGTCTACTAAACGATGGCAGTTGCCGGGAGAAGTGCTGTATTTAAAGTTATTCCGCGGAAAATTAAAAAAGTCACGGACTTATCAAACTGTCCTAGTACTTGGGAAACGTGAGAACTGTCGCAATATTGAAGGACGGCTACCCCTATATGGGAGGGTCATAGAGCATTTGGGTTTTTTCCTTCATACACACCCCACTTCCATTCTTTACTCACATCGATTAGTACTCTGTTCTGAACATTTTTCTCGTGGAAAGTGAATTTCCACGACTTACCAGCCCTTCATAGTGATGAGTTGAAAATATGTCTATTCTTGTACCAAAAAACGATCATTTTTAGGGTTCCGTACCCAAAGGGTAACAACGGGAACCCTATTACTAAGACTTCGCTGCCCGTCCGTCCGTTATCAGGTTGTATGTCATGAACCGCAATAGGTAGACAGTTGAAATTTTCACAGACTGTGTATTTCTTTGGCGATATAACAACAAATAATGAAAATAAAATAAAATTAAAAATTAAAGGTTGCACCATACAAGAAATGTGAGATTTTCCGGGTTTTTCATTCTCATTATTATCTGTCTGTCACCGGGCTTTATCTCATTAACCGTAACAGGTAGGCAGAGTGTTTCTATTGCCGCTATAACAACAAATAACATTAAAAAAATTTCAAATTTTCTCACATGACGCCTACTGTCATAAATAAAGAGTACATTTTGTTAAATTTTGTACGATGGTACGAAACACTTCGTACTTTTCCGATTTTTTTTCATTTTAAGAAGGATTGATTCACTTCTTCAATATTTATCTCCAAAAGCATTTCTCGAACTCAAAAAATAATAACATATCTCATTAGGGGACAAAATGTAGATGCGATTTGATCCTATATACAAGCTTTAACGTACAAAATCTCTTCTGTACTATACATAGTTTCCCCGCCACTTATGGTAAACGATATGTCTTCGGAGTACCTGTCAGTTTCCATCCAGCTTTATGAGCTTCCAACCATAAGCGACTGGACTAGGCCTAATACATAGTTTTTAAATTGTATGTACTTCCAAGATCTGATGAAACGGAACAAACTACTGAGCATTTTAAATGCTGTAACTCTTTCTGCCGTTTAACATCAATCTGATATTGATAGGATGATAACAATTTTGACAGATGATATTAACTCATGCTTACTAGCTGCTAACCCACAGCTTTCGTCTCCGAAAGGCAAGAAAAACTACCTAAACGCGTACTGGACATTATAGCTAACTAACTTTTCTGAAAAATTGTTACTAAACTTTACCACCTCATTCCATCTCAATACGAAAATGGTGAGAATTAAAATAAAAAGGAAAAAAAAATAAGCTAACTTATAACTATATGGCTTAAAATAATCAAAATACATACAAGAAGAGAAGAATAAGAGAAGGAAAGGGGAAGAAAGACAATGATATAAATTGAACAAATCTAGCTAAAATAGTTGTCAGCATCGGACGCACCTCAGTTTATTCATTCAATTCAAAACAATACTTATACTTGGAAAAATGAATAATAATAAATATAAAAAGCAGTAGGCTAGAATTGATCTAAGAGCAATTCTTATGATAACCTAGATGAATCCTCGTATTTAATTTTGCATGGAAATTCTTGCCTTGAACTCAAATACTTTTCTAGGGTATGACAAAAGACTAAAGTAATCCCGATATTAAAACCTGCAGAACCACTATTTAGTCCATGTATCTGTCCTTCCATTAGCTTAATAAACTACTTAGCAAGAGTACTGGAAAAACTTTTAAGTCATGTTGACAAAATTAAACTATTACCCAACAAGCAGTTTCATTTCAGAACTGGACATAATACAATGTACCCTTTAATTGCTAAGAATTTCAAAACATGTTAAAACTTACTTTAAAAAAGTCTATAGGCTTGTCCTTCTAGATGTACGTGGTGTGTTTGAAGAGGTTTATCAGGAAGCCCTGATACATAAAATTACTATTTTTGCTTTTCTGCACACCTAATATCTTTGTTCCGTGACTTTATCAGTGATTTCAAAGTCTCTCTAGGTTCAGCAAAACAATGCATTGCAGGAGTGTCTCAAGGTTTGGTGTTGGGACCAATTATACACTGCTGATCTCCCAAGTATACCAAATTGTTTTTCATTGTCCGCAAATATGTGACGATACAGCCATATTTACTCACAGTTATGGAAAACTGCAACATGATTTCGACACCCTCTCAAGTTATTTCCATAAATGGAAAATAAAACTTAGACCACGTTTCTCACACGCAGGGTAAACCCCGGATTTTTACCAAGTATAAATCTTCGCCTGAATAATCAAGAAAATCTTTGGTCAGACAATGTCCCTTTATAAAGAGTAGCATGGAAAATAAGCTCATTATATAGAAACTTACAGTTCAAACTGTTATGCTCCACGGGCACCCTGTTATTTCAATTTAGCCACACTCATAAAATTAAATTACAAATCGTTCAAAATCAAAATATAATTCTAAAAATGATTCTAAACGTGCCTTGGCATTTTCAACGTCTGAGCTTCACAAAAGGACTAGCATAGATCAAATAAATATTGGATTAAGTAATATAACTAGTAAATTTTCTGCAAATGGCTCTTTATTAAACAATTCTTTAACCCGAAAACTTGTCGAAAGTTAGTTTGTAAGTGTAGTATAATTAGTATAAGACAGTTTTGGATAAGTATTAATAAGTAAAAGTTTTTTATATAATATTTAAAGAGCTTTTGGTTAATTTTTTCCCAATTAAATACAGTGTATTATTTACACCTCAGCAAAGCCTTTCCTTTCATATTTTAGTACGTGAAGCGATTACTCCGCCATCAGCGTAAATAATTAGGGAATACACAAAGTGTCTAACTTGATTGGATCGATACATCATCGATCGGTCGGTATTACAGTATTAGTGTAAGGCCCCGTACCACTTCATGGAGTGACTAAAAATATTAGAAACTTAGTATAAAAAGTCGTTAAGTGCAAACTGTTACACTATCTGCTTACCCTTCATGTATTGGCTAGACTTTTCACGAAGTGCTAAGATACGTCAAAATACACGTTGAAAAAAGTATTGCATCTTACATATATATACTTTTTTATATATTATTAAAGCAAGCTCAGGCTGGAAGAGGTGCTGATGTATGGCACTCTTGAACCTTCGCAGAATGTAAGCCACAGGAAAGACAAAAACTGGTAGACATTTCCTCATTCGCACAGTTCAGGAAAAAAAATCACCATGGAATATCACAGAAATTAATCTACAAGTACTCAGACTAGATATTTCATATGATAGCACCTAAGGTTTGTGGAAATGATAATGATGTTGACTTTCTGTACAAAATATACGTTAAGGTAAATTCAGCTCTAGAGATATGATCAACGCCAATAATCTTATCCACGAAAATAACTTTTACTTTTTAAGTGTGTATGGTCTTTGGAAAACCATCATTATGAAATCAAATCTTTGAAACGTAAACTGTTGATAATACGGATACTAAGTAGAATCAGTCAGAAGACTTAATAAATTCTTTTCAATCTGCTATTTGCTTGCTTCCTATGTTCCCTAATTCTCGAAAAAAAGTAACTTCCAATTATGTTTTTTTTTTTTCTACGTTAAACAAGGTTGGAGAATTGAATAGCCGCCCCGATATATTTGGCACGTACGCATTGTTCGGTATGCCTGTAACCATAATAATTATCATTCAGGTGAACTCTATTTCGGAAAATCTTATTATTACGTATGCCTATAATCCTTATTGAAACATTATCATTGATCGATTGTATCCTATGTATATACATAGGAGCAAAATCCATCATTTCCATTTTAGGGCACTCATTTGAATCAATACAATTGATCGCAAAAGGTGGACTAGAATTCTCATATTTATCTATCATCTCTGGCGTCTGCGGCAGGCAAAAACTGGCCGTACTGAAGAATATTGGTTCCTGCTTTATAATGCAAACTATTTTAATGCAATATAATTCAACAAGGAAAAGCTTCATGTTGTTGTAATTTTCCATGTACTACATGCAACCTCAAAGGATGTATTACATACAAATTAATTCCATCTTACGAGATGTGATATGCCTGCATTAAATTCGCATTTCGCAAATTACAGAATTACTTGACTGAAATAAAATTACACAAGTTACTTGAAGGCGTAAGCAATAATAGGCAACGCTTTTCGGTTAGATAAAGAAAGGCACCTTTTAGAGAGGGCACAAATCAGATTAGTTATGAAGTAAAGCGCACTACAAATACTCCGGGAAATAATTTAATTTTCTAGTTTATACGAGAGAATTATGTTGGTTTTATACTTTGTGCTCCTACCAAACTTAAGCCGGTAGGCTTTTGTCCTCCGTCTTCAACAAAATTTCAAATTAGAACATTTTTCCATGGTCGACAACACCCGGGAATTGTAGTTTAATATCAGATTATTATGTGTACATAAGCGGAATACATCTCTAAAATAAAGACGACTCCAAGAGGTGCTTCATTGTATGTATGTATTTCCTACGTAAATCAGAATTCACCAGCTCTTGTTTGAATATACACGAAACAAAACAACAACAACAAAAAAAGGAAAAGAAAAAGAAAACAAAAAAGTACGTGGAACTTCTCTACAGAGCAGTGTATTTGTAAAATAATTTCTCTACGGAAAATGTAGTATTTTTGAATTTCTAAGCCTCCAGGTACTATACTGAGCTGAAAGAACATTCTATAATTTTATTTGTTGTATAATATAGTATGTTCTCGTCCTGGCAGTAGTATACCTACCTTTGTACATAGGTAGCCGGCCCGGCGGAGCTCTTTTTCAGCAAAATGTCAATTTTCTCGTTAAGATTAAAAAACAATGTTAGCTGAAGGATCATACCCCTACTCTTTAATTTCTCTTAAGTAAATACGCAAAGAACACAGGAACAGTTGAAGCGTTCAGGATTTATTTTTATTTGTTTACAAAAAAAAAAAATACACAGAAACAAAAACAAAAATCTGGGAACAAGAAGATTTCCCTGCGGACACCAGTTCTAATATTGTCCTCTTCAAATGGAAAGCACCTGATACACATGGCCCATGAAATCCTTGCTTAAGGACATTCTTCAAGAAATTTATAATTTAAAATCAGGAGGATATTGTATGTATGTGTGTAATAAAATTCGTAAGTAACAAGATTTCGAATAAATTTCAGAAAATTTGCAGTTTTCGAAGAACTCAAATTAAGAACGAAATTCATTCAAAGTTATCAAGACACGCTCGTGAAAGACATCAAGAAAAGGGAATAAGATTAAAAGGACTTGTTGGTTTATGATGATGTCGGTTTTTTTGTTTTAATTTTTGGTTTTATCATTCGAATAGCAAAATGTAAACGACTTTTTACATAATTTACGAGTATTTTTCTTTGCATTTTATACAGAAGTGAACCTTCTGATTTGAATTTAGTCTGCACTTATCTCAACAAGTAATATCTGAATAGGGAATGAGATATCGCTGATCGCTGTTTGTCTATTCATCGCAGGAGTAGCCAAATAAGAAAGGAAAAATTTCCATTTTTTTCAATTTTTTTTTTTTAAGGACATTAAATATATACTTCTATTTACAGGGTAATAAGTCTGGAATAATTCTTATCTGTTTTAATTACCGTTGAAAGAAATGAATTTTCACCATGGATGAGACAAATTATTTCAGATTATATCGCAATACATTAAATTGCGTGTACCTATTTCGTGACCTTACATGAAAGTTAGCCATCTGAAGATAATTTATAGTCATTAGGAGTCTCATTTTATAATATATAAAATATAACGGAGCGATATCAGCTGAAGTAATTTGACACTCCGGAACATGAGGTTAGTTATGTTACGTTGAAATTACACATGTATATATTTTAAATACAAAACAAAAAATCGCACACATTTATAATTGAGAGGAAATTATAACAAATTAAACAATGTGTAGGGAAAAGGACTTTAAACTGTAAAATGCAAAATTGTACTTAAAAAATTAAATTGAACTGAAAAATGCATTTCGTAAAATATATTTAAAGTGAAACTCTAAAATGTAAGATAATGAGAACGAAAACAAAAATGAATTCGTTGAAAAATAATTTCGTTCCCAAAACGATTTTGCACGAAAACGAGCTCGTTCAAAATCGAGTTCGTTCGTACAAAACGATTTCGTCATACTAGTTGATTCGACGACGTAAACAAAAATATAATAACGGAACGAAAACGTATTGGGGACTTGTACAAGTCATAAAATCTGCCAGCACAAGAAAAAGCCTTAAGAGTAGTCAGTTCCAAGAGTTCTAGTAAATAACGTTGGCAAAAATGAAAAAAAAATATTGGAATGGAGATATTAGCTCGGAAACTCGTAAAAAATGGTAAAAATTGACGTTTTTTAAATCAAATTCCTGTTAGTAGGCATTCTTATTTCTTTAGATTGTGACAATTTTAGAAGATAAAGCCTAGATCTAGTTTTTTTATTTTAAGTTGTGCTTTTTTTAATTATTTGACTCTAATATTACTTGTTTTTTCTCCCGATATTTTACCGATGAGAAATTGCAATATTTCGTTGAAAGATGTTGAAATACATAGCAAAATAGTATATTTAACAATTATGTGTAAAAAAAAAATTAAGGGAGGTAATTCTCGTCAAAAATCATCAATTGTTTTGAGCTGCAAATATTCATTTTTCGTCTTAAGTTGTCGCATGTTGGGTTTCTGACTTTTACGCTAGATGTCCCTAATGTGGTCTGTGGTCTAGGTCTGGGCTAGTTTTATATGAATTTTCTCATTTTCAGGATACAAACCTACGTATAGTAAATTTTATTGCCTGCAGGCTCGCTGGTATCTTAATTGAAATTTTTGCTTAGTACTGACTCCTCTTAAACAGGCCATACACCATCAGTTTGGCCGTGGTTTTACAGTAAAACCACAGCAAAACTGATGGTGTATGGCGAACCCCACGTTTGGAGGTTCGGATATCTACTAAAACCAGAATTCAGGTCATGCCAGAAATATCTTTCTCAAAACGTGGGCATGACGTGGGCAAGGCCATACACCATCAGTTTTGCCGTGGTTTTACTGAATTGCTCGTTCATAGTCAAAGTTAACTTAATAATAAGCTAAGAAGTAGGCGAGATTTCTGAGTGCTTTACATTTAAATGTACACGGCAAGAAAAGGAAAAAAGAAAGAAAAAAATGATAAAAAAAAATCAAACTCTCTTTAAAATTTTTATGAATAAAGATAAAAAATGTGAAAGCGCAAATTGCATGCAACGAAACAGAATAGAAAATATTTCGTTTTCGTAAATAAATGAGAAGTGGCGGAGTTTTCACGTTTTACTCTCATAAAATATTCCCGCGCTTCTGTGAAAACCGGTTTTCATGAAATAATCACAATGTTTGGTCACATGTTGTTGCTGTAACCTATTATGGCAAAACTTGGTCGCGCTTCTGTGAAAACCGGTTTTCATGAAATAATCACAATGTTTGGTCACATGTTGTTGCTGTAACCTATTATGGCAAAACTTGGTCAAGAAGGATGGTGTGTGGGGCTTTTTTTTGCCCACGTTTTAGGTTCTTATCTCGACTAAAACGTGGTTTTTAAAACCACGGAAAAACTGATGGTGTATGGCCCCCTTTAAGGCTGAATGGCAGAAAATAAAGCTCTCGATCCCGAGTTTCATTAAACTATGTAGTAGCAGCGTGAGCTTTCGTACAAAGATTTCTACTGAGTGCAGAAGCAGTACTCGCTGGGTTTAAGTATATTGACCTAGCAGCAGTACATAATCAATGCTGTATTGACATGGCAAACATTTTGTCTACTTGACTTGCTCTAGGAAACATGTCTGCCATATTCAAGCGTTTGTGTTGTTATTGTTCGGAGTTTAATTGAACTGTTTTTGTAATTTTATTATTACTTTCCGTACAGACTTTGGGTTCTTTATATGACATCCCTTGTCTTCTATGTATGTAATGTATATGCACAATGGTTCAAACAAGTTGGATTAAATTGGAGGCATCGGAGGCATTGGAGTTCACAAATGGGCCGAATAGGGCAACTCCTTCGTAATCACTTAATCCTTATCCAAAATGATGCACATACATATATCCATTTAGAATGTACCCAATCGATAACTTTAATTATTTGCCGAATAGAACTAGAGCGAAAAAAACTGAGTATTTGCATGGATTACAAAACAAACTCCCAATCTCAAACAAATATGCAATAAAAAAGTGAAAAGAGAAAAAAAAATCCAAATAATTTTCCCTCGGCTTATATTCGTCTCTTTTTAACTAAACCATAAACGAAAATTATTAACAAATATTCTCCGTTTTCTCTCAGTGCATTCCTAATCCACTCCAACAACAAAGTTGCATACCCAGCTAACAGCAGACGGGCTGTACTTGTGCTATGACGCGCCGTTAACATACATTATGTGAATACGCGCAGGATAGATACTCATTTTTAGAGGCACATAAGATAAATTTGTTGGCCTTTTTTACTGGAGCCTATCGCCATCTCGGAAATCTTTTGAGAATTAAAATGAATAAGAACCAATTTTTTCATTCACTTTTTATCACGATAGAGGTTTACAAAATGATTTTTATAAAAGAAACTACTTTCGGGATTAATCCAGTTTTTGGCCACTGAATTGAATTACCTCAATCTTCATTAGCGTGTTAAAATACCCGTGTAGCAGCAAATTTTATTCAAGTTACAAGAGTTTCAATCTTAATGTTATGAAAGTAATTATAACATAAAAAATATTAACAAATTTGTAAAAAGACCTCCGCTAACATTTACAAATATGTTTGGAAAACCTATGTACGAAAAATAATAAAAATTGGTGTGTACATGAAAAAGTTATTCGGGGGGAGAGGAAAATAACACGGTTTTTTGAGGTTTTTGATTTTTTTTAAAAACCGCAACATCTTTATCAAAAAAGGGGGAACAAAATGGTTACAAATTTATTCAGCGTTAAACACAATTAAGACGGCAGACGGCACATTTTGTATAGTGTAGTTTAGGAAGACAGGCGTAATGTATGTATTGATGCGTCGAATTTTTGCGCATGCTATGTACCTTTCAGGAAATACTTAGAGAAAGCAGAGGTAATGAATCCATATATTCATTTGTGTTGCTATCGAAAAGAAACAGAAATTTGTGCGGCTGTTAACTCAATGAAGGAAAGAAATGTGCGTAGATGAAAAATATTATGATCTGTGCATTATTTCAGATGTGGATTTTTTTCATTTAAGTACGAGATACGTAAGAGTGAAGACGCGTCTATTTGCTGCAGCTTTCTAAGAAAGCAGGAAAAGTTCTTCCTTTTAACTCTCAGTTAAAACAGAAAGAGCTCTTCCCTCCATCTCCACCACCTAAATTGAATGGTGCTTTTAAACCTTCCGGAAAATTATGCTTAATGGTTCCGCTCACTATTATGAAATGAGTGAATGAATGCTTCCACTGAATTTAAAAGGAATTTAAAAGTATCACCCTTTTCACCATACAAAGAATTTAAAAGTAATGCTTCTTTTCAGCTTCTAAAATATTAATAAGGAACGTTTATTTTCACCTCAAAAAGAACTATAAAGGTAGGCATCCTTTCACGTTACAGGTCATGCATAGGTAAGGTGTGCAAGTCAATATATAACCGCGTTATATACCTTCCCGTCGTAGGACATCAATGCATTAAACGAAATGGATGGGGTATCAGAGCATATTACTTCCATACCTTTTACAGAATGTTTAATGTTTTCGGAATGCATCCAAAATGCTTCCGTTTCCAGCTGGGTGGGGAGGCTTTTGACTTTGTATAAATACAAAAAAAAAACAATAATGTAATCTTTCTTATGTCAACCGACAATTTGGTCGTACCTTCAGAAAATAAAAAAAAAATAAAAAAGCTATCAGGTGCAAGAGATACAATACATTAAATAAAAAAAAGAATCCTGAGAGGACCTCATAATCGAAGAGCCGGCGTTTTATTTAATAACTCTCAAAATAATTTTTTTTAGAGTCCGTGATTGTTGAGGCCTTGCATGCTAATGATCCTCTGAAAAAACAACGGACGCCCATCTGCAGTTCCAGCATCCCGTCTAGGACCACCATATTTATGCCGTTGTCGTATAACCACCTTTCGTTGTTCTATCAATAATAGAGACGGAGATTTGATACCATAGTAGGAAATAAGCTAGGAAACAAAAAAGAACTAGAGCTGTCTTAAATTCAATTCTCTAAAGCTTAATAATATACAAAGAAATAAATACAGAACACAGTGAACTCTGTCCTAAATTGAAATGATCAGCTATAGGTTTGAAAGGTCAAAGAATAATCAAAGTATATGTTAAAGTGTGGTAGCTAAATCAGGACGAAAATAGTTTCTAATGTAAAAAGCAAAATGTAAAATTTTAGCAACATAGCAAGCAGCTCTACATGTAGCTGCTTTAGAATGGAAAGAGATTCAAGACGCGCATTAAATGCACCATAAAACTACCCAAGCATTCGCTAAGGCGAAGGCTGTCCAACGTAATGTAGTTGAATTCATCCATATGGGTGAACCCGAAGAAAAAGAGGGAGAGGAGCTCTCTTCCGGTTTCGAAGTTCGTCCTGAACGCTGAAGTAAAAGAAAAAAGCATTTTTTTTAAGTATTTAAGAATGCAACAACAGCTTTAATCTGAAAAAAAGGAAAAAGAAATTATAAAAAAAGGTGAATAAGGAAGTATCGTTAGATGTAAAAGTGCCTGCGAAAGGAAACCGAATGAAGACAAAGAGGACCTCGCTGAACTGAAACGCTGCAGCAATAACACATTAATTAAGAGAAGAAATGTAAGTTTAGAATAAAGTAGACAGGGTAATTACCCTAGGAAAAAAAGGAAAAAAGAAAAACAAAATATAAATTAAGAATTATATAATTATTTTTTTATCAAAATTTTAAATTTTTTTTATTTTCCTGAACCCGAGGTTATAGACGACCAACGTCGACTGGATACAGACTTATAGGAGAAAACCCTGCAGGCAACAACAGTGTTGTCATTACTCCTGCAGCAATCATCAAGAAGGCATAGGGTCGGCTTGATTCCAACACACGTTCAGGCTGTCATATTGCCGAAGAGGTCACTCGCCTGACAAATTGAACTTGGATCAACTCTCACTCTCACTCAAGCAGATTCGAGATATTCACTCTCCGTTCAGGTCCGGAAGATGAGCATCATTAATCTGGTTGCTGATCGAATATTTGTTCAACCAGTAATTAGACGTCCAGCACACACTGTTGCCTGTGGGTGCAGCGAATAGTCAAGGCCCGAGTACCAGCGCCAACTAAACTTTCAAGACATCGCTGCCAAAGAAGTACTCAAGTCTTTGGAGTTAGTCTTCAAGCCAGCCTAATCCAAACAACCTCTCAATACTTTGCAATTGCTGTAAAACAAGCTCTCAAGACTTTACAATTAGGCTTCAAGCCATCAGTTTCCAAACAATCCCTCAAGACTTTCCAGCCAGCCTTCAAGTTAGCGGTGTCCTTTGCGAAAGACACGCAATTGCCGGAATAGTTCCTGCAACATTGACATTACCCCAAAAAGTAACAGCTGTACTTCAAATAAATATTATGGTAAAGCAAATATTTTTTTTGTAGATCCTTAAATTCGAGTGATTCGAATCTATTAAGCTGATCTAAATTATATTTAAAATTAAAATTTATGCAGTCAAATATGTTTACTTACCGATCTATTGAAATTGCAACTAAATTAAAAATCGATGATGTGGAGCATATCACATCCATTGCTATATAGAAATCACATACAAAATTCGGTAAGGACCATGCGCCGTTTACCTGAAAAATACAGAAAAATAAATTATTTTAACAATATTGAAAAATGAGTGTAATACAGTAAAAGAAAAATGTCTAAATACGGAAATCGTAGCCAGATTCAATTATATCTGGAAGATGTTTTATATAAATGATTAACACTAGGTGACACAAAATTGATTGATGTGGTATTTCGTGTAAAGTAGATGTAATACATAGTGTAATTTTGATCTTTCAGGAGGTTTAGACTAGTTAATTTACAAGTAAAAATTGAATAGTGTGAAACACTCTTGATCAATTTAAACTCTCATAGTGACTCAATCATAGCGCATGCAAAAGTATTCAAACCAGTTGCTGGTATTTGCTTTTATTAATACTACTGATAGTATTCCAATATAATTCAACTAATTTTCCAAGATAACCTAGATTTCTTATACTTATATTGGTACTAATAAAAACCTACATAAAAATGCCCTAATTCACATATTAGCTAGAATAACTATGCTACCCAAAAGTCAAATTGTTTTCATAATACCCTAGGCAGATGGGCCAACTCAATGATCATTTATTCGTAATTAAATTTTTCAAAAATCTAATTACCCGTGGATTGTTAACTAAAATGGAACTTCCGTCCATTTCTATATTAAATTAACAGCACATTTTTAATAATCAAATTACGGAAGAAGGCTAATTAGTTTTACCCGTCTGTCTAGGGTATTAACCCTGAATGTTCTACTTTCCACGGACATACTGAGCTAGAACTTCTAAATACAATATTGAAGATGATCACACAGAAATGGAACAGGTATTTCTGAATAAGATAAAATTTTCAGATGTGTAATAAAAAAACGATCGTTCGTTTAAGAAACAATTTTTATTCTTGAAGATGGATCGAATTTCCACTACGCCAAGGAACTAATATAGTCCTTTCCAACGGATAGTCGAATTATATGCAAGAAATTGCAGAAACTCGCACCATGAGTCATTGTAAAATGTTCCAAAAGAAGCTCACCTGAAAGTTAATTCCGATATAATTTTTTTTCGATTTATTTGTGATTCTAGAGAAAAATATTTCGAACAGCATACTATAAGCAACTATAAGGAATTTATGGGAAACTATCCTTCGAAATTTTGAACGTAGTAATTTGTGACTTCAGGAAATATATTAGCGAATTCTAAAATGATCGTCGAGTAGGTATACCTCGTGTCTGACTCAATTTTCAGTAAATACGAATAACTTTAAATTGGAAGTAGGCCTTAAGCCTTAACAGCACGATAACATCTGTCATTGCTAAAATACTAATATCCAGTTATTTCAACCGGTTTTATCAATTTAAAAATCTCATCCATTTTTTATACGTTTAATTCATTTAATATTCTATCGAATGGCCTCGACAATACTCTAAATAGTCCGCAATCCAAAATTATAAATTCCACAAATTTAATTGTAAATTTACTTTCGAAATTGTTTAAAATAAAATAGTCAAATGATGAAATATTTGCAATCAAAAGAGATTAATATCTTTTAATTTGATTATGTGTCCGAAGCATGTAGGATAGCAATTTCAATTGTAATATCATAAAATATATTTAAAATTAACACGAAATCCAGAGTAGACGGGCAACTAGGATTATTATTAAATATTTTCTCGTTTAAGGGAATTGGAGAATAATTAAAAGTGTTTTAATTTACCCTAAATATTTTTATTTTATGCTTTTTGTGTAAGCAAAACTATTTAACGAAAACTAAATATGTAAATAGAATTGTCATCTATTAGAAGACTGAAGTGGACCAATTGGAATATCACAACTGCCATTTATAACCACTCAGCATACATGCCCTAACTCCCACAGGGACTATAATCATTTTGGTCGACAATTAATTTTCTATTTGCTTCCCTAATAAAAAAATAAGAGCCAGAATGTGAGAGTTACGGAGAGATCTGCATTATTAATGCATAAATTTGTTGTGAGAGGACTATATTTAAGATGAAGCCAGAAAAATTCTGTCGATATGTTTTCCTTTGAGAAAACTTCCGCATAGTATAGGGTAGATGAGGAAAATAAGTAGGGCAAAGTATATTTCCTTAGGGTTTCCTGGATGCCGGATTCTGATATTTAGTCATACTTAAATGTCAAAATGTGGAAAAAATTAAATTATCTTTTCTTTTGTTTCTTTTGTGTTTTAATTTAGCACAGCATGACTGCCAAGTTAGAATGAACTAAAAATTAAAATAGATATGAACTAAATGTAAACAAGATATTTTTTATGAAGAGCTTTTATTAAAAAAAAAAACAAAATGTAATAAAAAGTTAAAAATATTTTTTTTGTATCAAAAATAACATTGTTGTTACACAGAAATAAAATTGTGCATAATCGTCTAAAATTTTTTCTTTTAGACATTTTTCAAATTTTTGAATTCATCCATCAAGAAACTAAAAGGTTTGGGGGCGTTCGCATAACACTATTGCATTTACATAGTTACTCTGACCGCAATATCAATATCTCAATTTGAAGCCGCAAGTCTGTACCCACTATTACTCTGCTGAAAGCGGTATACGGTTAGCTTTCTGTGAATAGATTTGATCCCAAGTACAAGACAGTGTGGTCTACATCTTGCATCTTGTGTATAGTAGATGCCCATGATAGGTCTATTTTTTTTTTATATATTATTATGCCAGCTCAGGGGATACACTATAATGCACAGTACGCTATGGCAGGAAGGAGATTGTGAAAGGATTAAGGGAGAGAGGATCTGCGCGGCATGCAGCACGAGGATTGCGCGCAGGAATCATTCTACAAGGGATCAGACTAGCTATTTCATCGAAACAATGACCATGCATGTAGCGATAGAGGACCGAAAGGCATCCGACATTGCGGTGGTGCACGAGTGACTCTATATAACGAGTTATTGCCACATCACCAATGAGCTTGAAGGTTATCTTTTGGTTAATGTCCAATAAAGCTAAGGTTGTGCGACCAACGCCGGCCCAAATGTGGGAATTGTATCTCATTCTAGGTCTGATGTAGGACTTGTAGGGGAGCTGAAATATTTCTTACACCTTTTCAGAAATCCAAAATATTTGGATGCTTCTTTGGCAGCAGAGAAGATGTGATCTGTCCAGCTTAGCTTGCTGAAAATATTGCTGCCAAGAATGCATAAAGATGGTGCATCGCAAATCAGTACTCCATCAAATGAAACGAAAGTGGAGAAATTATGATCTTGTTTTAAAAATATGAGACAGCTTTGGGTTTTAGACGCATTGAATTCTACGCGATTCGCTTTGCCCCAGGCGAGGATATTGTCAGGATCGTTGTTCAATAATCTAGTCATGCAATCTCGTTTCACACATGCGGCACTCCTCTGGGATCCGTAAGAGTATCAAAGGAGTAAGCGAAATCAAGGGTACTGTCATCGGTAAAGCTATGGAAGGGATCTAAACTTTTTTGTCCTGGATTTCAGGATTTGCGTTAGCATGGTCATTCTGAATTGATCGCTCCAGTTGGCGGTGGAATGTTGTGCGCTATTGGAGCCGATCTCCCATGTTCCGTGGTTGACGTTGCAGGCTGTGAGGATCCAGAACTTCTTTGTGTGGTTTTAAGGCTTCCTCGTTGGAGCATTTTCATCGTTACTCTCGACTATCTACGAATTACTTGCCACTATAGTTGATGACCTCTTTAATTAGCTATGAGTCTGGTAAGCTGGTTGACTGCGTCATCACTGATATATGGAAGGCCTTCGATGAAACTAATCATAGAATAATATTTCACAAGCTCCATATTCTTGGGTTGCCGCCCTCTTTGTTGATATTTGTCTTCTTATCTGTTAGCCAGTTAAAGTTCAAACCCTTACCGCTGGTGGGGAGAATTCTAAATGAAACTACCTGCTTGGTGACTAAATTTGAAGTAAATCTTTATTCAACTTTGTTCTATATTTATATAAATTTTACTTTACAGAGTTATGGGAACCAAGGTTATCTATGCAGAAATTCAACGTTTTCACATGAAATTTAAGTGTACAAAAATGTTATTTTGTGGTAATGAATGTTATCACGTGAAATTCAATTCTTATTCAAGGACGGTGAGAAAAAGTGCAAGTATGAATTTTATTTTATGTGAACATTGAATTTTTGGGTACCGAATTTGATGCAAAAAAAAATTATTTTAGAAATAATTCTTTGCATGATCATCTTGATCAAATCTCTTTAACAGTACTATTTCATGGAGCACTTTCTACTGAGATAGCAAATACCTCAGGTGTGCCTCAAGGTAGTATTGTTGGCCCGTTACTATTTATTCTGTGTATCAATGACGTATCCTTACATTTACGTAAGTCCAGCATACTCTGTTATACGGACGATACCAAAATAGTTTGCGTTGTTAGTTTTGAAGATGATTATGCGTTTTTAAACGATTACTTAGCCACTTTTCATAAATGGTGCTCCAATAATTGTCTTCCACTAAATATTAATAAATGCACAATTATGTTTTAGAAGGAAGTTCATTGTCCAGGCTCTACAAAAACAAAGATTTGCGTGTGATTCTTATTTCCTTTCTTTTGCGGATCATACCGATTAGGTAATTAGTAGGGATTTTGGGTTTTGTTAAGAGATGGTCTAAAGAATTTGACGACCCTTTACTGTACCTGTGTTAGGTCTAAGCTGTAATATGCTAGATCTGTCTGGTCTCCTTACTACAAAGTGCATATTAATCGTATCGAAACTGTTCAACACATATTTCTCCGATTTGCACTCCGTGGCCTTGCTTGGAGTAATCCTTTAATTTTGCCTGTCTATGTGGACCATTTGAATTTGATATCTTTGCAGATGCTGAAAATCAGACGTAATATCTCTAGAATTGTCTTAATAGGTGTATCAACCCCGAATCGCTCACTCAGAAGCCATAACTCCCGCCATCTTCCTTACCATCTTTTGAAAAAAAAAAACAAAAGAATAATGCAAAAACAAAGAAGCAGATAACTTAACTAAGATGAAATTTGAGCTGAATTTTCAATTGCAGTCTAGAAAAATTCAAATTAATACGGTCAAAATGCTCATTAAAGGGATGAGACCTTGCAGTTAAAGGCTCGTTCGCTCCATAGTTAGTTCGATGGTAAGAAATATGCAGGAAGTTATAACTTCTGAGAGAACGACTCGGGGTTGATACACCTATTGAGCTTAGCAGAAGAGAGAAATTTATTATTCTATTTAAAATATCGAAAATTAAGATAATTCTAGAGATATTGCGTTTAGTTTCTGGGCCTGCAAAAACATGAAATTCAAACGGTTCCCATAGGCAGGCAAAATTAAACAAATAAACAATTTTATTTTGCAATTTAGCATGGAATGTTTTTTCTTGTAATGATTCACTGTAGTAATCAACATGATTAATCTTGAATGAATAATAAATATGCAAAACTTGTCCCATTTGCTTGCAGCAATTTTAATGCCACAATTCTATGCTTATATATATATATATATGTATATATAAGTACCAAGGCACATTAACATGCATCAGCTTGCCGTAAAAGTTTCTATACCTCAACTTATCTTGTCTTCTATTTTAAATTCTATTCAATTATTTGTGTTCGTGAAAAAAACTTCTTTGAAGGAGTTTTAACATATTTTCTGATGATCACCTGAACTAAAATTCTGAGAAAAAGCTATACACATACATACACGTTACATGCATAGGTACAATAATATTCATTGAATTAAATTTTTTTTTTTTTTTTAAGTTTTGGATCAAAAATATTTTTTATAATTTTTCAAAGTTGATTTATATATATTTTTTTCAAATAACTCAATTAATTAAATATTTTTTAATAATTCTCTAATTTTTTATAGGGAGGGGGACATGACCCCTACGAATCCTCCTCCTCTGGATTCGAAACTGTGCTCGGCGATAGCTAGACGCAGATTGGCAACCTTTGGTAAACCACAGCTAGTGAGTTGGTGGACAGACCGCTCCACGGATTCTTAAACTTCCGTACGGGGATTTAAAGCAGGTGAATGGGTGAGCACAATAGTCCCTAGCGGCCGCAGCCCTTTATAACCTATCATCTTTCTCTTTAAACCAATCAAACATTCAACAGATAAACTCATTTGAAACATTCAGATTTCTGGGCGGGTTAGAAGTGTCCGGCGACACACATGCAATTGTTGTCATTTGTTGCATTTCTTTTTCTCCGTCTCTTATTTTTAATTTTAGTTTCAATTTTAATTTTAATATTTATATCACACTCCACAACCATTTCTCCTTTAAATTAATTTTACAACTTTTTTTGTCGTAAGTGTATGCAAATTGGTATGGATAGTTTTAATTCACCCGTCTTCTATATACATATGTACAATAGACCCTCATGTAAAACATTGTAAATCTTACAGTGCCATTTATTAATAAAAATATATATAAATGCAATATTTAATTAAAATGTGTTTTCCACACATTTCATCATATTGCATACGTGACTTGGAAAACACTACGACAGTACTTGAGGGGTTATAACATTTCAACTGAATACATTCTTCCAAAGCTATTCCAAAGCGATATTCCTAATCATTGGCATCGCAACGAAAATTGAAAATACTTTTATCTGTAAATACATTCTTGGACCACAAAAGAACTGATAAAAGGATACTCTTAGGAGTAGCTCATAGGTTCAAAGTCATATATATGTATACATATGTAACTGTATTACTGTATACCTTTTGGCACTCCTGTGAGAAGGAAGCAACTTTTCCATTCTCAATGGAAATAATGTCTAGAAAGTATAAAGAAAATTTTTCTCTCTTCCTCCAATGGACAATAAAAAAAAATACGAAAAAAAAACGAAAATGTTGCTGCAGATATTTGTTCGATAACGAAATGGAATTGAATACCCTTTCCTACAGTATGAGAAGCGAACTTTATTATTAAGACG
Source organism: Dioctria linearis (assembly GCA_963930735.1). Taxonomy (NCBI): domain Eukaryota; kingdom Metazoa; phylum Arthropoda; class Insecta; order Diptera; family Asilidae; genus Dioctria; species Dioctria linearis. The sequence goes on from OZ005742.1 coordinate 226,700,160, forward strand.
TTCGCTGATAAAAAGTTTATTTGGATTTGCATTTTGAATTGAATGATGGTGGGGAATAGATATACTGGGTGGTCTAGGGGCTAGAGTACAAGGAAAACGTTTACCTCGGAAAGAAGATTTCCTGTTGTTTGCTCAGTCAATGGGGATAAATTTTTAAGATTTTCATCTCCTAGACAAATTTATTCCTAACACTAGAATTTCTAAGTGATTTCATTTACTCTGCAAATAAGTATGTTCGAAGAATATCTATCTGAGCGAGTAGTAGTAGTAGTATTAGTAGTATGTAGTAGGTTTTCATATGTATGCATGAATGGTTTTTTAGCCCCTATATAGGAAAGATTGAATTTCTTTCGAGTATCAAATGGATACACAATTATGTATAATGGATCCATTGGCATATTTATGTAGCAATATAGTATTGCAGTTAAGTTTTTTTCTATTTGTTTTGTTATTATATGAAGAATTAATTTATAAACGAGTTGGAATCTTTCAAACAAATAAAATTACCATATCTCCATCTCTCGATGTAAGGTTATGGAGTTTAAGAATTAAGTAGCGTACAGTAGATGCATCATTAATTAGAGGAAAACTTATTCGAATTTTCGAATATTCTATAAAATTTCTTCACTTTGGACTGCTTTCATTTGCAAAGTCAAAACATTTCTCGTTAATCTTTTTCTTGTAAGGATTGCCGCAAATACGGACTGTTTGCTAAGTGAATTCAATGCGTTACCATAGAGGCGCATTTTTAATTTAATTTTAGTCGGTGACCAGGTAAGTAGTTATACTCAATCAACTAATCACCTACGTCTTCGAAAAGTATATATAACCTGTGCGTATAACGCGCTAAAAAACACCTCTTCTCAATGGATTAGCAATTTAGGATCCTAATTATTGTAGAAGAAAATCGTGTTCGTCTTGAATTTAATGACAAGATATTAATCTTATTATTAAATGGCAATCGGGCTTCTGTACATCCCAAAATCGTGAAGCTGCGCTATTAAAAGTCACAACAGACATCAGAGTCACCATTGATGATGATAATCTCACTATACCTACTTCGCTTGTTTTTTCCAAGGTTTTTGGCAGTATCAATCAAGGGAGACTTTTAAGCAAGTTAATCACGATATTCACGTTCTTAAACGCTCGAATTAGACTAAGGAAATCTTTCCACAGTGGCCCCATTCCCAGCAGGTAAAGATTGTAGGTTCAGGTTTGAGCTACTTTTATCCAATTCCCGGAGTTTTTCATGATTAATACTGGGACCTCTTCTTTCACGCTATTCATTAATAATCTAATTAATGTTGTTGAGACCGCAAGAGTTCATCTCTATGCAGACGATGTTCAAATATATCTTGGACGTACCATGTATCTACAAAACGATAACACTGAATGGGTCAATCCTCATCTGCTCAGAGTTTCGGAATGGTTTTTAAGAAACCCTACAGGAATCTAATCAAGTGTCTATTGGTAAAAATTGATACGAATGAAATGCTGCGGTCATATTTCGGAGACCACTGGGAAAATTTATGAACACCGATATCAACATGTTTCAAACTTGAATTTAAAGTCTACTTATATCTATATTTAACTACGGCAATATTACAATTTTTCCGAAACTAGATTCCGGTTGCACGAGAAAACTAAATAATGCGTTCATTGATTGCATCACATTTATTATACCCTAGCTGAAATCTAAAGCGTATACTAAGTTTGTCAATCCGTTTTTAACACGTCGAAGTAATGATGGTAGAGCAAAATAGAGTAAACACGCATGCATAAAAGTTATTTTGATTTTTGCATGTCCATCCGTCCTCAAGATAACTCGAGAATGCGTGTACTTAGGGCACTGAAAATTTGCACATGCACATGAAAATGAGACAAATCGGGGAACTCCTTCGTAGAGTTGCCATATAAAAATTTCGTTTTTCATTATATATTTGGACACTTCCTGAGAGCACGTCAACGTAGGGAGCGAAAATTTTGTACACAGCGTTTCCATAAAAATAGTAAATACAATTTGATATTGGGAAAAATTGGGCAATCCCCTTTTTGGTCTTTCCATATAAAAATTTAGGTTTTTTATGTACCTATTCTGTGAAAACGATCACTCCTAGATGTTTTTATAGTACTGAAAAGTTCTTTAGTATATGAGATCCTATAAAATTGGTCATAATCATTTTTTCTGTTCGACGAACCGTTCTAGAAATATATGCGTAAACCCACTTAAAATATTAGATTTCCACAGATGGGCGTGACCATTCGAAATGACATATGAGTATTCCTCTCGGGCAGTGTTTCTCATCCCTTTTTTATTGACGTCCCACTAAAATATTTGGAATTCTTTGCGGCACACCTGAAAATAAAAAGTATAAAAAAACAAAACAAATTAAATCAAAACGAAGTTCTAAAGTCGCCAGACAACTTCGATTTTCATCGTCAACTTTTAAAGTCTCCCCTTTTTGGACTTGATTGCTGAAAATCCAAATCACAAAACTATGAAGACAAAAGCAGAAGAATTTTAATGGCTTTCAAACTGATTCGAGGGTACAAATGTCTGACTGAAAGCCAAAACTCATTCAAATTTTTCTCGTAGAATGTTGAATAATCACCTTTATTATGATTGTCACCTCACCTCGACACGACTGTGTAAAATTCATAGAACACCTAACAAGCGAAATAAAAATAGACAACAGCATAAACGAAAGCACACGAGAAAAGTGTGGTGAGCTCTCCACGTTTATCATTCGACAATTCTCACATTATGCTTACAATTATCTCAGTTAAAAAGTTTCGTAGTACGATAATTTTCGTACGATGTTCGAGGCAAAATGTATTGTCGTACGCGAAAGTACGAGATATTCGGAATTTCGGCGTCAAATATTTTCCATAAACAATTTTCACATTGTGGCAATACTAGGAAGAAAGATCAGTTAAATATAATTTAAGAAAAATACGTAGAACGATCGTGGTCGCATCAGTGAGGTGGTCAGCGAGTAGGTAACTTGGTCAGCTCAATATGCAAAACACAATTAAAGGACTACTGCTTTGGGTTTTCAAACCTACCACCCAAACGATAAGTCGCATCACATAGGCTCTGCTAATCCACTCAATAAGCCTCCTACTGCAGTGCGACATGATGATGAAAGCAATATTTTGAACAAAATCTTGAGTCGGGCTCAGATCTAGATTCTGTTTTACAATATCTAAATATCTTTTATTTTAGGAACAGTGACCCTTAGACAAGACCATAATAAATTTGAATACAAAAAATAGTATTAAAAATTCTTTCAAATATAACTTTTTGAAAGATATCGATAATTTTTTGTTAGAAAAAAGTAACAGAAAATGTTACTAAATTGCTTTGTTTTAATCTATAGCCTACCCTTCTTATTAACTTCGCAGTTAATTAGTGTACGAAAATTTTACATGTCGTACAGGAAAATCTCACGCAGCACACAGGTTGAGACACCTGATCTAGGGCATCATAAGAATTGGTCCTAGATCAATTCTGGCTTTTTACTTGTTTATGGGCTAAGAAGATTTGATCACATTTCTACAAATAGAGCACTCCTGCTTGAAGGTATGTTGGAATTTTATATTCAACGCAGATTTATATTCTTATTCAAATTACTGCAATCATGTATGCTGCAATACCTGATTGACTTTATCTATTTTTCAATTTGCCAAAAGCACGTGTCACTTACTACGTTCCGTCCTAAGCCACATTCACATCAAGTACAGGAACCGAAAAACTCAATTTATTCCACTTTAAAACAAGATTGTTGGTCCAATGATTAATAAAATCCAGGAAAATGGGATAAACTAAGAATTTTACTAAGAAAATATTTATATTTATTACAGATTTTTAAGAAAAACACAACTTTTACGTGCTACTGGTCGAATTTTTCCACCCAAAAAGTTCTTCGGCCGATAAAACATAAAAGTAGTGTTTTTCTTAAAATCTGAAATAAATATAAATGTTTTCTCAGTAAAATTTTTAGTTTATCCTATTTCCCTGGATTTTTATTTTTTCGGTATACATTTTTTTCGGTTCTTGTGTTTGATGTGAAAGTGCCTTTTACATAACTATGCATGCTCAGGTAAAGGTGTGGGTTTCGAGAAAATCTCAATTTTTATAGGGCGCCACGTAGTTTTTCCACTCGAGCGGTTGAACTGAGAAACCTATTAAATAATACACAAGGCTACATTGCATTAATTGATGTTTTATATTTCGTTATAAAACACAATATTTATTTAAAACATTTAAAAAACAATATTTCGGATATAATTCAACAATTCTTTCTTTATTTAATTTTACTGTTTACTCTCACAATTTACAAATCAACTCTTTATAGTTATCGCTAGTACTGTACTTCTAATTATCGCAATCGAAATAGTTTACTTCGTTCACTTCACTGGCTGAAATCAGACAGGCCTCCTGATGTGAGAAGCGCCATATTCATACTCAACGAATTATCCTAGAACCTTCCTGAATATCCCGTTTTTTCGAACCCAAGGTTTACCAAGATGTCACTAGGCTAAAGTGGCTTCCATTCCAACAGATGTCACTTGTGTCGCTTTATTACTCGTAACAGTATTTAATAACTGGGAGAAAAAAAGTATTTAGCTTGGATTTTTTTTCATTGATTAGGGATAATCCTCCTCTTGGCCTCTAACCAGCCTTCTTTGTTTCAGCACTATTCTCTTTGTTGACGAGTCAAGAAATCACCTACATATTAGTAGAAAATGGTGGTCCAAATTCCCTTTTTTTTCAATGCCTCACTTTTTATTTAAATTTATACATTCTTTTTCTCTCCTTTCAGATCTATTTATTTTTTATAGGAAAGTAATACTAAACTTTTATTTTATTTTATTTTTCTGATTCACTTTACTGGCCATACATCCAGTCATCCGCACGTACAAAAAAGAAGAAAAACATATGGGCTGAATGGCCGTTCTTCTTCAGTCTTCTATCGCTGCGGATGTCGAATTTCTAGCTCGAAATCTTCGGAAACCGCTGTACCTAAGCTGGCCTCCTGGCCTTATAGAGGACTATTTTAGTAGAATAAACGATGACCTATCTGAAATTTGCAGATGGTCTAGAGACAATCAGGTCCCCAATGCTAGTAAATCACGTTGCATTCCTTTTTATATCTCGGACCTGCATAGTGATTATCTTCCTCCAATTATGCTGAATAATGTGAGGCACCTTTTGTTAATAGTGTGTCAAATCTGGGAGTGAAATTAAACACCCGGCTGAAATGCTGTGATCACATTAAGACCACAGTTAGTAAAATATATTGTGGTTTAAGAAGACTGTGGCTATCTGCCAATATTCTGTCTGTTAACCACAGACTGAGACTGATTAGGGTGCTGCTAATACCCCACTTTACCCACGGAAGCCTAATTTTTCCTAAGCTAGACTCAGTAAGTATTCTGGAAATACGAAATTCTGAGTAGTATCACAAATTATTACCAACTAACACAAATCATCCCAAACGATTCTGGGACACAACAAACACTCATTCTTTGCTTCCTTTTAAAAAAAAATTCTGGATAGGCAAATTTGATTAGTATTCGAATGGTCAACAGTAATCGCCAGTGCAAACTATCGTAATGGTAAATACATTGCTGTAATTAACTTATTAATATTACTTCTTTTTTTTTTTGTAAGGAAAGTTATAGTCGAATTCAACGCATGTAAATCTTAAAGCTGCCTGATCTCTTTAAAACAAGATCATATTTTTTCCTCACTCCCGTTGCTTTTGATGGAGCACTGATTTACGATGCACGATATTTATGCATTCCTGGCATTAATATTTTCAGTAAGTTAAGCTGAAGATCACAACTTGTGTGTAAGAAACATTTCAGCCTATCGAATCTAGCGCTTCTCTACAAGTCCTATATCAGACCTAGAATGGACTAAAATTCCAATATCTGGGCCGTAGCTGGTCGCACAGCTTTAGCTTCATTGGATATTGTTCAAAAGAGAGACTTCAAGATAATTGGTAAACCTTTTTACCCTTCAAATGACTTGCGGCCGTACAATAAAATTATATGATGCTTTTTTATCGCGAACTGTGCGAATGTGGAACAATCTACAATCTATTGTCTTTCCTCCGGCATACAATCTACCAAGGTTTAGGAGTGACATACATCGGCACCTCCACTACTCTCCTCACGTTCCCTAATTCCTTTCGTTATTTCCTTCCTGCCATGATATGCTTTGCATCATAGATATCTTCTGAGCTTGGCTTAATAATAAATATGTATACTATATAAAAAAAATAAAAATAAGATACAAAACAAAATATTGTCACATAATAATTCTCACAAAATCGTGAGAACAACAGTTTCCAGACGGAGTTATCATATCGCACACATTTTTCAGCTCAACAAATTTCCTATTTCAAGTACACACATTCTGCTGTTCCATGCAAGATGAACTACAATAAAGCACACCTTCATATACAATGCATGCAAATAGTATCAGAATAAAATGTATCTCATAGAGAAATAAGTTAGTTAAGATTCATTTTTCAACCCGTGACTATCTTCTTAAATAAAGTACTGTTTTAGATCGCAGCTCCATTGTTTTATTCATTACATATATATAAAATATTTAGTTTCTTAGCCAATCTGGGTTAACTAAGTAAAGTATCGCTAGGATCAATAGAAAAAAAATCAATAAAACGTACAGAACATGTTGAGATTAAGGATGATCAGGACTTCGAATTGTCAGATTAAGGTGCTCCAACAGAAGGAATCTATTGTGGTTGTTCACAAATGAAATAAAAAAAAAATCACCATTTTCCTTTAAACTTATTAATTTTCTTTTCCTTATGGTATACTCTCAGGTATAAGTTTGCCCTTAGATAAAAAAAATAATGAGATTTTTCTACACATGAATGAAACAAACGAAAAGTGTCAGGATAATATATACCCGGCATATATTTCATGTGATATAAAAATCACGAAACAAGCAAACAAACAAACAAAAAAACTTCGCAGATATTATCCTTACACAATTAGTGTCAAATACTGAGAACATGTACGTGCAACGTGTGAACCACATGACTAAAGACGGACGTCGAGCTGCCGGATAAATTTGTACGTAATCTAGAAAATCTGGATAAATATGTATATATCTCAAGACTGCGAGAACTCAAGCAGAACAAATTTCAAAATTACCCGGCACGCATTGTCTGGAGTGTACAACACGTCCATCAAGCACAGGAATGTTCGATTAAGAAAACATGACTGGCAAAGAAAGAAATTCGAGAATCCACCATACAGAAAATAGACGCTTCTCATTGCCATTAAACATTACACAATTCCATCGAGCTAAGTATAGGTATACAATAGTATAGGTAATAGGGGGAGATACTTGGGCTACAATAGAGCCCCCGATCCCATATAGTGAGTCCTTTAATGTTATGATGTAAATCGAATAAATTTCGAATCGATCTTGAAATTATATTCGGTTACAGAGTAAAGGAGAAATTATTTTCATTTGCTATGCGTCTGTCAACTTGGCAATAATTGGAATAATTCGAATAATTCATATTCGAGACTACAACAATGGCGTAATTGCTTATGTAAACACCCGTCCTAAATTAGAACCAAGCTGCCGCAATAAGCCGCGTGTGATTAGCCAACCATTTTGCGCCTTCTTTATGAAATTTAATTATCGTGCATAAAATTCATAAATTTCAATTAGAGGTTGAGCAAAAGTCATTAGGGAGATGTGGCAGCTTGGGGAAAAGTTTTCCTGCTCATCAAGTCCCTTTTTCCGCCCGCACAACCAGTCGGCCACATTTGGATGGAGCACAACAATAATATGGGAACTATACTCTTTGCGTGAAGCTATCTTACTTACTAAAGTGAAATAAAAGAACTTAGTCTGATATGATGGCAAAGGAAAGGATACACACATCTATTTATGTTATATATCCTGTCTTAAAGAGTTTACTTTCAGATTGAATAACGGTAATTGAAGAACATTATCAGGTTTATTTTAAGCAATAGATAATTAAGAACTAGAGCTTCATATAAACATACATAGATCAAGCCTCCTCCTCGCATACCTGCCAGATTGTAATTCAACAGAATGTTCCGCACATTGATATTAATGGCCTCTAATAAAATGGAACCTCTGTTTCAAAAGTAACTGCAAATGGATTCAGGCTCTGTCGCTACGATTTTCTGTATAAATATACTACATACATACATACATATAAAATGGACATTTCATCCAAGGACTATAACTGGTAATGAGTTTTGCTACCCATTATTAAGGTAGTTTTTACACAAAGAGATTTACTATGTGTAGCTAAGCTAGAGCTGCTGGCTAAGAGAACATTATTTTTCTCCTGTTGATTGAATCCTAGACGTTTATGGAGGAAGCTTAAATTATTTTTTTAAGCAAAATTAGTTTTTCAGTTAAATTATATAGCCTTGTGAGGAGAATTTATGAATAGACTTACATAACATAATATTAGGTGTTAAG